>JARHVA010002056.1:217500-257500 GCA_037957365.1 Torreya grandis
AAACTTAAAAAATGTCATCATAGATATATTTTATCCTAAAAAATATTGCAGGTTTAGATTCGTCTCAAAAAATTTAACAATTTAAAAAAATTATGTATGCAAAATTTATCCCCATTTGAAGTTTTGGACATCGTCTAGAGCCGGTAGACACTATCCAAAGCCCATGGACGATGTCGAGAGGCTCTGGGTCTGGTGTCCATAGGGTCTGGATTCTATCCATATCATTTGGAAGCTAGACCCAGAGCCTCTAGATGTCATCCACTGGCTCTAGATGGTGCCAAGAACTTCAAATGGGTATAACTTTTGCCTACGGAGTCGGCTTGAGGTGATTCTTTTTTGAAATTATCTAATTATTAGATAGAAATCCAAATATGCAATAATTTTTAAGATAAAATACATCTATGATGACCTTTTTTGTTTTTTTAAATGAACATCTAGATTATGCAATCTAGCATCTATAGGCCGTGGACACCGTCCACAGAGTCTAGATGATGTTTAAAGTCTCTAAACGTTGTTTAGGGCCTCTAGATGCTGTCCATAGAGCATGGACATTGTCCATAAGGTTTGGACACCATTTAGAGGGTCTAGACGGAAGTGCCTAAATGTTGCATGGTCAAGTGACACCTAAAATTTACCTTTTCAATGAAACAAATTTCCCTTCAATTTACAAAGAATTCAAAATGTACTTGCAATATTCACCAAAATTTCACATAATGATTTTTCTTGAGAACCCTCGAAAAGAATCATGTAATGGTCAATAATTTCTTTTCATGATTTACATTATATATTAAAATCTAAATTTTTAATAAATTGAAATTAATAAATCATAATTTTCTTACCAACCTATCATTTAATATATAATACATTATTTCAAATATTTATATAAATATTTTATGAATATTAAAAAAAGGTTCTTTAAATTATTTTATAAAAACTTAAAAATACTAAATTATACTTTAAAAAGTCTACAAATTGAATGAACTTAATTTTATAATAAATAAAAATATACATTATAATTATCATCAACCTTTCTTTGTATAAAAATTCTTTCAAAACCAGACCTCTTCAATCTCGAGAGATCAATCAACATAAATTAAAACCCTTGACCGGACCCAACGATTTTGTTCAAGAACTCGTCAGTCCTTGCAGAGTCAATAATTATTTTAATTACCTAGGCCTCTAACACGGCGTACGACCCAGGATGATTACTTCTCTTCCAATAAAAACCCATAAAACTGAGTGACGAGCCGTGAATGTTGAAGCTTTGATTTTAACTATTTCGCTTTCGAAAGATGGGTCCGCGGGTTTATTTGAAAAGTAAATCTCTAACGACAGCTGACTTCTTCCGCAAAATAAACCGATTAAAAGGTCGTCTCCATATGATTGCTATTTATCTTGTTCATCTCATATCACCCCTATAATCTTTTACCGTCAGATTCGTCCAGTCTGTTAAAGACTATGCGATGGCAGAAAAATCTTCACTATGCTTCACATTCTTCTTCATTTTAAGATGTTCTTCTATATCTGCTTCGCCAAGCAAAACCATACATGCCACAGCAAAGAACATGGTGTTCTATGCGCACGAAACCACGAGAGGACCCAGTGCGACTGTAAATGTAATTGGAGGATTGAATGGAAGCTCTTCAAATATGTTATCCTTTGGGACGATATTTGTCATAAATGACCCTATCACACAAGGACCTGAATGCACCGCCAAGTTATTGGGAAGAATTCAATGTTTGGAAGCCAACTCAGATCACAGGGGCACTAATTTTCATCTGGTTGCCTCTGTTATCTTTGATAATGGAAGCATAATGGAGATAAGTGGAGTAATTAGAACTCTTTTGGTCCAAAGGAAGCTGTCTGTGTTTGGAGGAACTGGACAATTCAGACATTCTCGTGGACAAACCCTTGTTAACGTTGTAGCATTTGATGGAGTGGTTATGACATTTAAGTTCAATGTTACGATTCGATCATATTAAGAGACAGATGATATTAAAAAATTGGAGTGATAAATTTCGATACCTATTGGAGTGATAAAGAATTATTTCTAAGATTATTCAAAATCTCTTGACATATAAAAATAACTTAGAGTTCCTTGACACATGTATTATTTTTTAAATGTGATATTTAGGTTGGCTCATGTGTTTCTTCTATTTATTTTTTCTTCATTCTATTTTATATGTAATAACTCGTGTATTCTTATATCAAGAATGTTCAAGAAAAAATATAAGTCTACCTTAGAATTATTGACTAGAGTGCACTCTCTGTCTAATACTAAAACCCATTGAATTGTAATAAAAATGCCATTTAAAAAAAACCTTTAATTGGATTAGAAATGCAAATAATAAAAACTTCAAAACAAATAATAAGTCCATTATATATTCTCAGAGTGATCTAAACTTTAATTCTAATGAGAAAATGAAATGCGAATTAGTGTGATTTATTCTCCTTATTATAGTTGATTCTTCAAATTAACTTATTCTTTTTTATATTTATACGACCTAAACTTAAACTATAACAATATTTTTTATTAATATCAACTGTTAACAATTTGAAAAGGTAAAGGACAATTCTAAACCCCTCTTCCAAGTGAATCAAAACGTACATATTTTTAAGTTATCCTTACATATATTTTTATTGTATTTTGTATATAATAATTCATCTTTTTTTTAATAATATAAAAACATTTTACTAAGATTATTAAAAAAAAAATTATTATAGATTTACATTAGAATTAAGGTGATTAGTGTATAGTAACTATCCATTTAATAAAAACCCATTGAATTGGTAAATAGATTCTAGTAAAAAACCTCATTAATAGGGATTATTTTAAGAAGGGATCCCTAAAAATTTGCTATAAAATCTTGGCGAATCTGAGATTTTAGGTATAATTTTACTAGTGAATCTTTGACAATATTATCACACCAATATAAATTGACTGATGATTTCTATTAACTTTTTCAAAAAAATTATAAATAGTTAGTGAATGAAGCGTTATATTCAAATCAAGAAATAATGTAAAAGAATTCAAGTTAAACCCCTTTCCCCAAATACATTCACGAGGTAGATAACATGGAAATAGTTCTAATCCCTTAAAAGATAGGTAGAATTCCTTAAAAGTGTGAAAACATTTGTACATATGTACAAATTGTATTTATTACTTGGATTGTACTTCATTGTTGGCTACTTAGACTCCTCCTTGGTCACCTCTTAATATTTTTTATTATTTCATGATTCTCATGACAAGTAGGATTTTTTTTCTTACTTGGATTGTACTTCATTGTAAGTTGCTTAGACTCCTCCTTGGCCTCCTCTTGCAACTATTGCTCACTTTATCATTCCTATGATCACTAAAGAATATAATTTAAAAAAAAATAAGTTATATGAATTTTGGTTTTTAGGGTTTTGTGGTTCCAAGGTGTTACGCGATTTGAAGCACTTATGTAGATTAATTGTATAAGAGGTAATTTATTTTAATTAAAAAACTAAAGGAGATAGAAGTTAGAGGGTGATAATTCTAAAGTCAAGATATTTTTTACAGTTCTTTTTTTTAATGATTATTTTTTTTCTTTTTTAAAATATTAAAATTATTCTTTTAAATGTTAAATTTGATGGCCATATTATGTATAAATTAAGTATGAACCTCTGTAAGTCTCTCAAAAGACCAACCATATAATATACTAAACTGAATATATCAAAAAATTTAACAAAAAATAAGAGTACAAAGTATAAACTAACTATGGGGCCATAGGGAAAGACAACTGTGAAATATGAGGATGACATAATTGAAAAAAAAATTAAATTTGTTTCCATAGTTTCAAAATTATAAAATATATAATAAGGTCTGTCAAATGTCTTAACCACATCCATATTTACCTTTCTAATATTTTTTTATTTCAATTAAAAAACCATGCCAACCAGAATATAATTACTACCTTAAACATTTTAATACAAAATACGTTATGATCATTAGGGTATATTACATTTATTTAGTCAGTTCTTTATGCATTATTTAAAATAAGTATCTTGCATGTCATTGTTTATCAAAGAAAATAAATTTATTATTATTTTTTATAATAAGTATGTGGTAAAGACCAACCAAATAATATAATAAACTGAGTATAGAAAATATAGTGATAAAAAATTAGATTTTAGAGTATAAACCAACTATTGGGCCACAAGGCAAGACAACTATGAAAAATGAGGATCACATAACTAAAAAAATATTCAAAACATTTTTCTTCTTTAAAAATTATAAGCTATATAATAAAGTCTGTAAAAATGTCTTAACCATATCCATATTGGCCTTTCTAATATATATTTTATTTTAATTAACAAACACTGCCAACTAGAATATAATTATTACTTGAAACATTTAAAAATAAAATAAAATATGATATGAGGATCTATTGTTTTATTTAATTTATTATTTGTGCATTATTTAAAAGAAGTATCTTGCACATCATTATTTCTTAGAGAAAATCAATTTCTTATTTGTTTAAAATAAGTATTTTGTAAAGTCTAACCAAATAATATAATAAACCGAGTATAACAAAAATTGTGATAAAAAAATTAGAGTATAGAATATAAAATGACTATGGGGCCATAGGATTAAAAACTATTAAAAGCAAGGATGGCAAGAAAATGTGTTTAAATAAATGCTTTTCAAGAAACTTATCTTTATATATATTCATTGCACTTATTTTTACTTGTTGCATGTTGATATGTGTATGCAATAAGAAATGCATCATGTCTCTAAATCAATCTTGGCTCAGAGAAGATAGAGCATACCTACACTTTTGATTAGAAATAATTTTTTTATGATGGAGCATGACCAATATGGAGATCTACCAAACCTGATTAGGCGATCAATTGTCATAATACCCATGCTAGAAAGGGATATAAAGCCTACAGTCTAACACAATTATGCAACAACCATAAAGAGTAAAAGGTTTAATGTTCATTCTATTCTAATAAATAATAAAGTAAATCAAATATAGTGCACATCAAAGCTTATCATATAAAGTGGGGGTTGAAAACAAAAAAAATTAACTAAACATTCATAGAAAATATATACTCGCATCAATGTTGTGGAATCTTAATGCATCAAAGAAAAAACATAATTGCATTATCTATCTACTCTTACAAAGGAGAAATAAAGTTAGAAATACTTACCTTGAAGATGAACTTGTCGAGCATCAATCTCTCCCTTGGCTAAGGTGTTTTGCAATTTATTATTGTGGTATGTAAGGATAATAAAGACAAATCATCTATAGGCTACATAACCTATCTATTCATTTAAAAGACTTCTCTATAAGATAAGATCCATATATTTAAAGACAGTATGAAACCCTAAGATTTATTTCTCAAATAGAATGGTCAACAAATAGATTTATGTTCACATTTTTATTATTCACTTCTCTTCTTACAAATGGTTGGAAATTAATTTGTATATATAGGTAGATCTTTCTCAAAATGTCAGATATATAGGGTCAACCCAATCAACCTTGTATGTTTTTGAGGATAATTCACTAGGTCTGAACTAGGTCGGTCAAAAGGCTAACAAATGTAAAAAGTGAAAATATCCCTGGACCATATAGGGTTGACCTAGTTGAACTACTATAGTTGAATACTTAAAAGGGAATTAAGGAAAGAAGAGGAGGATAAAGCATGTTAAAAGACTGGAAAGGGTAAGGCTAATATGAATAAGCTTAGGGTAATTGGTTTTTAGGAGATGAGTGTGTAAATGACAAGTGGTAAAAGGGACAATAATATTACAAAGCATCAATGCTCTACCCACCCATTTTTTGGTGCATCCCTTAAGGCATGCACTCATAGAGATTGAGACTTGAGAGGTTCCTGTAAGATACAAAGTATTAGTAATCAATAAAAGTTAAAAATATTATTTTTATATATATGATCCACTTGAATCTCAGCATGTGTCATATAAGTGTAACACATGATGTTGCTTCGGGATAAAACATGATAACACATAATGTTTATGTTAAATAAAGTGTAATAAGTAGTAAATAAGATTTTTTTAAAAAAGTACATAATTGAAAAAACATACATTTACTTACCTTGGTGCTATAGATAAATAAGTATATTGCAAGAGTTATAAAGGTGTCTAATGTCAAGAATATTATGAGATCCTATATATGTTAGTGCATATCATCAAGGATAAGCAAATAGAACTATAAAATATTACCTCAATCCTTATATCATAATTCGATGGAACACATTTTCTCACCCTGACTAGCTCTATTGGTGTGGAATCAAGGTTAAAAAGTCTATGATCCTACAAAAAAATGTAGAAATGGCAAGTGACACAATTGTGTGCCACTAATTACAACTCGAGCATCTCATTACAAGATATATGACTTGTGTATGCTTAAAAAAATTAATCTAATGGTATGAGCCAAGATAAGACTTTTCAAAAGGCTTTAAGAAAAGACAAGTGTCTAATTTGATGTTAAACTTGATGGATTTTCCATAGACATGGTGATGAGTCAAAGCATAAAAAAAGATACATAAGTCATTCCAAAGTGAATATTTCTAAATCATGATAGTCGATCACTTCTTATTTTAAGTCATAATCAAATCAACTCCTGATCAATGATTATAGGTAATGGGTTTTCCTTGGCGTGCAAAAAGAAGAGATTTATTATCTAAAAGTGTCCATAATTTGGAAATTGAGTAAGAGGAAGGAAATTTCAAATAAGTTTCATATGAGGAAAAAATTTGTTTGGATTTAAAATGATTTTATCCCTCTAACTATGCAACTGAGTGACCAAGGGAATTTTTAGGTAGTTACACAAAAAATAAAGAGTTTGATTGGCTCCTAAAATGAATATTCTTATCTTAGCTCATTTAGAAGCATCTTCAGCCAATAAATCAAGAACTTTATTATACATATTCATCATTGTTTATAGATGCAGTTGCAACAATATTTTTTTATATAAATACATGAAGTTTCCACACATGTTGAAGTGTTTTTTCTAGCTAGGATCATCTTGGTAGAATAGGAGGGGGTGTTTTACACTTTTGGAGGTTATAACTCTCATTCCCAAATTTTAACGTTTAAAAAAATGTATAAATAAAAATCTTATCTCCTATTCAAAGGTTGTTGGGTGTTGTTGGTCTCTATTCTTCTCCATGTATAGGCTCTTCAAAATTTTAGGATCACTGTTGTGTGTGTGTTTTACCTCTCTTACTAAGTTGGTTACATATTTTACAACCATTCGTAGGCTCTAAGAGCATTTCTATATGTCTCCCATCTCCAACATGGAGTAAATACACCATCCCTATCCTCGTGGTAGTATTTTAAAACATTAATATATGCAAGATTTTCTTTTGAGTTAATGCAAAATACATGTGGTTCTTTTTTATACCTTGTTAATGAAATGTGATGAGATATTTTTCATGTTGTGTTAATTGGATATTGATTTAACTTATTTATAAATACTAGATTTTTATTCCTATTTTAGTTAAGGGTCTAGATTAATAAATTAGTACAAAACATAGCAATATTTATAGTCCTGATTTGTGTAATTGTTTATCTTTTTTACCTTTCTAAAAATAGAAATAAATAGGAAGAAATATAGCTTAGTTTAAACATTAATATAGAGCATAAAAATAGTTTTATAGGACTGGAAAGTTGTTATAAACCTCAATCTAGCTTTCATTTAGTGAAAGGATAGGAACATCAAAAATTAGATGATTTAGTGTCTAATGTTATTATTCATTCCTGCCACTATTATTGAAACTAATCATAGATACCTAAAAAATTATAGTTTTTTTTTTGTGCTTGTGTGAGCTTGCCTAAGAAAAATTGAGTGCTGGTCATCAACAAAACTCATTGCAGAGCTGATTTTGTCTAAAAATTGTAACCCTCCATTATGTTGGATAAAATGGTATTTGAATCACTTAAAAGAGGGAGGTTAGTAAATAATATATACTAATCATGCAATCCACATCCTTTGTGTGGGTATGCTGTCTATATACCAATACTCTAAAGAGGGATCAAGTCATATGTAGTTCTCCCACTTAGTGTGTTTTGTGCAATAGTGTGATGCAAAAGCAAAATACCAATTTGATAGTGTTTGAAGTAGCTAGGAACTGGTATAAGGATTTAAGTATGGTTATAGCTATGTTAGGTGATTATATGTAGAGAATAGATAAATTTACTTTAGTGCTTTGTTTATATTTTTGCTTGCTTTATCGGTTTTATCACCCCCTTTGTAAATAAAAGTTGAGTGTGATTTTATAAGGAATAATTGGTCATGGGTCAGATTTATTCATGTTAAATAAACCTAATTAAAGATAAGGAACAGGTGGAAATGACCTTTGGGGATCAAAGTGAAAATGGACTAGAGTGAAAAAAATGGGGACTTTGTAGTCCACTGCTATAGTCTAAATTTAGCACTCATGTCCTATAGGCTCGAGACATAAGGAACATGATTAGCATAGGGAATACTATCTAGCTAAACTAAAATTAGGGTTTAGAATGTTCTAAATGATTGGTAATGAGAAAAAAGTTGTTTAAATGTGTCACAAGAGCATGAAAAAAGGACCTATGTATGGGGTCTCACAATCTATACTCAAAATACCAATTTAGACATTTTATATGACTATATTTACTCTACCTTTATTCTAGTGATGTAGAAAAGCAAAATATTGAGATAAAAAAATAGAAAGCATACCTGAACTTACCTAAAAGGGTGAAGCCTATGAAGATGTGTTATTATTAGTGTGTGTAGAGGAAATATAGTGTGAAATGTAAATCTACAAGAGAAAATAAGGAGTATATTAGTTGTTACTAGACATGTTAGTCTAAAATAAGAATGTACAAAGGCCAGGTAAAAAAAAGATGAAGTGAAAGGAAAAAATACATCTCATTGAGTAAATGAACCAATACAAAGCCTATTGTGATGTCGAGTGAAGCCGAGTGATGTTATGTATGTGCTACATTAAGAGTAATATCATGAATGGAGTTGAGTGCTCACTTTCTTGAGGGTGGCTCAAGAATATAAAGGTTGTCCCTTTGGCTCCATCATTTCCCACTAAGTGAATCTATGTAATCATGCATGTACTAATCAATGTTTAAACTATGTATCCAATCCCTATAAGTAGGTGGCTCAAGAATACAAATGCTAGCTAGTCCTTTGGATCCATTATTGCCCACTAAGTGTGAACTATAAACTGATACTGCTATGAATGTGTGTCGTATGAGATGACTCATGAAGCACATGAATTCTTTATAGTTTGATAATGTGGCATGGATAGATTAATGTGTAATGATAAATATGCCAATCTTGGCCACTCTAAAAGATGGAGGTTAGGTTTGTATGAGATCCAATCTGAAACTAAGAACTAGGCTTATATGAAAGTCACTCTGAAGTTATAAAAACCACGTATAGATGGAACAAAACACATAACTATTGATAATACTTTATTAATACAATGAACTAGAAAGAAAAGAAGGCATATTTGCCATTTACATTGCCTCCAATCATTAGTGTCTATAGCATAGATTTTGATCTCAAAGTTATACCAACTACCCAATCTAAAACTTGTAGTGAAAGCTATTATGCCACACATGAAGCTCCCTATATCTAGATACTCTAAGTAATATTGTACTAAAATTCTCTAGTCTAAACTGAACTATAGCTAAAGAATTGTAATCAACCTTACCTTTCTATCTATTTCTAAAAAAATTGAGTTTTTAGTTGCTTAAATAGGAGCACTAAAAAGTGGACACCTTGGTGTCCAATGTTGTTGTCTAATACTAACGCTCTTGTATTTTACTATTTTCTATGATTGTTTTATGTTTTTCAATATTTTTCTAGTATATTATGTATGTTTTGAATTCTAATTACTATTTTTAGTATTTTAAAAACAAATTTTTGACTGGTAGAGGGCTCTAATCTCTATGACAAAACCTTTTTTTGTTGTCCCCTCTTTTGAGGGTAGGAATGAAGAACCTGCAATGACATACCTCAAAAGAGAGATCCCTATAAGTGTGTTATGTTATTAAATACATGATATACCATAGTTTGTATTGGATATTGTTAGATCAATAGGGGTATGCCTAGATACATGTAACAATGTAATAACATGTACAATATACTGAATGAAAATTAGAAATTTGGTTAGTTGTTAAGGAGGGATTTAGAATGATGTCCATGATGGCATCTAAGAAGGAAAGATAATTCATGATGTGGATTATGGCATTAAAAAAAACTGAGAAGTAAACAACCAAACAAGCATGCAAGAAAGGAAGTAAGAATAATACAAAAAGAGGCCAAGGGGCTGAGCAAATAGGGGAAATGGGCACATGTCACTCAAAATAAGAAATCGAGCATAAAGGCATGTTTAAATACCCACATATACATCCAAGTAAGCAATATTGGCATGAGGTCCACAAGCACATACAAGAGTTCAAGCAAAGGACATTGGTAAATATCTTAAAGAACACACAAGTAACAAAATAAGAACTAAAAAATGCAATCACATCTAGCTACTCAAAGCAAGAAATAAAGGATTGTAAATGTAAGAGATACTATCACATCTAACTGATAAGAGTAAGAAGTTAAAGTATGCAAAACATGTAGTACAAGAATAGCTAGTCGCTAAAAAATACATGAGTGCTATATATGAGTGAGTGTCGATATAGTAATCTATGTAGGCTAGTAAGTAATATACATAAAAATGATAACTAGAGTGTATGGTGTAGAAATGACATAAACTAGATGGCGTAATAATGTAGAATATTCCCTCGACAGGTAGATAGGTTGATGTATGTCTCAAATATAAAAGTAGGATGCCCCCTCAATGGGTAGGGTGAATCAATCAATGATCTGGATGTCACTGCACACACTCAAAAAAGACCAAGTAAGGCATGGTAATACAGATAAATCAATAAATAATAGTATAAAACAACAAAATATAAGTCTAGCATGGTATTATCAATTTAAAGCATGAATAATTCATATAGTTGAAAAAGTTTTTGGTATTTTGAGTTATTTAAATGTTTTTGTATTTTGACATGCTATATTATTTTTGGTATTTTGATATATTATATTATTTTTAGTATTTTGAAATAAGCTATTTATAAGTACTCATAAAGGAATTATATATAAAAAAAAAGTGAAAATAAACTATGTAAAAGTAATGTGAGAAATTATTTACAAGAAAGACTGAGAAGAAATGATACTAACCAATGAGTATCGAAAGAGGCTCCCTATCATGGTGTCTTGTATCAAACAAAAGAATCATGTGTGATTATGAAGCATCAGGGCATGAAGATGAATATGACTCTAAATATTTGGATTCATTCTCAGTATCTTGAAAATCATAATAACCTATATTATTCCACTCATCATTATCATATTTATTTTAAAATAGTGGAATGATAGTGTTGAATTTTGTAGTATCTAGATGTTTTCCCTTGATAAATTATGATTTTAAATGATTTGCCTTAGGATGTTCAATAAATCCCAAGCCTTGGTGACAAACATTATCAATTGCTAGAATAGTAGTGATGCCTTGAGCATGCTTACCCAACCCTTGACCTTAATAATTAAATTGGTGTAGATATATTTGACCAAAACCATACTACTTTGAAGGTTGAGTCTCATTTTAGAGAGGCAAATTTGCATCTTTTTATAATTTACCTATGTTTGTGGTAATATTTGTTTCTCTAATTTTGATTTTTGATCCTTTTGTTGTTTGGATTTATACTTTGGAAATTATTTTTATACTATTTCTAAATTTAACCCTTTATGAATGTGTTTCTACATCACCGTGGATTGCTTAACTGATTTACCTTATATAGAGTCCTCATTAGCAATTATCTATTGTATATATGTTTTCAATGCCAAAATGAATTTGTATGATGCCTATGCATTCTATTATATGCAAAATAGCATCTGGATCTTCTCACTAGATGTAGAGAAGATAGTTTGATCAACTTAGATTTAATCATTTCCCTCGGTACCTCACTTGAACTATTATTTGATTTTTGAATGTTTTTTGATTCATTAGTTGTAGATTTAATTTGTTATGATTTCTTGTTTTGATATGTAACATTGCTTGCAACCAATTAACTAGGTGAAGGTGCATATACATGATTAACACTAGGGTGCCTTTGAGGCTTTTATATTATAATTTGATTTTTCAATGTTGTGATATTTTTATGCAATCATTGATTTTGAGTTTGTAAATATGAAATTAACATGCTCATAATGGTTATTTTATCCGTTAGAGTATCACAAGTGTAAACCCTAATTATTTCTAATTAAACATATAAGCACATATGTTGAATAGTGTTTGAAGAAGCTATAAGCTAAATGTGTGCATTAAGAACAATAGTATAGGTTTCCTTACCTTTTCGAAGGCTGATAGCATGGACCTAGTTAAAGGAAAAGTAGTTATCACCCTCTTGAGGGAGAGGAAGAGAAGGAATTTTTTTGTTGTGCACAAGATATGACATTTAAATTTGATAGGTGGTTGTTAGCTTATGAAATGGATCCTCTAATTATATAAGGATTTTATTCTTAATTGAATTACACATAATAAATAGATAGAATGTTAAATAAGTAATGAAATATGACATATATTTTAATTGGTCTGTGTGTGTGTGTGTGTGTGTGTGTGTGTGTGTGAGTTTTGAATTCATTCCAAATGAAAGGAAACAATCATGCAAGATAAACTAGAAAACTTTGCATAAGTAAATCATGATAAATAAAGTTGGAATATTCAACCTAATTAGTATAGGTATCTAGGGTTTGAAATAAATAATTTTTAAAATTAATATGGTAAATTTTAAATATTAAATGTGAAATTTTAATTTATATATGTAAGAAAAAAATTATAAAAAATGTTTCTAAAATTAGTAAGAAATTTTTTGTGTACAAATGAAGTAAGTCAGGTTCACCAAAAGATTTAGCTTATTTATTAATAATGGATTTTTATTCTTATTTTAGTTCAAGATCTAAATTAATAAATCAATACAGAATATAACAACGATTATAGTCCTAATTTATGCAATTATTTATCTTTATAACCTTTCTAAGAATATAAATAAATGGGAAAAAATATAACTTACCTTGAAAATATTATGAGATGGCTAATAAAAAGGTTGAAAATGGTTATGCAAGACTGGGAAAGCATCAAAAACCTGAATCTATCTTCTGTTTAATGAAAGGATAGGAGCATCAAAAATTTAATGCTTTAGTGTCCATCATTGTTATTTTTTTTTTTCCTTTATTGTTCAAACTAATCATAGAGACCTAATTTTTTTTTAGGTTTTTGTATTGTGCTTGTGTGATCCTACTTGTAAAAAATCAAACACTAATTGTTGATAGAACTCAATCTTGAGCTAATTCTATCTTAAAACCCTAACCCTCCATTATGCTTGATAAAATAGTATTGAATCAATTAAAAGAGAGGGGGTTTAATGTGTAATATGTATTGAGCTTGAAATCCACACCCCTTATATGGGCACGTTGCCTACATACAGATACTCCAAAGAGGAATCAAGTCATATGTAGATATCGCACATAGTGTGCTTTCTGCAATAGTATGATGCATATGCAAAATGCTAATTTGATAGTGTTTGAGGTGGCTAGTGCTGAGTTATGTTCAATTCACTAAATCAACATGAATGTGATGAACATATTTTATTTATTTAAGTTTTTTTCCTTATAACATTGTAAAATTTCTCTATAAATCCTAACATCTTGTACAAGTATATAGGGATTGGAATTTGTTTCTTATAAATATATTTTTATAAAATTATTTTTTAGTTTTCCTTGAGATTGATTTAAAAAATACATTGTGTTTATTTGATACCTCAATACACATAATATTAGATATTGGAAAACTAATCATGTTGAGGTGAGTTTTAATCAAATTAGTGTCTCTACATGATTTTCTAAATTTTGTTGGTGAAAATTATGTTAATGATTGTTTTTTAATCAGAATGTTTCTTTGTGCCTTAAAATTTTGTTCATGTCTAGATGGATAAGTTCAAATGTTTATCCTAGTGGAAAATATCATCATTTTGAAAAGGTGACACCCTTAAATCTTGAATTGTTTTTGGTTATGATTTGATTTGTTTTTCATTGGTAACACAGTATTCTCATATATATAAGATAACAATTGATATTTAAAATAAGTTTTGGATAGTTTTTGGCATACCATTCACTTATTTTGATAGATGAACATGTATAAATATGAGTTTCGGTATTTACGTAGTTTTTTCATGCTATTTTGTATTTGAAATGTCTTGTAGTTTACTTATAAATATGTCATGGGGTTGAAATATTGTATTATTTTTATAACTAAAGGTGCATAAATAAGAGATTGTGATTGCATCTATTGCCAAGTAAGTTAAGTTTAAATTAGTGTCTACAAATGAATGGTGAGATATATTTTTTTAATTAATTTTTTGATAAAATTATGTACACATTAGCATGTTCATGACTTCTATGAGGTGGCTTAGATCCAAAAAATGTAGACACTATGTCATTAGTTAAGTGCAAAAAAATGTAAATATGAAGATCATTATTTTTGGCTTGTTCTGATATTTTTATAGTATCATGGTACAAATTTTTATGAGTATTTTTTTAATTTTATATAAATATTTATACAATTTATTTTTGTACAATAAATGTTGTTATAAAAAAATGTTTTGGATGGTTGTCTGTATTCTTGTAGTGAAATTTTTAAGTTTAAAAATGATTAATTTAATTTACATTGCAAAGGTAAAAATGAGAAGAATGCATCATGCAAAGGTTCATATAAGGCTATGAGTTTAACCAGAACATGATAACTCCTTACACATGCTGGTCTTCACACATCATTACGGGTTGGTCATCAGCCTTTGACTTCAAATTTAATGATCTTACCACATTTAAACAACCAAACATGGTTACCATAGGTTAAACATGGTTACACAGTTAAACATGGTTATGATAGTTTAGTGTAGTTCAAGGTTGCCATAATTTATCATAGTTCAAGGTTATCATAGTTAAGCCGAACATTAGGTGGGAAGACAAAATATCATGACTTAAAATTATCCCCAAAAATAAATAGCACACACTTTTACCCAAAAATTTTTACCCATAATTTCCTCTATGATGGTGAGCTCTTCTAATGGTGTTCAAAAGTGGCTAGTTTGAGTGACACATTCTTCATGTTAATATTACATTCAAGTGCTTGTCTCTATTAGTGTGTGTTTTTTTTTTTAAAGTTATTGCAAGATTTTGTTTGTAACTTTTTATTTATTACAATGGATCTTCCCTATGTTTTGATCATCTAGCTCATGACCTCAAGTAGTTATGAGAAAAAAAAGCCTATAAATCTCTAACTAATTTCTCTATAATAAATTAGTCCTAAGCCTTATTATAACATATTCCCTTGCCTAGATTTAACTTGTGTTAAATATGGGGAGTATTTAATCATTGGCAGCTAAATTCAAAGGTATCTTGGTGTCCAATCTCCATGGTATCAAAAATGGATTTACAAGAATTTTTATTTGTATATAAATTATTCAAATAAAGGGTTTTAAAACTAAAAGTAGGACTATAATTATCTAAAAATAACGAGTTTTTAGGCACCATAAGTTTATCTCTTAGGAAATTATAGCCCATATTAACAAGAGAATGATCCCTTTTTGCATTTGAATGAAATGGAAAAATTGAGATTTGAAAACCATCCATTAAATGAAAATGATCCTCCAAATTATGGAAACAACTCACATTTGTATTATGTTTAAGATAAGGAGAACTTACATCATTAATCCTCAACTTACTTATGACATGACAGTATATCTTCTCCATTAATGCACTTTATCTCAATCCATCAAATAGATTTTTGTGCATCCATTCGTTCAAAAAAGTGCCTAGAAATATAGGTATCACATCATGGGTGTTCACTATTCTCAATGTTTTCACACCAATCTTCTCCATCCTTTCTTTAAAATTAATTTTTCCAACTAAGGGGCCTCCAAAAGAAACACTATCATAAGCATATTAGAAATGTAATTTAATATGTTTTATGCTAATAAATTTTCTCCAATTTGATAAGCACTCATGAGTGCCAAGGAGGCCAGTAGACTATGGCATGTAATTATAATGCTCAATTTCTTTCCCTTGTATAATTCTACCAATCTTCACATCTCCTATATAACCTATTTAGATGGATTCATATAGTTGTCATTTGTATTAATATCATCATTAGTATTGGAATAATTGGTATAGAGGCATAGAAACACATTCTCAACCTTTAGATGAAGGCCACAATTACCTACAAAAGAAAAATTGTACAGACCATAATCACTATTCAATAACTTGGCCCTGAGCCCTACCATACCATATTGAATAAATTTGAAATATATATTTTTTATATATCTTCCTCACTATACATCTATAGCCGTGTTCTATATCCATGATCCAAAACATTTTAGAAATATTTTTTTTCAAAAATCTTCTTCATTATATCATAAACTATGATAATAAACTCTTTAATACTCAAATCTACCAATAACCTATCTTTAAATTCCTTCTCTTAACCATTGTAAATCTTGGAATGTCTATGCCTACACTGTTATAACATAGTTACATGTTCTTCTAACAAACTAGTGTAAATAAATAGGCCTAATTAGGCCTTTCAAAACTTGATTACACACAGTCTCATATATGAGTATAGATAGAGGCCGTATAGGTTTTCAAACCTACAAATATCTTTTTTTCATAATACATTCCATTATAGAACAAAGTTTGACAAAAAATCACTAGTTACTTTGCTAGATATTTAAAGTTTTATGTTTTGCCCTAAAACTATGGTTTCTTATAATTATACAAAACTAAGAGGGTTCATTTAGGGTGTAGTTTATTTTAAATTGTTTTCAAATGTAAAAATGGCCATGCAAGGTTTTCCTAAACTCATCACCATGTTCCCCAACCTTATATTTTCTTGAAAATGTCTCTTCACATATAGACCATGAATTTTTCAAGAAATTTGTAAACACAATTTGAACGAGTAAACTAAGACAAGGTTTAATGTGAATTTGACTTCTAATTATTGTTTAAAATCTCCTCTAATTATATTAACTAGCACATATTCATTCTACCTTGTCTTTACATTATAACCAACTCTAAACAGTAGGTCATTTCATTATCAAAACAAAGTCTTTGATTGTGTTTCTCAACCAGAGCACGCACATGACCTAAATGCTTAAAATGATTTCATTTGATTTTTTCAAACATTTTAAATTTTCTTAGATGTCTACAAACTATATAATACTATACCATAACTTGTCTCAAGATATGAACATTTCATTTAACTTCAAAATATATAAAACACCATTTTTGTTACCTTGGTTATGCCTTGTAAATATGGTATTATACACAGATTAGTCTTCTTCACTAGTTCCTTATTAGATTCAAAATAAAACCACGTACATGTAAAATAAATTATTCAAATATTTTACCTATGAGGACATCTTAACAAGTCAATTTCTTACTAGATAGATCATTCTTCTTTTTTTGTAGTTTTTAATGAGCATATACAGGAAATGGAGACATAGTTCTATCAACATCTTCCTTTAAACTTTCAATACAAACATTAAATAAAAAAATTAAAGATCCTTAACACATGAGATTATTTTCACACAATCACAATAATATAAATGCATAGCAATGAACATCCAAACATATCAAATTTCATTATTTCCTTCTATTTACATTTCTATTTCTATCAACTCTGGATAAAGGACAAAATGCTTATCATTTTTACTCCATTAGTAGTCCTCCATACCCTTACCTCTTTAAAAACTCCTAACTGACCTCCCCCTATGATACTAACATCTAAATCAAGACAAAACTTATTATAATTAGCTTATACAAGTGAATGACCACCTTTTGACAACTAAGTTTTACATCAACTACCTTGACATGGTAGTGCATTATACTTGTATGTTGTTATTTCACCCACACACCTATCAAATACCTATACATGACCTTTAATAACACCTACCAACATGACATTCTTTGACTCTACACAAAAATACTCTTAACACACTAATTAAATGTATTTGAGTTATCTTTCTCCTCACACACTAACATCTTCAAAGCTCCTTCAATCACCCATAAACCATCACTGATAACTTTATTAACTATTTCCTAAGGTTTTGAATATGTATGAGAAAATATACCCTTGTTTATCTTTGTTTAAAATTTTATCCTTACTTATAAGCCTGAGAGACCACTATTTGGTGTAATTTAAACATGACTCCTTGATCACACTTTATAATTACTTATTAGGGTCTACCAAACCTTAAGAAAATTTCTTAAATACTTCTATCACTCATTCACACCCCTGTAGATCATGTAAACCATTTTTGATACTAATTGTGTGATGGTTTTTGACATTTACAGGGTTCTGTTAAACCTTGTTCATAAGTAATTATGAAATCACTTACAAAACTACCACCAAGAACATTAAAATCACATTAATAAAACCTTAAAAATGTATACAGAGTTACAACTAACTTTTACAAGATCATCCTTTTCAAATATGCATATAGATGTAAATGTGGAATACCAAACATTTCACTAAATATCGTGGGTGGTGGCCATTTTTATCAACTAGAGGGGGGTTAGAAGCATAGTAAATTTCATCCATCCTAATGGACTATGATGGTTGAATGTTCTCCTCAATTACAACATGGAATATCCTTTAAACAACATTCCAATGGTGATCTATGAGTAAATGGCATTCATAGATAGGCCTGATACTAATTTTTACATATAGTGGTCATATGAATGGCCACATGATGATTCCATTTTTCCTAATGTGTTGGGTACTCTTGGTGTCCTTCGAACCTATTTGAGACCCTTCTTGGAGTAGTTCTTGCCAACAAAGGTGTTTAATGATCCAAATGTCAATGTGCATCTAGATTGTGTACAAAATGTATTCATTGGTGTGAAATTACCATTCTAAGTGCTTTTCAAACTATATAGTGTTCAAAATAACATCTTTCATGCCTTCAGTCTTTGTCTAACACATCCATATTTAAAATTTTAGAAGAGTTCCATAATATCCCATAACATATATTTTCCTCTCTTCCAACTAGGCTGATGTATTTCATGAATAGAAACACTATTTTTATACACACATATTGTACAAGATGAAAGGGATGGTGACTACGATCCATTGGATGGTAGTGATGGTTCATAAAGTGAATAAAAAAATTATATTAAAAAAAATCAATATTGATAAATAGTGTTTAGTCATGTAATTGGTTCTGTTTCAACATGTTTAATTTATTGCTAAAGAAATTACATATTTGTTTTTATATCACTTGAAGTTCTAATTTTGACTCATATATTTTTTTTTGTATTATTTGAGTAGTAAGGTATAAATTTTAATGAATGATGTTTATTGAAAGATAATTTATGCTTTTTGCTAAGAGATGGTCTTTGGGAAGGAATAATTGATAAGAAGACATAGCATTTGGTCTGAATATATGAGTAAGGATAAAAGCTATTAAATAGTCCCTACACAAGTGAACATAAATAGAACACTAAATGCATAGACTCATAACCCTATTTTATAATATTATTGAAGGACACATGTTTGGACAAAGAAATGGTAAATATACTAATGATTTACTGGTACATACATTAAAAGGAGAAGCTCTAGTATTGGAGGATAAATAGAACTTTATGAAGACAAGCAAGTTTTAAACATTACACAGTCTATATACCCTATGTGTTTGACATAGTCAAGGTAGATGCATGAGGTTCTCTTCTCTTTAAGTTTTAGATGAATCTTCCAAAAATTATAATGATTCATTTTATTATGGTTCTAACCCTTTATAGGTATTAATAATTCCAAAGAGGCAAAAAAATTAAAATTAGGCCCTTTAATAACCTCTTGGGCCTATATGCATGTTGAGACACTATATCATGGAGATTGTGGTATAAATTTGGATGTAGAAAATAAAACTAAACAAGATTGCTCGAGGAGTTACAAGAGATTATGTTTGAGATAATAGAGAAGAGTCTAATAACCTTTGAGAGTTATGTATGTCTTTCAACACTACTTCCACTCTTTGTAGGCCATATTTAATCCTTGAGCTAAATGGGGATGTTGAGGGGTGACTATAGGCTCTACTTACGGTAGCTCTTGACTCCCCTATTCTCAAAATGTTTTTCAAAAAATAATCAAGAAAAATAATCTATTAGGGAGAGTAGGATCTCAATTTCTACATGCATTCCTCTTCATCATATGACATAGATATGTTTTAACTAATCTACTCGAAGTTGGGGATCCTAAAACCTATCTTTTCACAATTCTTTGTTCTCTCATAATGTGGTTTGTTAACTAATTACTTTTGATTTGATACAATGAACATGTTATAATAACGTACTACCTTGTGTAATTATTGTGTGTCTAACAATAGGTTAATTGCATATACTGTAGAAGCATATTTTATTTAAATTTAGATATTTCATTACAAGAATGGATGAATGATTTGATTTAACAATATAGTATTGGATGTACTAGATTTAGGATTTTGGTTATAAAATATGTTGCTCTAGACATTGTTCAATTAAAAAATTGTTCTGATGAACATTATTTCAATAGTGGAGTTGGTCAAATTTTCTAACAAATTTCCTTTAATGGGAAGGGAACTGGAACTTATTGGAGCAATAAGAGATGCCTTATTTATTACAACAACAATTTTATCATGAGTAATATATTAATTTACTAGAAGAGAGGCCTTATTCACATAATTAGAGGATGTCCTTCCTAGATTTTTTATATAGTGTATAATGTTTATGAAATGGAAGTATTCTCATCTCACATTTATAAAAAATATGATTATTTATTTCAATGAAAAAGCTAAATTTACATTATGGTAGAATGGAAGTCTTTCAATATAGTGAATTATATGATTTTAGCTAGTACTTGTGTAAATCAATAAGATTAAATAATTCATTATATATTTTCCTTTCATAATTGATCACGAGAATAATATTTTTGTTGAGTTTTTTTTTTAAGTTTTTAGCCCTACTTATGATGGAAATGGTTAAATTTAAACTCATGCACATTCAATCAAATTTTGTATTTAGAAGTTTTAAACATACATTATATCAATAGTTATGTTCTCATAACTGAGGCATTTAAAACCATGGTTATTATGGTATGCACATTTTTATGTTTTATGAATTCCATTTATTCATAAAAATAGAAATTTAGAATAAAAACAAGAACAATTCTCAGTATTATTCATGGTATTCTTTGAATTTTCATTGAATTGAGATTTATGCACGATATTCAATGGGGGTAAATATTGATCCAATAGTCCCTTTAGGTTGATGCCAAGGTACACCTTTTTAATTTACATATAAGCTTGTATTGAATGAATGACATGGCTTTGTGCTATATGGATCCCCCTAATATGAAGCCACTAGTAGAATGACTTGGATAGTGGACTCCATCCAATATTCAACCCCTCACCATCATTGTGATAAATATTAAAACAACCCATTTAGCTCAAGGCTTAAAGATGGACAATACAGAGATACTAAGAGAAAGCTACCAAGCCAAACAAAGATCAAAGAATATTGCTATCTAAAGAGGTTTGTGAACAATGTGAATCACTTATTGATATCATTATACATAATCAACTTATAAATGAACTTCTTCAACATTATAAAACCTCCAATCACTTGGAACTCATTAAAAAACCATTGTATGGTGATTAACTAGCATGAAAACACATTTATACATGAATTGGATTCAAAATATATTGATAAATAATCATTTTCCATACATTTCTAGGTCTCCTAACATTCACCTACAAAAATTTTGAACATATTCATTTTCTCAATCATAAATAACTTAAATACACAAGATGAAGGAAGCAACTAGTGGTAATTAAACATCAATTTTATAGATTAAAATGTTAATAACCATGTTTTTCATTTGATTTCCATCCAAATTCATATGCATACATCATGGAATATTGGACACATAAGTTGTTACACACAACTAATTATCATTATTCATGTATGGAATACCACGTCTATTAGGAGACATCCTATTGGCTTGTACCAACAAGATATCAAACTCCACCTTTAATATTTAATGTTTGTGGTTGTATATGGAATTATTCCCTTGTGTTTGGATTGCATGGTCCATAATTTCTTTACCCTTGCATCATGAAGTTATTTTTTGTAGGCATGGGTAGATTTTAGATTGACAAACTTTATTTTAGCATTCATCTTCTCATCCCTCAATGTGAGAAGTGCACGGTGTAACTTCTCAACCTCTCTAGTCTTCTCAACCAACGCACTTTCTAATTTGATAACCTTTTCCCTTAAAACATCAAGAAGATTGAATAAAAAATGGTTTTCCCTCTTGAGTGATTGTTTTTCTATATCCATGAGTGATAGTTTTAAATCAATATGTTATTTTATGCCCATTGCATCATGGGATCTTATCCTTGCAAGAAGTTCTTCCATGTCCTCAAGAAAATGAGAATCCATATTCTATTCTAGATTTGGGACATTGTATATAGAAAATACATGTGAAATTCAATGATAGAATTTAATATCTTCAGCATTGTAAAGCTAAAAAAACCTAGACATAAATGAGGGTATATGTGAATATTAAAAAGGTAATAACATCCAATTTTTTATATTATGAATAATTTTTGTTTCCTTACACAAACAGAGTTTTTCAACTTAAATTAAAAGAATGAAATCATTATATTAGAGTATGAAGTATTTATCTATGTCATGGTCATTCTGATGTATTAGAGGGTTACCCTATTCCTTCTCGTCCCTCCTCCCTTGCCTCAAACCATAGGTCATAGACATTGATGATTTTTGTGTCAATTACCTAAATAGATAAACAGATGATATGAGACAATAATATTATAGAGACAAGCGATCCATACAAATCTTATATTGCACTCATTCCCACCATCGTTACTTATATATAGACATGGAGACATGCAAACCTATGCACTTTGTCACCAACATGTGAAAGAATGAAAGGAGAATAAGGTATACATGTGAAGATGATAAATCACCTATAAAAAACATCACATACCACACATGTAAAAAATATATGATGAGTACATGGGAAAAAATTGCACTATTTAACCATGCATGATTATGAAATACATTGGTAAATATAAATTAACCACCAAACCATTTCTCAAATCATTAATAAATTAAAAAAAACATATCCAACACAAACCAAAAATGAAACACTTGTATTCAAATCTCCTAACTAAATAATATGTTAGACTACACATCATACATGTCATACATATTATGATAAAATGTATGTATATAAATAATAGTGTCCAAGGTAGTAGCCATAACGTAATATCAATGTTCATGTTGTGGCCATTAGGCCTCTTAAATTTGATAAATGAGTGGTAGCGGTAAACCACATGAATGCATGTATATGCATATGTCACCTTGGACACCTGCATTTGAAAATGTGCAATTTAGAAATATTGAAAAAATAAAAGAATATGAAACCAGCATAGAGAATAAACTTGTCATTTTTGGTAAATAAGATGTAACTATCATACCTCTTAAACATGGTCCATCCATGCATAGGACTGTGCCAGCTCATCTCCACCAAAATCCTATAATAATAATAATAATAATAATAATAATAATAATAATAATAATAATAATAATAATAATAATAATAATAATAATAATAATAATAATAATAATAATAATAATAATAATAATAATAATAATAATAACAACACAATGAAAATATATAATGGCATGGTTGAAAGAAAGGTAGGGGGAATAAAGAAGAATGTATATAATATGTAGTCATATGAAAAAGTATAATATCAATTTTTGAGGCAAAATGTCATGCACACTTTCATTTGTTATCCTCCCCCTGATGAACATATCTACCATTCTATAAATGCATTTTTGTCAAAGTAATGTGATCATCATCACTAGAATGTAATTGAGGGTTGTACCTCTATAATTAGAATGGTGATTTTTGAAGAAATATCAAAGTTAATATCAAGTGAAAACCAATGAACATAACACAATTATCTTGAAGTCCATTGTTGCATTCATTTTGTTATTTCTCCACCTATTCTTTTTCTTACTCCATTTGTTGATGATATTATCTTCACTCAATGTAGGATTCCCTTCTCCATGCAAACCAATTGACATTAACTTAGTGAAAACCAATGAACATAACACAATTATCTTGAAGTCCATTGTTGCATTCATTTTGTTATTTCTCCACCTATTCTTTTTCTTACTCCATTTGTTGATGATATTATCTTCACTCAATGTAGGATTCCCTTCTCCATGCAAAATTTTCACTTGAATCATATGCACCCATCTCATTATTGATATACTTCAATGTTATCTTGATGAGATAACATAAATTAGACACATCCTCCCTATCCAACCATGATATTTCCAACCTATCTCTCTTACTGATGCTCTAATTTTTCAAGAGTCAACATATTGGAATCTTTTTTTTTTTTAGTTTTTAGTTTATTTCTCTTCCCTTAGGCTTACATTTCCCACTTTTGGCATGCCTAAGGGACCTCATTGGAATGGGCTACCAACCATGAATATTATGATGGTGAGTGTTAAGTTTGTCTCATGATCAAAATGGACAACCACCATCAACTCTAAATGTGTCACAAAACCTAAACAAGAAAAGGTATACATTCCACCTTACAATACCCCAATCCTTGACTCTATACTTTCTTGCATACTATCATTCAACAAAGAATAGATTTAAGGTTAGAATCATAAGTAAATAGACATAAGATAATGTCATCAAAGACAATCAAATGCTCTTAAAACATTCATTTCTTCCTCCATTTCATATTGTGAAGTATCCAAAACCTAGTCACCATCATCACCATCATCAACATCCTCATCCTTGTTGTAATCGATGTCATATGACTCCACCTCCTCCTACCACATAGGTGGACATATATACGTGATTCTAACTCCAAACATATATGAAACAAAAAATGTGGGGCTATGATAATGGAAAATGAAAAAGAGAGTACAAAAAATACACACATTTGTAGGGACAAAATAATTATGGAGGTGCCTATCAGCCATGTACGCGTGGCTCAATTCCACCCCTTCTAACTAAAATACAAAACAAAAAAAACATAGAAAAATGTATGGTGTATCAAAATCATTTTTTGATTGTTGTAAGAGGGAAGAAATAAACATTATTTAACATGATGTGTAATAAAACATTGAGGGTATCCAAATGATCTCATACATCTCTTAAGAAACTGTCATTGGATGCTTAGGGGACACCCTCTTCACCTTCGATCTTCCCCAACCCCTCCTCCTGCAATATCAAAATATATTTAACATATAAAATAGGGATGAATGGTTCACAATTATTGAACATGGAAAATGAAAGAGAGATTACAATAAATATGTACATTTTTAGCGATGATGTCATTATGCAGGTGACTATCAACCACATACACATGGCTCTGCTTCACCCCTTCTAACTAAAACACAAAACAAAAACAACATAGAAAAATACATGGTGTGTCAAAAGTATTCTAATTTTGATTGTTGTAAGAGGGAAGAAAGAAACATTACATAACATGAGGAGAAATTAAACATTAACAAAAACTAAGGGTCCACACACATCTCTTGAGAAAGAGTCATTGGGAGTTTTGAGAACACCCTCTTCAACTTTTTTCTGCTCCACCCCCTCCTCCTGCATTATTAAAAAATATGTCTAAAATCAAAATAGGGATGCATCATTGGAAAATATTGAGCATTTTACATATGTGGCAAGAATATTAATTTAGGCATTAACAATACATTGAACATCAATAAAATTACATGTGTTTTCCCCTTGTTTTCATATTGATTCATTAAAGATTCAATCTTACACTGGGATTGCACCCTTGATTATTCATGGATAGGGGATGGCTATCTCATAATAGTGGGAATACCATCCATAACTATTGATGCTCCTTATAGCTTCCTCATTTGATATCTGAGGGGGTGAGGGGAATGTCTAAACTAAGAACTTGCATGCAATAAGTAATTTTGATCGAATTATTGCTCCTAACATAATTATTGTCATAATAGACTAACATCAACGAAAATATAATATAACTAAAATTCACCTTGAAGTACAGTAGCTAAAAATACATGTTATTTCTTCATTCTCAACATAAAGTTCTTTGAGGCAACCATCTAATTCCCACTCATCCATCTTAAATCTACAATAGTTAAACTTTATAGTTTTAGATGTCGACAAATAATAAATTACATTCAAAAAAGTTAAGAATATGATTTACAACACTAACCCTTCCAAATGAAATGCTTATAGAAATCACTATAAAGGTCACCATGAGAGTATAATGGTGTGTTGTTGGGTAGGGTAATCTAAGTAGTTGGAAACATAATGTAGAAGTCAAAAAAAAATTAGGAAAACCAATGTTAATGAAATTGATACCCTATATTGAAATTATATATTACGAGCCTCCAACAAGAAAATGTACATATGAGAAGGCAATATGAAAATGCATTATAGAAACATAACATACCAATTCATTTGGAAACAATCTATATAATATGGAAATGCATCATGCAGTGATTCAAGGACAAGCTAGATGAACCTTTGTATGTAATAGATGAGATAAAAAATGTAATGGATACATTAAATTTTGAAAATTTTAAAAGAACCAAAACATGCCTATTGTAGATTTGAAAGGTAAACAATAATATTTTTGAAGCATGAATATCAATTCCATGGATATTATATGCAAAAAATATAATTTTAGTTGCAACTTCTATAAAAGAGGTTTATGGAAATATTTAATAAGCTCACTATACATTCCTAATGAATAAGTCAACAATAATAAGTATGCACTACATAACACAATGAGAGTACAACAAAAATGTATTCACACACTCTTACTTTATGAAAGTTTGCACAAACACGTGAAATATGATAAGAGTAACACTTTGAATGTACTTAAAAGCACACATACATGATGACCCCATCACAATTAATAGAGTACATTTAGCCACTTTTAATCATTAATACACATGAAATGTTGAATAAAAAATACATGAATCAAAAATATATCTCAAGATATTAAAACTTGGAAAATACTATAGAGGGTCTTATACACCGTACAATGTGAGTAAAACAAACATGGATTCACACATTCTTAAATTATGTAAGTTTACATAAATACATGAAATATGATAAGGGTAACACTTTCAATATACTTAAAAGCACACATACATGATGACCCCATCACAAAGAATAAAATACATTTAGGCACTTACAAGCATAAATACACATGAAATGGTGAATAAAAACACATGAATTAGAAATAGAGTTCAAGATATTAAAGCTTTTAAAATACTATGGATGCTCTTATACATGATACAATGTGAGTACAACAAACATGGATTCATACACTCTTACTTTGTGGAAAATTACACAAACACATGAAATATGATAAGTAACACTTTCAATATAATTAAAATCACACATACAAGATGACCCCATAAAAAAGAATAGATTACATTTAGGCACTTGAAAACATAAATGCATTTGAAATGGTGAATGAAAACACTTGAATTAAAAATAGAGATCAAGATATTAAATCTTGGAAAATACTATAGAGGCTCTTATACACCTTGTTCTACCTTTTTGAACAACTCTCTTCCTCTAAATTCATAGTGCATATGACCCTGCAATGAGAGATTTTCCTTATGTATAAAAATAAATTATTAATAGAGGTAAAATCATGAGTGAGCTTAACCTTATGTATAGTGGGCCTTTGACAAGGAGACACAAGTCCTAGGAAATAGTAAGTATAGGTCAATTGAAGATAGATGTCCTTTTAAAGGATTTATTACAATCTTTAGTGCTTTTTTTTGCATTTTCATCTAAATAATTTATGCAAAAGAGGCTTACAAACACACTATGAATGTGCTTATATTATTTTTTCACCTTTTTCCCCCATACCTATTCTTGCTTCTTATGTTTTAGATTTTATTTATGTTAATAAGTTATGGATTTGGTTTTTTCACATTTATAAAAAAAATTGGGATTTATTTCCTTGTTCAGCTTATTCAATGTCCACTTGCCCTTCTATGATTACAAATATGAATGATTATGTCATAAATAAGTTAGGGATTCAGTTTTATGTAGGGTCATGTGGACATTTTATGCATCCCTAAATATAAACAACCTACAAATATGAATGACTATGTCAAAAAGATATAAACTTCTAGAATGGATCTTGATGTTTGAATAGTTTATGAAATTCAAAAACCTGGTAGATTGGATGAGTGCAAAACGTAGGATTAAACATGAACTCCTCCACCCTTATTTTGACCACCCCTACTTGACCTATCTCCCTCCACCTTGGATCTAGCAACAACGGAATGGTGAGTGACATTTGTTTGGCCTTTAAGCTTTACCCAATTGACAGTAGGGCCATAGGAGATTAATTCTAAGAGGACATGATTATTAGGGTGTTAGGGCATGATAATCCAAGTTTACCATGGAATGATTCACATGCCACATTATGTCCATGCCAAATGCCAAGATGAGTGACACCTGCACAGTCATGGTTCCCAGTTGGTGTGATGGTGATGGGTGATTGATGATTGGTAGTGATGATGGTAGTGACCATGGTGGGAACAATCATTTGATGGTTAGAATAAGGGCTTAGCTGCATTCAATTTAACTATGGTAAGGTTCGTAGTTTATTATTGAATGGTTTAGTGAAAGTTAAAAGCTAATGAAGATCAATGGAGATTAGCCCCCTGATAATTAGTAAGGACCAACACAGTAGGAGTTAGCGCATGTTGGTTAAGCTCCACCCCTGCAAGGTAGTTGTGAAAGAGGAAAAAGAATCTAATGTTTTGTACCACACAGATGTCTTTAATTTGGTTAACTCAAAAAGTTGACATAGATCAATCTATATTTATTTAGTACCACCATCATCCTATTATAAGCTACTAGATGTTAGAAATAACAAGTTCTATAACAATAGCATTAAAAATATGATAATAATGAAGTAGGCTCACATCTATTTTGTAATGGTATAGTTGTCATTGGTGTATTATTTTCATCAATGTGCTAAGTGTGTATCTTATGCAATCCAAAGAAGGGAAGGAGTTGAAGATGATGAGGATGGAGGAGTGGGAACATGGCCTACTTCAAAAAGATCCAATTATTCTTGGGTAGATATTGTTAAAAGAGAAACTTGTCAAAAATTATGTCTTTAGGATCTTGTCCCCTTTGCTCTTGGTAAGGAAGCAATTCTAGAAATATCAAATGAGGATGTTGTCCAAGTTGAAGAAGAATACTAGAATAGCCTCATTCAAAAATTCTAGGCTTCTAGACCCAATATTGGTGTTGTTCAAGATTGGACCAGTAAAACATGGTCTTCAAAAGGAGCTTTAAGATTGCATCCATGCCAAAAGGCTTATTTTTGTTTTCCTTTTCAAAACATGAATAATGTGCTCATATTCGGGAGAGTGGAATGTGGACTTTGGGTAAGGTTGATCTATTATTATAAAAATGGAAATATAATTTTAACCCTTTTAAAGAGATTTCTAGCCCCTAAGGATCAGAATTCCATCTCTCCCACTAGGGTACTAGAAGGAAAAGATCCTCATGGGAATAGAAAAATCTATTTATTCCCCTATTATAGTAGATGCTATGACTAAATCAATAATTACTCTAATTTTTACTACAATTTGTGTTAATGTCAATCTTTCAATAGTTTTACCTTTATCTATTAAGATGAATTCCAAACCTGGAGCTCGTATGCAAAACATTGAGTGTGAAAGTGTTGAGAAATCTATCTAAGTATTATATTTTTACACACAAATGTGGTGATAGTAAGGAAGAAGTTCTGAAGGACAATGCCATAATGGATTCAAAAGTCTCGAGTGGTTGTCCTCAATATGAGACAATTGATAACACATCAGCCATAAACTCTCTTACATATTCTATCATTGTTGAGGTCGCTATTCTTTTGGATTCATTGGGAGAAGATTTGAACGTTTTAAATAAGCATGAAGATGAAGGACCATCCATGAATCATAAGGATGAAGATGGCTTAAATGATGATTTTAGTTGGTATAAAATGAAATTTGATATTATTATCCCTCTTTTTATTGATTTTAATTCCTCTCTTAGTACTTAGTGAGAATTTGGCTCTTTGTTGCATCAAGCTAACAAAAGACAATTTATTGTCTATAAGGATAAGTGAAAGAGTGATATATCCTATAAAGAGCTTAGAGCTGTGCTATAAATCAAGCTAGCCTATCAAAAAACTCATGGGCCTTCTGATGTGTAGGAATATTCAGTCCCTTAGACACTAGATATGGAAACTTTATACCCTGCTTGTGACAACAGTTGTCAACCCTAGAAGAAGAGATCAAGAGTAGTCAAAAATGACCCAGGAGCAATAAAATGTGATCCATAAGGAAGCCATTCTAAAAGGGGATGTCGTCCCTTTTATTAGCTCATGCATGCTATTCTGGTTGGTGTTTTCATTATGGTTGTTTTACAAGTCCATTCTTCTCATTTTTTCTTATCGTGAGTCGAACCTGAACCTTCCGCCTAGAAGATGGATGATGTCAATCACTTTGCTATTTAGCATGTGTTTTATTTATTTATGATTTTCTTCACTAGATGGTTTCATCTGTTGGGCATCACTCCCAATAATACTTTTTAATTTTAAATATGTGCTTGATCGTCTCATAATATTGATTTTAAATTTTGGATTTTGGTAATTAATTATCTTCATATGGACTTAATTTTTCTTGTATTTTTCTTGTTTTCCCTATTTAATTTGGTCATCTAGGGACTAGGCCCCCTTTTGTCTAGGGATGGATAGATGGATCTCAGGATTTTGGTTCCTTAGTTGTGATTACGTCCCCAAAGGATTTGTATATTAACATTCTTTTTTGTGGGTGCTTTTCTAGATATTTTTTTAGTTGTAGATTTTTTTGGAATCCTTTTCTTCATTGTATCATGAATTTTTATGGGTGGGTTTCTTTATTTGGTGTGTTTTTGTTTTCTCTTTGTGTTTTATTTTTTGTGCTTCTTTTGTGATATCTGTTACATACTCAGACCTCCTACTATGTTCGATGTTGGATTCCACATTAATTTTTAAATATGGATTTATATTAATCTAAACATTAAAAAATGATGAGCATAAAAATTTGTCATTTTTTATAAGAATAAATTAATTAAATAAAAAGTTGCAATATATACTAATTTTACTTTATGATATACATAATAAATTTTAAAAAAAAAATTATTACAAACCTTTATATTGTTATTATTTTTAGTAATAAATTGAAATTGGAACATACTTTTAACCTAGTCCATGTGCTTATGTGTCACTTTCTATTGTGCTATCAATAAAATTTTATGGAAAATTTGCTTTGCCACTAGCACTAACCTAGGATCCACCATCACCTCATCCACATACTTTTTTTTAACATTATTTTTTATAGATCCGTGTTACTAATTTCTTTAATTATAAAAGAGTGATAATTATTTATATAAATATTTGATAGGTGATATATAGTTTGAATCTATTCACTTAAAAAAATAGAGATCAAAAACACTGCAAACCCATTTTATGTCTAATATATTATAATTTTAATACAAGTAAATTATTCACAATTAAATTTATACTAGAATTAAAATTATTAATTAATTTTAACCACTCATACATATTACAATCCATCACCACCCTGATGTTACCATTCTAGAACGTTTATCTATGAAATAAACAGTGCACAATATTTTAATATATATAATTTTAATAAATCAAATCTATTTTAAAAGTTATATATATATTTACTATATAAATATATTAAACAAAAATTTCAAACATACCCAAAATACAAATGAATAATTATAATAATATCTAATAAAATATAACTTTAATATAATTAATTTATAAATAATATTTTAATAATTTTAACTAAACTTTATAAAAAATTAATGACAACATACCAAAGGATAATGTTAATATTGATGATAGCATAGATATACTAATTATTGTCAGCCGTGCGTGGTATATGGATTGTCTTGTTAAACATTCTTGCAAGACCAGAGCTCTTCAATCCCTCTTAAGTCAATCTCTTTGTTTACCGGTAATCAGATCATAGAAGAATTTCTATTTTTTGAAAACGGTTGTCGGCCTTCAAGATGGTAAATTTCCTTTCAATAATAACCGATAAAACTGAGGGACGATCGTACCGAGCAGTTAGTGTGGAAGGTTCGTTTTAAACTATTTCGCTTTTGAACTGTTAGTTTGGACAAATTTCATAGACGCGGCAAAGAAAATCAAGTTCACGCGGTGATTTGTAAATCGCTAACGACTATGACTAAAAACAGATGGTTGAATTTTAGACAGCTGACCTCTTCCGCCCAATCTATGGATTTATAGCTGTTACAAAAGAAGTAGTCTCCCTAGGATTACTATATATGTTGTTCAAGCTCATGCATCTCATATTAACCATATAATCTTTCTTATTATCAGATTTACAGCTTCTTTCGCCGTCACATTCGTCCAGTCTGTTTGAATACCTATGCAATGGCTGCAAAATCTTCACTATGCTTATTATTCTTCACATTCCTCTTCATTCCAGCACGTTCTTGTATGTCTTCTTCGCCAAGAAAATCCTTCCATGCGACTGAAACGAACATGGTGTTCTATGTGCAGGAAACCACGACTGGACCCAATGCGAGTGTAAGTGTAATTGGAGGAGTGAATGGAATCGCTTCGAACATGTCATCCTTTGGAACAATACATGTCATAGACAATCCTGTCACCCAAGGACCTGAAAACACCTCCAAGATATTAGGAAGGCTTCAAGGTTTGGAGGCCAATTCAGATCATAGGGCCACTAATTTTCATATTGTAATTAGAACTCTTTTGGTCCAAAGGGAGCTGTCAGTGGTTGGACGAAAGGGACGATTCAAACATACTAGTGGACATGTCCTCGTCAACATTGTAGCATTTGATGGAGTGCTTCTCACATTTAAGTTCAATGTTACGATTCGATCATACTAAGACAGAGATGATATTAATCGAATGGTAAAGAAAGTGTAAATCGTCTCCAACATCTGACATTGCCACCAGTAAAGTATCGTGTGACATAGATTAATGTTAGCCCTTGTTGAGCGCTGCTAACCCTGTAGCGTGAACTTATCTTCACCGATGCTAAAGACGAAAATTTTAATTCTAAAACCTCCTCCGTTCTCCTTTTCGGGTGATTGTGTTAATTGGGATAAACTATGGGAAAAATCATACCGATATGCTATATTTGTCTTGTTATTGTGGAGAATGTTTAAATTCCACACAATGGAATCAATTTTCAGCCACAACTTATTTGCTTTACAATGATAATGGTCCTTGGCCATGAATATGGAACACCATGTTGAGTGTCTAGACATGTTTATAAATATTTGCCTTTTAACTTATTGTAATAGATGGTTTTATTTTTTAATATTTTTACAATATGTAAAATAAAATTAGTTTTTAATTAAATTTTTATATATTATATATAAATTTTTTAATTTAAATTATGTTGATTTTTTTATGACAAAATTTTATAATTGGACATTATGTTCTCTAATCATATTTAATAATTTTGATTTGAATATTTTTTATTTTTTTACTAAATATAATCTTTAATGGAAATCTAATTTATTTTAGATCTATTTATTTTTTTAAATCATGTCAATAATTTTAATTTAGACATTTTCTACTTCTTCTATTAGATATTTTTCTTTATAAAAACATAATTCATTTTGTAAATCTATTTGTTATTTTCTTAAGTTACATAGAAACTTAGAAGTTCAAAATAACCTCTTGTATAAACCTAAAAACATGAAAATGATTAAAATAAATAATAAATTTAATGATGATGATGATGATGATGATGATGATGATGATGATGATGATGATGATGATGATGATGATGATGATGATGGAAGGGAGATAAATTTTGAATTATAGCATTTTATGGGAAAAGAAAGATGATGATGGAAATGACCATCTACAATCTCAGAAGTTGTGCAGGATCATATTGGGAGGACAGGGTAAACAAGGGCCAACATGCTGAGGAGTAACAATAAAGTATTTTTCAAAGTTTACATACTATTGGAAGAAATTAGAACAGGTGACCTATAGGTGAATCTTTCATTTCCAGATCGGGTCGAAGTGAAAAAGTGAGATCACAATCCTCAAATATTTTATAATCCTTTTTCACTGGAACCATTCAAGGATGATAAAAGTTTTCATTTTGAAGTCCTACACATAATGGCAAACAAATATTTATCAATAATGAAGAGTGTTTTTTTATAGGACAATTCATAAGGTCATGATTTAGTATTGATGCCCTTGGTAAATGGGTGAAGAGGAAATTGTATCTAAAAAAAACATAGATGGATTTCATTCCTGATGAAAGGATTCTTTGTCATTCTCCTCACTAATGAATAATACTAGGTTTTTAAAAAAATTAATACTAGGATTGATCCTCACAAATAGGATATTAATATTATGTCCAAATGGGTAAGGTTGCCTAGTCTCCACCTTAGTAAGACAAAATTATGATAGGTATTGCTAAAACCTTAAGGAATCTCAATACTTTTGCTACAACCAGTAAGACAAGAACAACACTCATTCATGCAATATTTTATGTCAATAACTTTGTGCAAAAAATCCTACCAAGCTTCATCACATTAAAATCAAAGTTTGGATAATGGATTAAAAAATAATAATATTAAGATTATTTATTGAGGTGAAATATTTATCATAAATGAAACAAATATTTGAGCTTAGTGATAAGGAGAGAGGAGAAAGAATTAAAAAAATAGAAATAATTAGACTAACTAGGACCTAGAACTTAATCCCTCAAAAGCAGAAAGGTAAGTGATAATGAGTGTTTAGAGAATATTCAATGGAATGAAGAGGGTAGGGAGTAGATTCAAAAGAATGAATAAGAAGAGAATAAGAATCAAATAAATCCATTGAAGAATCAAGATAGCCAAAATTAATTCAATGAAGAGACAAAGGAATATCAAGGTGTTGATGATCCAAGTATTACTAAGGACGGTAAGAGAAAAAAATAAGATGTTGATGTTCAAATATCTAATATAAAATATATTACTGAGGAAACCACATACTGGAGATTAATTAGTGAAGAAATGGAAGGAGAGGTGTATGAAATAAGAAAGGATCATCTTCCTCCTCCTAAAATTTTTTCCTCCTTTTTGTCATTGATGATAAAGACTGATTTTTTAAATTCTTAAACTCCTTTGTTCTACTTTCCTTTACTATAGTAATGGTTTTGGGGAATCAATATGGAACACCATGTTCAGCATGTAAATATTGTTTAAAAAACATTACAAGCTTATGAATATTTCTCTTCAACTTAGTCTTTATTTTAATATTTTCAAATATTCATACGTCATTTAAAAGCACTATATTTAAAATACAGGATTAAATTTTTATTACAATTATTTATAAATGGAATATCAAGTTGACATTTGAGTTTAGTCAACATGTGTAAAGTGTTAATAAAGTTGTTTTTTGATCAAAACTATTTAGTCAAAAACACATATTATATAATTGAAAGAACTTCACATGAATTTACAAATCTATTGATCAAAAATTTTATTTATTGATTGGTTTGGATGAAACAATTTGATGACTATTGTCATTGATTAGGCAAGTAACTCAAACATTACTACATGTTTGCTGCTTAAGCTCACCCCATGTTGAGTGTCTAAATATTTTTTAGAAACATGTTAAATTTTTATAAATATTTATCTTCAACTTATTTAAATAATTGTGTTTCATTTAATATTTTTCCATATTCCTACAACATCAAAAAGAAATCTATTTAAGAATTAAAATTATTTTTTTTACTAAAATCATATATGAATTTAATACAAATTTTATAATTTTTATTATCTAAATTTAAATTACACTATTTATCATTATGTTCTCCAAACGTATCTAATAGAAGACACTTCTAATTTGTCTATTACACATTTTTCCTTTATGGGAAAATAATTTCATTTTATAAATGTATTTCATGTTGTTCTTGGAATCCCATAGGATCTTAGATAACTTCCCCTATTAACTTGAAACATTGAAAAAATAAAAATAAATATATAAAACTTGAAGGGAGAGGAATTATGAATTTGAGTATTGAGCATGAAAAGGATGTTGGTAATGGTGATGACCATATACAAGATAATGCCATCAATTCTATAGGGTCATGTGGAGGGAACAATTCTAATAAGGGCCCACATGTGAAGGATAAACAAGAAGGTATTTTCAAAGTGCAAAACATATTCAAAAAAATTAGAACTTGTCAGACCAAGAGGCATATAATAGTGACCAAAGATTTATAAATAATCAATAATGCTTTGACAAGGAAATTTATATGGTCACGAGCTCATATTGAAGTCTTTTATAAATGGGTAGAAAGGAAATGACATCAAAAGGATAGATTTGAAACATGATGAAATAATTCTTTCCCATTCACTTCAGTAATGAAAAAGATTGTACTAGAATACTAATTTGAAGTCCCTAGTATTTGGGATTTTTTTCAAACAACATGACTTTTTTTAAGGAAATAGAAATGAGGATTTAATGGTAAAAAATATTATGTCGATATGGAAAAGGTTGTCTGGTCTTCCCTTGAGTATTTAGAAGAAGAGATTATGATAGATATTGCTAAAACCTTTAAGAATCTCATTTCTTTTGATGAATCCAGTAAGCCCAACATAGAGAATCATTCCTACAATATTTTGTGTCAATTATTTTGTTGAAAAAATCCATTCAATCTCCATCATGTTTAAATCAATGTTTAGAGAATGTATTCAAAAAAATATAATATGAGGATTCATTATTGAGGTAAAATATTTTTAGCAAATGGGTACATACAACTAAACATTGTCTATCAATAAATTTGGAACAATTGATAAGGAGAGATGAAAGAAAGTATAGAAAATAAGTAAACAAAAGACTATAACTAGGACATGGAACCTAATCCTTGAAGATCATAAAGTTTGAGGAAGGAGAAGCATGATGACGGTTGGGAGCATATACAAGGGAATGAATAAGAAGATAAAAAAATCAAATAGATCCATTCAAGAATTTGGATATCCAAAAGCAATTTGAGGAAGAGGCAAATGAGGATCATGATGTTGATGTTCATAAATATGATATTAAAGATATTACTTAATAAAATAATAATAAGGTGTTGATGGTCAAATACTAAATATCAAAGTTATTATTAAGGAATCCACATACAACAAAAGTAATTATTGAAGAAGTAGGAGGAAAGGTACGAAGAATGTAAGGATCATATTTTATATGTAGAAAATGCTCCCTAGGATCATATTTTATATATATATAATCCTCCCTCCTCCCTCTCAAATCTCACATCCCTTGAATATAATAAATGAAAGATTATTTTATGCCTAATAAATAAGTATAAAAAAAGAATGTAGAGAAGCATATCCAAAAGGAATATTTTTATTCCTGCCATTAGGGAATATTAAATAGATGGTTTTATATCTCAGAAAGAAAAATATGCTAGGGATCACCTTTGTATCAAAAAACATCAAAATTGAAAACAAAATAGTTCCAAGGTCAGAAAATAATAAAGGAAAGCTCAATTAACAAAAATTATGGAATTTACTTACAACAAAGGATATTGATAATAATATTTAAATAATATTGAATTGGGATAAAGGACAAATGGTGTTTTTCAAAAGAAAAAGAATATTAGAGGGATCAATAATACTAGAAAGAACATAATTATTAAACATTTTAAGAATAACTATAGTCATAATTTTGTTTCTATTTAAAAAAAAAGGTTGTTTGGTAAAATAATTTTTTATGTTAATAATAAAATCAAGACAAAACCTTGATTGTTCAAGGTTAGCGCAAAAGGTGTTTCTTGGGTTCTAGCAACATTTTGGGACCAATGATTAATAAAGGTTATATAATACAAAGTAATGACTATAATATTTTTATTCTCTTTACTAATCTTACTAAAAATTTTAAATGGATTATTTGAAATATCTATGATCCTAATACACATAATTGAAAAAAATGTTGGTGGAGAACATTAACATATATAATCACCCTTGAAGAAAAATGATGTAAGATTACACAAAGAATATATAAGATCTTGTTTATTTTATAATAGATAATGTTTTTTATATGTTTATCTTAAATAAATTAGTTTTTCCCTCTGTAATAAAAAGTTTGGATATAATTTGATTCAATGCAAACTTATAAAATCCTTAATACTTATAATTGTTTGTTTGATCACATTATTTGTTCATCTTCTTTGCTTAAAATTGGATCTAATTATAGTTTTATGATGTTGAATATGGAAATGATGAATAAAAGAGACAACTATCCTTTTAGGTTTGAGAACATATGTATGCCCCATTTAGATGTGAAAGAAACATGTAAATATTGGTGGAATATAGATATTAGAGAAATAACCATGTAAATAATTTTCAAAAAAGCTTACGAATAGTAAAATAAATATCAAATATTGGAATATTTATGTTTTTATAAATATTATTGAAAAATAATAAAAATGTTAATTGAAGAAATTTTTGATCTAGAAAATAAGATATCATCAAATAATATATATGATTATAGTTGTTTAATTGAAAAATATTTTCTTAGTGAATATTATTCGATAATAATTATATAATAAATGTTTGGTGATAGAAATTGAGAGCCTTATAACATAAATATGGAGATACATATCCCATGTTCTTTCACATGTCTACCTTCAAAAAAACAAGTAGTAATAAAATATTGAAAATTATTAGAGAGAATCAAGATGTTAGTAATGATCCGCAATTTATCAAGGAAGAGGATATTAATTTATATTAAATTCTTCTTTCCTGAGCTGGTAATGGAAATGAAATAAATAATTAGTTTTTCTATTTCATAAATCCTTATCTAGGAATAAAATAACAAGTTGCTAGAGATGGCAAGGAAATAATAGGTTGTTAGACACTATCTTAGATTATAAAGTCAAATTTTTCTCTCTCCACAAAGAGATAGAGTGCATGGACATGATGGCTTTCTAACAGTTTTTCTCTAATAGTTCCAACATATAAATAGATTTGATAGCAGCTACAAATGAGTTTTTTTATTATAATATGCTTATGGAACTATAAAATACTTTTATTGTATTAGATCTTAAAGATTTTGGGCCTATTAACATTTGTAATTTAATTGTATCCTAGATCTTAAAGATTTTGGGCCTAATATATTTCACTAAGATCATGGCTATTCAAATTCAACCCTCATCTAATACCCTTATTTCCAAATAGTAAGGAGGCTTTGTCATGGGGATAGTATTTTAGGATGGAATCATAATGGATCATGAAACTATTTTCTCCATCCACAGAGGGATAAAGGGACTCATGAAGTATGGTTTTCAAGTTATATATGAATAAGGTCTATCATACGGTGTTATTGAAGTTTATGGATAGAATTTTAGAGAAATTTAAAGTTCATTTTTATTTTAGAAGTTTAATTAGAGCATGTGTTATATGATTATTAATTTTTTCTAAAGGTTTTGTTGACAATGAAAGAGGGTTGAGACAAGAAGATCTGTTATCTTCTTTTATCTTTATTTTAATGGTTTAAAAAGGGTTCCAAATTAAGATTATGTTTAATATATTATATTTTTAATAAAAAATATTTTATAATAGTCAAATTGATGACAAAAATAAAATTATTAAATAATTTATATACACTGAAAAATATTACAACTCACCACCAATCTATTATTACCATTATAAAATGTTAAACCAAGACATAATCTATGTAAAACCTTGTAACATATATAATATTAAA
>JARHVA010002056.1:262500-325000 GCA_037957365.1 Torreya grandis
AAAACTTGGATTGTGGCCATTCAATATTTTGATAGGGTAGAAGAGAAAGAAAGGTCTCTATAGAAAGTAAAAATATGTCAAACTTAATAGATAATAGTCCAAAGATAAAATTCTTTCTCCTTCACCAAAAAATTACAATAAATTTGATTAAAACCATAAAACTACAGGGATAAATAACGGTTTTAATAAGAATTAGTGTCAAAATAAATATTATATGTTTCATAATTACTCTAAAACTAGTACTTTTAAGAGAAATAAGTCATAAAAAATCATAATTTACCTATCACAGGGGAAATCATTGTGACTTTAGCACATTATAAGATGTAGTATGCTTGAAATGTGGTGTTTGCCACTACTAGAAGGAATCATCCTAAATTAAAATTGGGGAAATTAGCTATTCATATGGAGTAAATAGATGTTCAATTTTAGGTGATCCATATTGATATCAAAAGTAATCTAGTTGGTCTCTTAGTTTATTTTTTAATTTGTAATTATGGATTGGATAGCTTTGTCCATCATGATATTTTTACAAATGTAAATTTATCTTGTTAGTCTAAGAGAGGTATGAGAGGTTGAATTTAATACAGGTAAAATAATGCCCATGTCAGTATATTTAGAGGAAATAGAGCTTAATTTAAAAGTTTTTGAAACTAAGGTAAACATGTTTTTAGTAACTTTGTAATCTTATGACCTTATTATGAGAATGGATTGGCTACATCAACATAAAGCCACATTGGATTGCAGTAATTAAGTGGTAAAATGTTCTGATGACTTGATAAAAGTTTCTCAAATCAAATGTGTTAATAAGATTAATGTATGAAAATAAATTTAAGTTCTATGATTAAAAAAGGTTGTATAAAAGTTGTAAGTTTTATGCTATTCAAAATGTAGGATATAACTTTGTATAAGGAAATTATTTATTCAAATTCTCTTTTTTGAATGATTTTTATGATGTTTTTTCCTTTAATTTTGTTTATATTTCCTCCTAGGCATGAATATTATTTTTCCATTAATGTTATGTTAGGATCTACCTTTGCATCTAAAGTATGAAGGTGGATGATTTGTAGTAAATTAAGTTTTAACTACAGTACCTATTAGAAAAGTGAAGCATTAGACCATCTCTGTCTCCTATTATGTTAGTCAAAAATAAATATGGTATGATTATGTTATGTGTTGAATATTGCATGCTTAATAAGTTCATAATCAAGAATCATTATCCATTGCCAAGGATATATTTTTTATTTGACCATATAAAGGGTGTAACAATCGTTTATAAGGTTGATCTGAGATCAGGTTACCATCAACTAACAATTAAGGAATATGACATACATAATAAGATGTTTTATACTTGGTATGCTCATTATGAGTACATAGTAATTCCCTTTGGATTGAAAAATACAAGTGTTGCCTTTTTGGTAATGCCCTTTAGTTTGAAAAAATGCAAGTTTTGCCTTTTATGAATCTTATTAATAGTGTAGTTAGGGATTATTTAGATAAGTTTGTTCTTGTTTTTCTTGATAATATATTGATCTATTCTATGAATTTATTTTAACAATTCATTTAATTTTGTAAAGGCTGAGGCAACATAAGTTTTATGGAAAGATTTTTAAATGTGCATTTTTATAATTTTAATTTTCTTGGGTCATATTATTTCCAAAGTTGGAATTGTTATGGATCTCGAAAGGATAATATTTATTCAAGAGTGGCCTACCCCTACAAATGTACACAAAGTGCATAGCTTTATTAGATTGAATTTTTTATTATAAAAGGTTTTTGCATTTCTTTTTTAGATCGATTAATCCCATTACTTATTAGAAATGTAAGGGTAAAAAATTAGATTAAACTTTAGAATGTGAAGAGGCTTCTCATAGGCTTTAAGAGTTATAAATGTAAAAATTATGCTTGTTATTATATATCCTAATGGTAATTTTAAAATCTAGTTTGCTACCTCTAAAGAACATTTTAGTATTATTCTTATGCATGATGTCAAAGTAGTGGCATACGAATCACATAAGCTCAAGGAGCATGAATATAAATATCCCAAACATTATTTATAACTTCTTGCTATTGTTCTTATTTTAAAGTAACAAAAAAAAATTCTTCAAGGTACATTGTTGAAATTAATTCTTATCATTGTATCCTAGAATATTTTTTTACCACATATAAACTTAATGATTGCCAATGTATAGAATTTGTGAATAATTTTGATATAAACATTAAATATTTTAAAGGTATGGAGAATCATGTTGCTTATTCTCTCATACAATGCATGTATCTCAATATAATGTCTATTTTGTATGGTAATTTCAAAACTATTATTTTAAAATAAAAAATTACTAATGAATTTTATCTCTAAGTGCAAGTTTGCGTACCAAACTTATAGTAAATAAATTTATTGATTTTTATGTTTGAAAGTGATGGCATGTGAAGGCATAAAAATAGAATTATTATGCCTAATTTAGTTAACTTACAAAATATTAGGATGAAATAAGTGCATACAACACTTCAATTTCTCATATAGGTATGTTGACTATGACACATGAGCTGAAAAAATACTATTTTACCCCTGATCTAAACCATGATGTTTCTAATTTTATGAAAAAATGTTTAGAATGTCTATAGGTGAATGTTAAAAAATTTAATCCATGAGGTTTTCATTATCTTCATGAAATTCCATAGCATAATTAGACTATTATTTCACTTGATTTAATTATTGGTTTAATAAAGTGATATAGTAATCATGACACTATTTTGGTTGTGATTAATAAATTTATCAAAGTTGGCCATTTTATTGCTAAAAATTTGAGTTATGATGCTTCTATGTTTATTTTTAGAAAGATTTGTTAAATAATTGGTTAAACTACATGGCATACCAGAGGTGAATATCTATGCTAGAGATAATTTATTTACTTTAATATTTTTAATAACCTTGACTGTAGCATTTAGAACACATTTAAATTTTATTCATTGTATCACCCAAAAATAGATAGTCAAATGGATAAACTTAACCATGTGCTTGAAGACATGCTAAGAATGAATGATATGGATCAATGAATCACATGAAAAGATTTATTACATTTAGATTAATTTGGTTATAATAATCCTTATCACTCTATGATTAAAATGGATCCATTTAAAATTCTATATTGGTGTAAATGTAGAAATCCTCTTGGCTAGGATAGCTTATGAAATAGAACCATTGTTGTCCTTGATATTCTATAATAATATGACTCAAAAATGGCTCTGATTCACCATAATCTAAAGCTTTTATTCAAATGGACACAATAAATACGTAGATTTAAAGACTCCTCATGAATTTAATATTAGTGAAATGTTAAACCACATAAAATTTCTATTAAATTTGAAACAATTCTAAATTGGCTTCTAGATTTGATAGACCCTTTAACATTATATAAACTATCATACTTTTTTCCTACCTATTAGTCCTTCTTGCATCTCTATATAGGATTAATGATATTTTACATTTTACTTTACTAAGAAAATATGTATATCATCCTTTCCATTTTTTTAATTCAAAAAATCTCTAGGTTTCAAAAGAGGAAAATATATAGTTTTAAGTAATGAACATCCTAGATCATTTTAGTGAACTACACTATGAAATGGAGAGATTTTAAAAATTGTGGTCCAATGGGATTGGTTGTCTGAGTGAAATGCTAATTTTGAAGATGAACATATTTTTATGGGGCATTATGTTTTAACTTTTTTAGTCACGAGGATGACTTCATTTTAAGTGGTGGAGGATGTCATGGGATTAGTTCCATTTTCTATGATTTATTTTATGGAAATATTGGTTTCACATTTGATTTTTATTATCATGATACATAATTATTTCATTTTTTATTGAAATATTACATGGGTGTTATTGAGATTATATTTTTAGATATTATGATGATATGTTGTGTACCTAACACATTATGTTAATGGATGATAAAATTTAGTTAGTTATAGAATTGATTGATTTAAATTCAAATCAAAATTACTTATCATGTTTAATATTAGTTTTCCATTTAGATAATGTTGTATGATTTTGATGATTAAAACAACATGAAAAATAAAATGAGTTAGGTAGGATCCAGTATTTAATAATAGAGGTTACAAAAAATAGTTCTAATGAACTATTAATCTTTTGAGATGAGATATTATAAGCTTTGTTTTATTTAATTCTTCTTGATTATTTTATTCACTTATCTATTTAGTTGATGAATAAAGTTATTTTATATTTATTTTGTGACTATGATTTTGTTTCTTGGTCTAACTACATGTCTATTTTGATAATCCATTGTATGTTATTATCTTTATTAGTGTTTTAAGAAACCAATCTTAATATGGATTTGTTGCATCTTTAGGATACCACGTAAGGCTTGAAATAAATTATATGATTAGAATATGTGCATTGGAATTTGGTGGACGCTTCAAGTTAGTTCTTTTATAAATGAATTTTATTTATGGCTTTGACTTGGTGATTTAACTATCTTATGGATTTGGTGATTTAACCATCTTAGGGAGTTGGATTTATAATGGTTGATGGTAACCATGACTATGTCATAGAGTCTTCATCAGTTTTGATTTGTTTTAATCATAGCATCACGAAGTTTGGGTTTTGAATTTATTGGAAACTAGGTCATGATGACATAAATCTAAATGTCAAATCATTGAGTAACTTTAAATCCTTTTATTTTAATGAGATAGGAAGTTAATCTCACACTAATTATTTAAGTAGTTGAAAAAACCAAACCAAAGATAGTTCGATAGGATTTATGTCAAATTGAGTCAAAGATTTCTATGGATGTTGAATAAGATGTCCTCATCAAAAATGGGATGTGGGAACTTGTCAATCTACCTATAGAAAATAAATCCATTGGTTGCAAGTGGATTTTTAAGATAAAGTACAAGGTAGATGGATCCATCAACAAATATAAACCATGATTTGTTACAAATGGATATTCTTACCAAGGTGTTAACTATGAGGAGACCATTACACACATTGCTATTATCAAGATCATCAGAGTTATTTGCATATTCGTATCATAAAAAGGATGGAAGATTAATAATATGGATGTGAAAAGTACATTCATGAATGGTTATCTCAAAGAAGAAGTGTACATGACCTAGCCATAAGGCTTCATTAACAAACAACATCCACAAAAGGTATCTCATCTAATTATGTCACTTTATAGACTTAAGAAAGCACCAAAGGCATGGTATATTAAGATTGATTATAATATATTGTAACATAGATTCATTTTTATCCCATCAAATACTAATTTGTATATCAAGAAGATAGGAAAAGAGATTGTTATTCTGGTTTTGTATGTGAACTATCTTGTGATCATAGGAAGTTAAGATGAAATTTTTGAAGAAGTAAATAATTATTGAAGAAATCCTTTGACATGATAGATTTTGGCCTACTTTAATATTATTTTGGATTGGAGATATGGAAAAAGAAATATCATATTTTTTTCATGTAGATGAAATATGCTAAGATGCTCCTTGATAAATATGGGATGACATATTGTAAACCAATGTAACTCTAATGGAAAAATATTTTCAACTATCTAAATTTTATGAGTCACCTTAAGTCGATGGAACTCGTGATAGGTATATTTTTGGGAGACTCATTTATTTGACTTATACAAGACTAGACATATGCTTTATTGTCAGCTATCTTTCAAGATTCATGCAAGATTTAAAGAAGTGTCATTGGGTTGTAGCAAATAATTTTTTGAGATATGTCCAAGGTACAGTTGATTATGGTCTTGAATAGAATAAGAACTCAAATTCCTTCTTATAGAGACACATAAAATTGAACTATGTTGGCTCTATTGATGACATGAAATCAACCTTAGGGTATATTTTTCATTTATGATCTAGACCAATTTTGTGGATAAGTAATAATCAATCTATAGTTTATGTTTCATTCACATAGGAAAAATATCATGCCATACAAGGAGATATATGTGAGGTAATTTTTCTATGTCACATTATGTCTGACATAGACATTCCTAAAGATTAGTCACCAATAATTTTTTATGACAATTAGGGTGTGTTAAATGTTCTCAAGAATCTAGTAGTTCATGAGGGGACCAAACACACTGAGGTCAAGTTCTACTATATTCAAGAACAAGTATTGAACCACCACATTTAGCTCTATACTATCAAATAATTTCATAGGTAGCAAATATACTGACCAAGTCACTTGGTAAGGTGAAATTTGATCTATTTTGGGGGTACATTTGTAAAAATAATGTAATAAATGTGGGAATGTTAGCATAGTTATTGTTTATTATATTTATTAATATTAATTTATTTGCTCACACTATATTTTCCTAGTTTGTATATCTATTTTTTGTTTGAGATAGTTACATCTTAACAACTTCCATTATGTATATAATCATTACACTCCCTACTAAATGAATATCAAGCTTCATTCAAAGATTTCTCTATCATCAATAACATTATAAAATTTCCTTATAAATCCTAAAATCTTGTACAAGTATATAGGGTTAGTAATTTGTTTCTTATAAATATATTTTTATAAATTATTTTTTAGTTTTCTCGAGGATTAATGTAAAAAATACTTTGTGGGTTATAAATAGTGTGTTTATCTGATACCCCAGTGCACATAATATTAGATATTGGAAATTTAGTCATTTTGAGGTGAGTTTTACTCAAATTAGTGTCTCTACATGATTTTCTTAATTTTATTATTGATGTCAATTATTGTTTTTCAATTAATATGGTTCTTTGTGTGATAAATTTTTGTTCAACTCTATATGGATAAGCTCAAATTTTTATCCTAGTGGAAAGTATCATCATTTTGAAAAGGTTACATCCTTAAATCTTGAAATTGTTTCTGGTTATGATTTTATTGGTGACATTATTCTTATTTCTCTAAAATAAAAATTTATAATTAAAATCAGTTTTGGATAATTTTTGGCATACCATTTAGTTGTTTTGATAGGTCAACATATATAAACATGAGTTTGGGTATGTAGGTAGTTTTTTCATGCCATTTTGTGCTTGAAACATCATGTAGTTTACTTAAAATTAAGTCATGGGTTTTAAATATTGTATTACTTTTATAAATAAAGGTGCATAAATAAGAGATTATGATTATATTTATTGCCAGGTATGTTAAGTTTAAATTAGTGTCTATAAATGAATTGCGAGATAAAAAAAAAAATTATTATTTTTCAAATAAAATTATGTACTCATTGCCATGTTTATGACTTATATGTGGTGATTTAGAGATAAGACATGTATAAATTATGTCTTTATTTAAGTTTAAACCAATGTAAATGTGTTGAGCATTATCTTTGGTCTATTTTTATAAAATTATGGTAGTAATTTTTGTGTGTTTTCTTTTAATTTTATTAAAATATTTATACAATTTATTTTATCATTCTATTTTGTTGTCTATATTCTCTTAGTTAAAATATTTAGTTTGCAAATGATAAAATGAATTTAAATTGAAAAATTGAAAATGAGAAGAACAGGGTCTTAGAAAGGATCCTACAAGGTAGTTGTAGAAGAGGAAGAAGAATGTAATGTTTTGTGCCATGTGGATGCCTTTGATTTGGTCAACTCAAAAAAATGACATAGATCAATTTTTATTTATTTAGAACCACCATCATCGTATTATAAGCTACTAGATGTTAGAAATAAAAATTATAAAAAAGGGGCACAAAGTTTCAAATCCCTGCAAGGTAGTTTATAATTTTCATGTTATTTATGGATTTGGTTTTGAAGGCCCTGCACAAGCTCTTATACCTCATAAGGCTAAACCATGAAAGCTAAACCTTGAATATCATTTTCATGTATAAATCAAGAAAGCTTGGAGATAAATCTTTGATAAACAAACTATCTAATGCTATTTTACACTAGACACTACAAATATGTCCACCACTAATTCCATAGTGTGAATTTAAATTGATGAAAAAATGATTATCTATACCCAAGAAAAGTTCATAGTTGGGTTGTATTTATAATTTATCTTGGGTATTACTAGGACTGAGTATAGAATATTAGTGATGGTGAATTAGGGATAAACCATTCAGTTCAATGCAGCTTACAAAAGGTATGGATTTCTATAGTTTATAGTTCATATGATATTGTTTACTACTCATCAATCCATATGACATGATTGATATGGATAGCCTATCAATTTAAGTTCATCCTATGCATTCTTAATTATTCTACCTCCTTAAACAATAAACACACCTCAACGTATTCAATTATATTGAGGGAGTTATGACATAAGAATCATGCATATATGATTTTCTCTCCTATTTTCATTTATAAAATCTACAATATAACTAAATCAAACACCCATAACTTTAAGACAAATGTCATTAAAAATAGCAATGAATGCAAATATTAATTGCTTTACCTCTAGTGATTCAAATATATTAATGTTAGGTTGGTGGATGGCAAAGACACCATTTATTTCTATATTTAGAATATTAAGCAAAATTCACCTAATAATAGCATCTACTCTACTATCTAGTCCCTCAGTTGGTTCATCTGTGAAACCAACAGATGGATTTGCATCAACCTCAATAATAATTGTTAAGCCTTTCATTTATTCAGTTAACAATCTAATTACATTAAGTATTCTAACCAATACATCTCTTAAGTTTTCCAACTCTACCAATTTCTTGATCTCTTTAAAAAAGGTACGTAATTTGATAACTATCCATGTCAGTTCAATTCATTTAATCTTATGAGAATGAGACACATAAGGATTCAATTAAAGAAAAGAAAATATATTTTAGACGTACATTTTTTATAGACATATAGTTTTCTTAAATTTTTATTTATCACAGTATTCTTCACTGACTCGAAGGCTAGGGGGAGGTGAGCAAGTACCTCTTTACAACTTAAATGCTAAAGCTAAAGCTTGAAGTTTATATGAAATTGTCAACTTGTTCATCATAATCATTACTTTTTTTGCTACATCAGCTACAAACCATAGCTTTCACAAAGGTCTTCAAATTGTAAATCTTATTCATAAATTTAATGAATTTAAGAATTTATTTTAGAAGTTTTGTGCATATTCTATAATTAAAAACCATTTCAAACCATCCACTTCCAAACCTTTGCATAGTTAAAATCACAAAATTGTGTAGAGGAGTACAAGAACATTTTTTTTTGCAAGTTAATAATCAAAATTATATGGGTTTGTTTATGAAATTTCAAAAACATGAAAAATTATGTAAAAACATATATTAATTATATGGAAAGTAATTTATATAAAATTATCTTTCACCATCTAATAGTTATGTGGTATTAGAGAAACATTCTACATCTTGAAGCCATCCCTGTGAGTGTAAACTATCATATACATGTTTGTAATAAATCCATTTTAGAGGGTAATAAAATTTGAATTCACATCAATGATGGAATTTAACAAATTCCACACAATATTCCCAAATAAAAACAATGATTTATACTATATTTAAAAAGCACTAGATGACAGATTTCCCCTGCTAAAATGTAGGTCTAAATCTATGATTGTTTAATAAAATAAACCTATTAATGGGAGTGAAGGATCTCTAGGATTTTCTCCAAAGAATGAATAATCTTTGGAAGTGTAGGTTTAATAAATGTAGTGATTCTAAAAATTAGCATGAACTTTGATTTGAATGCACCTTTTAAATGATGCACATAATAAAATTTAAGCAATCAATTTATTGATTTACTGTGAGGACCAAAATCCTAACACCATTGCACTTAAAAATTGATAGATCACATGAGAAAACACAAGAAAATCTAATATTAGAAATCCTTCTTTACTATCCATCTCACAAATGCATCCAATATGACTGCAACCATAGAAGATAAAAATAAAAAACCAAAAGCAAACCCCACAAGGCCATTGCTACATAAATTGAATGAAGAATAAATAAAAATCCTTTTTCAAATAAAATTAATAAATGTGGTTTAAAAAGGAAAAATGAGGCAAAATCTACTATTTGTTCATAGAATAAATGCCTATTCAGAGGAGGGTTTTTCCTGCTCCAAGCTTGATGTGCTTTATCCAACCTAATAGCATGAGAAATGGTCATTGACAATGGATTCAAATCTGACCATGGATTTTTTCAAAGCTTATCACCTTTAAAAAAAGTAAAGAATAGTGCAACTTTATCCTTGGCTTATGTGTCCAATGTTATCTCACACCAAACCCAGGGATCAATGTATGTACTATGAGTGGCATTACGAGGTGGGGATTAGAAGTGTAGGTAGGGAAAAAAGAAATCAATACATTAAAATGGAGTGATTATGGCCATCCTTATGATAAATATTCATGCACTTCCCTTACTACTGTGTTGATTACCAAAAAAAGATGGGAGTTGTAAAATGCATTTAAACCTCTTATTTTTACAGCTTCCATTCCCTTAAATGATGCAAAATCATGCATAACATGCATTTTTTACTACCAATAAACACACAACAAATTCATTATTATGTTGGAATCCTTAAAAACCCTCCATCTTAACTTTACAAAATCTTATAAAGTAGATAATAGGTCGATGTGCACCCAAAATGGAATTAGTTAATAAGATAAAACATGAAATAGTAATAATAAATTAAAGGAAAACCATGCCCACGGTTTCCCTCAAGGACTAGTAACATTTAAAAATAGGATAGTAATGAAGTAAGCTCACATCTATTGTGCAACGGTATAGTTGTCACTAGTATATTATTTCCTTCTATGTGCTAAGTAACAAACTAAGTATATCATTCAATCAGATCAAATTTATACATCTAATTTATGGAAGGATGTAAGAAGTGGTGTAGTGAGTTGTAAGGAAAGGAATTGAAGATGATGGGGATGATGGAGTGGGAATGTGGCCTAGTTCAAAAGAGTCTAGTTCTTCTTGGGTAGATGTTGTTAGAAGAGAAATTGATCAAGAAGTATCTCTTAAGGATCTTGTCCCCTCTACTCTTTGCAAGGAACTAGTCCTAGAAATATGAAATGAGGATGTTTCCCATGCCAAAGAAGAATATCAGAATAGCCTCATTGGAAAATTCAATGCTTCCAAACCCAATATTGATGTTGTTTGGGATTGGGAAACCAAAACATGGTTTTTGAAAGGGAGTTTCAAGATTTCATCCATGCCAAATTATTTCTTGTTGTTTTAATTTTTAAATCATGAGGAATGTGCTCGTATTTTGGAGATAGGGATGTGGACTTTGGATAAGGCTGTTTTATTATTATAAAAATGGATATATGATTTTAACCCTTTTAAAGATATTTCTAGAACTATCCCCCTATGGATCCAACTTACATCTCTCCCACTAGATCACTTCAAGGAAAATATCCTTGTGGGAATACCAAAATCTATTGGTTCCCCTGTTGTAGCAGATTATGTCACTAAAGCAATAAATAGGCTGATTTTTGCTACAATTTGTGTTAATGTCGATCTTGGAATCGTTTGACCTTAATGTATTACGGTGAATTCCAAACCTACAGCTCAAAAACAAAACATTGAGTATGAAAGTGCCAAGAAATTTGCCCAAAGTGTTGTATTTTTGGACCGAAATGTACTGACCATAATTAATTCAAAAGTATCGAGTGATTGTACTCAATATAAGACCATTGATAACACATCGGCCATAAAATCTGATAAAGATTCTATCATTGTTGAGGCCCCTATTCCTTTGGGTTTATTAGGAGAAGATCTAGATGTTTTCAATAAGCATGAAGTTGAAGGACCCTCCACGAATCATAAGGATTAAAATCATTTAGCTGATGATTTTAGTGGGCATAAAATAAACTTGAATATTCTTATCTATATTTTTATTGATTTCATTTCCCCTGTTAGTACTCGGTGATAATTTGGCTCTTTGTTGCATCAAGCTAACAAAAGATAATTTGTTGTCCATAAGGATAAGTGCAAGAATGATATCTCCCTTAAAGAGCTTAGACCCATGCAGTAAATAAAGCTATCTTGTCCAAAATGTCATGGGCCCTCTGATGTGTAGGAATATTTAACCCCTTAAACACTGGATATGGAAAATTTATATCCTGCTTGTGACAACAATTGTCAACCCTAGAAGAAGAGATCTAGAGAAATTAAAAATGACTCATAAGCAATAAAAAATGATCCACAAGGAATCAATTCTAAAAGGAGATGTCACCCATTTGATTAGCTCATGCATGTTGTTCTGGTTTGTGTTCTCATTATGGTTGTTTGAAAAGCATTTTTTTCTCATTTTTACTTATTGCGACTTCAACCTAGACCTTCTGCCTGGAAGATGGATGACGTTGGTCGCTTTGCTATTTGGCAAGTATTTTCTTTCTTTATCATTTGTTTTTTTGGATGGTTACAGTCTGTTGGGCATCACTCCCAATGTTTCTTTTTATTTTTAAATCTCTCATAATATTGATTAAAAATTTTGGACTTTGGTAATTAATTGTCTTCATATGGACCTAATCTTTCATTTATTTTTCTTGTTTTCCCTATTTAATTTGGCCATATAGGGAGCAAGGCCCCTTGTGTCCTGGGATGTAAAATGGATCTGGCTCTTTTGGTTCTTTAGTTGTGATTAGGTTCTCTTGCCCTATATATTATCACTCTCATTTGTGTTGTATATGTAGATATTTTTTTGGTCGTGTATTTTTTTTGTAATTTCTTCTCCTTGGTGTATTATGGATTTTTATGGGGGTTTTTCTTCATTTAGTATTTTTTACAAGGATTAAGTTTGTTCTTCATTTGTGTCTAAGGCGGGTTTCAAAGTTTTATTTTGTTTATGTACTTTATATTTTGTATTTTTTTATGATTTCTGTTTGAAACTTGAACCTCTTGTTATGTATGGAATTGGCTTCTACACCAATTTTTAAAAGTGGATTTATATTAATTTGAACATTAAAAAATGATGAAAGTACAAAAATCCTTATTTTCTGTAGGAATAAATTAACTAAATGAAAGGTTGCAATGTATACTAGTTTTGCTTTATGATATACATAATAAATTTAAAAAATGGTTATTACAAAAATTTATATTGTTATTAATTTTTACAATATCTTGAAATTAGAACATGCTTTTGACCTAGTCCACATGCTTATGTGTCACTTTTTATTGTGCTATCATTAAAAATTTATGGAGAAATTGCTTTGCCACTAGTACTAATCTAAAACCCATCATCGCCTCGTCCACATGCTTTTTTAAAACATTATTTTTAATTTTTTTTTTGCATTATAAAAGAATGATAATTATTAATATAAATATTTAAGAATTGTGTATAGATATCAATTTATTTATTTTTATTTTTATTTATTTTTATTTTTATTTTTATTTATTTTTATTTTTATTTGTTGATTGGTGATAAATAGTTTGAATCTAATTACTTTAAAAAAACAAAGAACAAAAGAGCTATAAACTCATATTATGTCTAATATATTATAATTTTAATTCATGTAGATTGTTAATAATTAAATTGATATCATAATTAAAATTATTAATTAATTTTATGTATTCATAAATATTACAATCTATCACCACCTTAATGTTATCATTCTTGAATATTTATCTATGAAATAAAAAGCGTACAATATTTTAGCATAAATAATATTAATAAATCAAATAAAAATTTGAAACATACTTAAAATACAAACAAATAATTATCGCTTATTTTTTCAATAATATTAAGCTAATTATAATAATATGTACAAAACATAAAATATAATTTAATATAATTAATTTCTATATATTTTAATAATTTTAAATAAACTATTAACAATAATTATAAATAATTTTTATATGAAAAAATAATAAAATAAAATTATATTAATCATAGATGAACTACCTTTACCAATTAACTTACATATATTTTGCATCCTCTATTCGGTATTTTCAGTTGGTATAAGCATTTTCTGGTAATAGATAAACTTCTTTTTTATTCAAAATGACAACATACCAGAGGATAATGTTCATATTGATGTTAGTATAGATATACTCGAGAAAAAAATACATAATAATTATTGTCAGCCGTGCGTGGTATATGCATTGTTGTGTTAAACATTCTTGCAAGACCATATCTCTTCAATCCCTACAGTTCTATCAGCCTTATCAATCACATTGTTTACCGGTAATCAGAACGTAGAAGAATTATTGCAAGAATTTCTATTTTTTGAAACCCGTAGTCGGCCTTCAAAGTCAATAATTTTTTTTGTTTTTCCTGGTTTTCAAAACGGTTATCGGCCTTCAAGCTAGACGTACGCGACCAGGGATGATAAACTTCCTTTCAATAATAAACGATAAAACCGAGGAACGATCATACGGAGCAGTTACTGCGGAAGGTTTGATTTAAACTATTTCACTTTTGAACTGTTAGTTTGGACAGATTTCAAAGACGCGGCAAAGAAAACCAAGTTCACGCCGTGATTTGTAAATTAAATCGCTAAGACTATGACAAAAAACAGATGGTTGAATTTTAGACAGCTGACCAATCTTTGGATTTATAGCTCTTACAAAAGAAGTCGTCTCCCTAGGATTGATATATATATATATATATATATATATATATATATATTATATATATATATATATATATATATATATATATATATATATATATATATATTAAAAGCTCACACATCTCATATTTCCATATACTCTTTCTTATTATTGGATTTATAGCTTCTTTTGCCGTCACATTCCTGTAGTCTTTTTGAAAACCTATGCAATGGCTGCAAAATCTTCACTATGCTTATTTTAAAACATATTGCATGTTTATAAATATTTTTCTTTTAATTTATTTTAATAGATGGTTTTTTTTTAATTTTTTTAATTTTTTAAAAAGTATTTAAGATAAAATTAAATTTTAATTAAATTTTTATATATAAATAATTATTTATAAAACATATATAAATTTTTTAATTTTTAGTATCTAAATTTTGTTAATTTTTTCATGACAAATTTTTTTAAATTGACAATAGGTTCTTTGAACATATTTAATAATTTTGATTTCAAGATTTTTTATTTTTTCTATTAAATATAATTTTTTAATGAGAATATAATTTATTTTATAAATCTATTTATTGTTTCTACAATCATATCAATAATTTTAATTTGAACATTTTCTATTTTTTTATTAAATATTTTTTTGATATGAAAAAATAATTCATTTTAGAAATCTATTTGTTGTTTCTTGAAATCATGTAAGAACTTATCAGTTCAAAATAACTGCCCTTATAAACTTGAAAACCTATTAAATGATGATGATGATGATGATGATGATGATGATGATGATGATGATGATGATGATGATGATGATGATGATGATGATCGCAATGACTATCTACAATCTCAAATGTTGGATATAATCATATTGGGGGAACAGGGCAGACAAGGGCCCAAATGCAGAGGACAAATAAGAAAGTATTATTTGATGTTTACAAACTCTTGGAAGAAATTAAAAGAGGCAACCCATAGGCAAAACTTTTCTTGGCAAATCGAGTTCAAGAAAAAAATTCAAGTCAAAATCCTTAAAGATTTCATAATCTTTTTTCATTCGAACTATTCAAGGATGATAAAGGTTTCCATCTAGAAGTCCCATATATAATAGTGAACAAATATTTATCAATAATGGATAGTGACTTTCATAGGAAAATTTCTAGGGGCACAACCTAATATTGATGTCCTCTATAAACGGGAAGAAATGAAATGGTTTCCAAAAGAAGACAGACAAATTTCAGCCATGAGGAAAGGACTCTTTCTCATTCTCCTCAGTAACAAAGAAAATTGTGCTAGGATATTGGTGGGAGGACCCAGGGTCTTGGGTTAAATGATTTTTTTTATTTTCTTTAATATATAAGATTGAAGATGGGATTTGATTCTAAAAAATATGATATTAATCTTATGTCAAGATGGATAAGATTACCCGGTCTACCCCTTGAGTGTTTGGAAGAACAAATTATGATAGGTATTGCTAAAACCTTAAGGAGCATACTCTTTCATGCAAGTTTTCATGTCAATGACTTTATGGAAAAAATCCTACCAAGCTCCATCACATTGAAATCAAATTTTGGAGAATGGACATTCTCGAAAAACCAAATATTAGGATTCTTTATTAAGGTGTAATATTTATCAGAAATGGGAACATTCAACCAATCTTTCACCATAATATTTGAGCTAAGTGATAAGGAAAGGGGAGAAATAATTCTCAAAAAAACAAGGAAACATAAGACTATAACTAGGACCTAGAACCTAATCCCTCAAGAGCAAAAAGTTCTTGGAAGGAGAATGATGATGAGCATTGGGAGATATTCAACTGAATGAAAAGGGTTGGAAGTAGATTCAAAAGAATGAAGAAGAGGAGAAGAAGAAGAATCAAATGGATCCATTGAAGAAATAGGATAGCCAAAATTAATTTGATGAAGAGACAAATGACTATCAAGGTGTTGATGTTCAAAGGTATTATTAATTAAGGTAAGAGCAAAAGACAAGATGTTGATGTTCAGATACCTAATATAAAATATATTACTGAGGAAGCTAGATACCAGAGAGTAATCAGTGAAGTAATGGAAGGAGAGGTGTATGAAATAAGAAAGGATCATCTTTCCCCTGCTAAATTTTTTTCCTCCTTTTCATCATCGATGATAAAGACCAATTTTTTTAATTCTTAAATTCCTTTGTTCTACTTAGCTTTACTAGAGTAATAGCTTAAGGGCATGACTATGGAAAGCCATATTGAGTGTGCAGATATTTTTTAGAAGACATTACAAGCTTATGAATATTTATCTTCAACTGATTTAAATAAATGTCTTTCTTTTAATATTTTTAAATATTCAAACATCATTTAAGAGAAGTGTATTTAAAAGCTAGAATTAAATTTTTATTAAAATTATTTATATATGGAACATCACATTGACGTTTGATTTTAATCAGTATGTATAAAGTGTTGATTGAGCTATTTGTTGATCAAAACTATTTAGTCAAAATCATCTAATATATAGTCAAAATCACTTATGTTGAAACTGTGATTCGACCACATGACTCGATATGCATGAACCCAAAGCCTTGACATTTTTGACTTCACATGCATTTACCAATCTATTTATCAATAATTTGATTTATTAATTGATTTGGTTGAAACTACTCGATGACTTTTATCATTGATTGGGAAAACAAATTGAACAATACTTCATGTGTACTACTTAAGCTCATCCCATATTAAGTGTCTAAATATTTTTTTAAAAACATATTAGACTTTTATGAATACTTCTCTTCAACATTTTCAAATAAATATATTTTGTTTAATATTTTTCCATATTCCTATATCATATAAAAAAATTATTTGACAAATAAAATTATTTTTTTTCTAAAATCATATTCATATAAATCACATACATATTTTATATTTTTTATTGTTTAAATTTTATGAACCTTTTCAATAATTAAATTACACTATTTGGCATTATGTTCTCCAAACGTATCTAATAAATTTTATTAGAAGACACTTCCAACTTTTTCTATTACACATCTTTCCTTTATGGGAAAGTAATTTAATTTTATAAATGTATTTCATGTTGTTCTTAGAAGCCCATAGGAAATTAGTAGTCCAATATAACTTCCCCTGTTAACTTGAAAACTTAGAAAAATAAAAATAAATAAGTAAAATGGAAGAGAGAGGAATTTAGAATCTGAGCACTGAGCACGAAAATGAAGTTAGTCATGGTGATGACCATACGCAAGATAATGTCATCAATTTTGTAAGGTCATGTGTAGGGAACAAGTCTAATAAGGGCCCACATGCAAAGGATAAACAAGAAGGTATTTTTTAATGTCCAAAACGTATTGGAAAATATTAAAACATATCAAATTGAGAGGCATATCTTTCATGGGAAGATCAAGTTGAAGGATGAAAAAAGTTCTCATCTTGAATCCAATGATATAATGGTGAACAAAGCTATATAAATGATCAACAATGCTTTTATAGGGAAATTGGAAATGGCAACCAAATGGAGAGATTTCAAACATGATGAAATAATTCTTTCCCATTCACTTTAGCTATGAAAAAAATTGTGCTAGGATACTAATGTCAAGACCCTGGTATTTTTTGAAAAATATGACTTTTCTTTAATGAAATGAAAGCAAGGAGTTAATCATGATAGAAGATAGTAATCTTATGTAAATATATATAAGGTTGGTTGGTCTCCCCCTTTGAGTATCTGGAAGAAGAGATTATGACAGGGATTTCTAAAACCTTCGATAATCTTATTTCTTTTGATGAGGCCACTAAGGCCAAAAGAAATCTTATTAATAAAAATGAAAAAAAATCAAATGGATCCATTTAAGAATTTGGATATCCAAATGTAATCTAAGGAAGTTGAAAATGAGGATCATGGTGTTTATATTCATAAATATGATATTAAAGGCATTACTAAGGAAAATAATATCAAATTATAAAGTATTGATTATCAAATATTGGAAATCAAAGATATTATTGATGAATTCATATATGATATAAATAATTACTAAAGAAGTAGGAGAAGAGGTACAAAAATTTTATGGATCTTATTTTGTATGTATAAATTCTCCTTCCTACCCCTCAAATCTCTCACCCCCCTGAATATATGAAATGGAAGACTATTTCATGCCTAATAAATAAGTATAAAAATGGAATGAAAACAAGCATATTGATAAGGAAGAATTTTTTTCCTGCTCCTTAATGAATCTAAAATAGATGGTTATATGTCTTACTCAAAGGAAAGAAAAATAAGTTAGGGATCACCTCTGTATCAAAAATCAAAAAATAGAAAACACAAATAATTCTAGGGTTAGAAAATAATAAAGACAAAAATAAAAGAAAACTTAGGCAACAAAAACTATGGAATAAACTTGCAACAAAAGATATTGAAAATAATATTTAAATTATATTGAATGAGGATAAAGGATAAACGAAGTTTTCAAAAATAAAATGGATATCAAAGGGATCAATAATAATAAAAAGAAAATAATAGTTAGATACCTTAGGAAGAATAATAGTCCTAACTTTTTTCTATTTAGTAAACATAGTTGTTTGATAAAATGATTTTTTTATGTTAAGAATAAAATATGGAAAAAAATCTAAGTGTTCAAGGTTAGCACAAAAGGTGTTTCTTAGGTTCTAGCCATATTTTGGAACCCAATGATTAATAAAGGTGATATACTACAAAGTAATGACCATAATATTTATATTCTCTTTACTAATCTTACTAATAATTTTACATGGATTCTTTGAAATTGTTATAATCCTAACACACATAATTGACAAAAATGTCAGTGGGGAACATTAACGCACATATAACTACCTTTGAATAAAAGAGTTCTAAGAATATATTATTTGTTTTATGATAGATATTATTTTATTTATATGTTTATCTTAAAATAATTAATTTGGCTTGATGTAACAGAAGGTTTGGATATAACTTGATTCAAAGTAGATTTGATAGAATCCTTACCACTTATTATTGTTTGTTTAGTCACATTATTTTTTTATCTTCACTTATTAAAATTGAATTAATTATAGTTATATAACATTTAATATGGAAATGATGAATATAAGAGTCAACTATCCCTTTAAATTTGAGAATATGTGTATGTATCAATTTTTTTGGTGACTAAGGGTGTTCTACAACTTTTAGGGTATGATATTATCACTATGTTGGACCCACCGACCTGGCACATACTTCGACGTGATATCATAGAGTGATTCCAATGAACTAATCCTTCAAAATTACACTAGTGCCCCACTCGATGCTCATGGTCCAATCAAGGCTCGCACCAGCGATCTTGTAGTCACCATTGTAACGACTTACGATTGAGGTATAACCTTTAAGGCTATGTGTATGCATCATTTGGATTTGAAATAAACAATTAAATATTGGTGGATCATAGATATTAGAGGAAGAACCATGTATATAATTTACAAAAATCTTTAACATATTAAAATAAATATCAAGAATTAGAATATTTATATTTTTGAGAATATCATTTCAAAAGAAGAAAAAAGTTAATTGAAGAAATTTATGAATTAAAAAATAAGATATATTTTAATGATATAAGTGATGATAATTATTTAATTGAAAAATATTTTCCCAATGAATATCATTCTATCATAACTATATAAAAAACATTTTGGTGGTATAAATCGAGAGCCCTATAGCTTAAATATGGAGATAAAAATATGATGTTCTTCCACATGTCTACCCTCAAATAAAGAATTAGTAATAGAATATTTATAATTATTAGATACAATCAGGATGTGAGTAATGACGATCAAATTATCAAGGAAGAGGATATTAATTTATATATTCTTCTTCTTTCCTGAATTGTTAATGGAAATATGGAAGTGGAAAACAATAGCTTTTTCTATTGTTGTTAGACACTATAAAAGAATAGGTTGTTAGACACTATCTTAGATTACAAAGTCATTTCTTTTTTGTCTCTACAATGAGATAGAGTGCATAGACACGGTGGCTTTCTAACAATTTTTATTTACTAGTTTCAGCACATCCTTAAAATAAATGTGATAGAAACTAAAAATGAGTTCTTATTTTCTTATAAGCTGCTTACAAAACTACATAATACCTTTATTATATTAATTCCCAAGAAACTAAGAGCTAGAGATATTAAATATTTTGGCCTTATTATCCTTTATAATATAATATGTAAATATTTAACTAAAATCATGTCTCTTCATATTCAACCCTTATCTGAATACATTATTGCCCACTAGTAAGAACCCTTTGTCATGAGGATAGAATTTTAGGATGAAATCATAACGGGTCATGAAACTATTAACTCCATCCACAAAGGGACAAAGGGACTTATGAAGTTATGGTTTTTTAAGTTATATATGAATAAGGTTTATCATAGGCTGTCATGGGAGTTTATGAATAAAGTTTTGGAGAAATTTAAATTTCATTTTTCTTTTATCAAAACATGTGTATATATGATTATTCATTTTATTTATTTTATTTTTATTATTTCTTTGGTAATGGAAGAGGGTTGAGATAAGGAGACCCATTATCTTATTTTATCTTTATTTTAATGTTTTAAAAAAGGGATCCAAATCAATATTATATGTATTATATCATAATGTTAATATTTTTTTTATAAAAATCAAATTGATGCCAAAAATAAAATTATTAGTTAATTTGTATGCGCTCACAAATATTAGCACCCATCACTAATTTACGGTTACCATTATAAAATGTTTATGAAGGAATATAATGTGTATGCAGTTGATTGATTATTAATGACCAACAATAGGAGTTGATATATAATTATTAATAGTTACCAAATCTATAACTGATCACCTAATTGTATTCCACTTAATCTACCATCTGAACATCTAACCAACAATATATTACTGATCATCGAATTGCATTTTTAAGCTAAATAGACAATGTAATTTGTAAATTATGCCAACATTCCCCCATTTATTACATTATTTTTACAAACATCATATTTTTTGATAGTGGTGTCCCCTTTATTTCAAACACTATAAAAAGATTTACACTCTTCATGTAACTTGCTCACTTTTTGAGGTGGCATGCCATCTTTGTTACTTCAAGGTCTTGGTGTCACTTGTTTATTCCTTACAGGATTACCACAACTCTGGAAGTGATAAGAGTAGATCTCTTTGCTTAACACCTTTCATGGTTTCTAGGATTACCACAAACTTATATAGTTTTCTGCTATAAGTTGACCATGAACTTGAAGGTTGCATGAAATCTTGACTATTCTATACACTTCAATGGTTTCTCAAATTTCCACAAACCCTTTTCCAAGAACAAAGCACTACTTTAGTGATTTTTCTCCCCACAATATTATTTTCTAGGAGGTACCAAACTAGAAAATAATGCTCAATACTTTATTAAAAAACACACTGCAAAACATAAAATAAACACACCAAAAATTGTCACCATATTAAAGGTGCGACCCCATCATAGCTGACTCATGAGAAGATGTCAGTTGTCCTCCACCCTCCATGTATCGTGCAACCTCTAGTTAAGTTCTACTACATGTTTCACAGCATGAGAGTTGAAGTGAAGGCTACCTCATTAGTTAACGCTTCACTTTCATTAGTATCTGGTGATGTTCTACTTGAGCAACATTAGCTTCATTAGGGTTAGATTTCCTTTTGAGAACATGTCTTGCTCGAACATGATAATCCCATGTTGTATGACCTTTCATCTTGTAGTACTAGCATTTTATGTCCCTTTTATCAGTATTGAATTTTTCTAAAATTTCAAGAATACAATGCATTCTCATGTTGGGAAATATATTCATCTTCTACAGGTATCCTTTTGTCTTCCTCAAGTAGTGATACAATCATATCATCGAGAGATTTTGATGGTATTTGGCTAAGAGTAGATAAAATATTTCTATATTTGGATGGTAGACTATTCAATAGAATAGTTTTTGCATCCTGATCTTCAACATTAGTTTTACCTTAGCAAGTTGCCTAATAAGAGACCTCAGATTGTTTACATTGATGGAAATAGTAATTTTATTATCCATTTTGAATCTATATAACTGCAATTTTAGTGAAAATTGAGCATTTACTGCTTTTACACCAAATAAGGTGTTGAGTGTATTCCAAATCTCCTTAGATGATTTTTCTAAATCCACGTGATGTAACTTGGAATCTAATAGTGTAAGGCCAATGATAGCTTTCACTTTGTCATCTCTTGTTTTCCACTCCATTAATTTATTTGCATCGGTGGGTTGTTTTTTATCTCTATTTAGGATACCCCACAAATTTGTATACATCAATTACATTTGTATTTTAACCTTCCATTTATGAAAGTTTAATATAGAATATTTCTCTATGGGAGTTTAAATTTCCATCTTGAAACAAAGAGACGTAGATCTAGAAAGCTAACAAAGTAATATTTATTGTTTTGAAATTAGAAATATGTATCTTGTTCAAAATGATGCCTTCTTCTTCCTTCTCTATGTTGACGCTTGATTCCTCACTTGTCTTGATCCGAGTGATTTCAAAAAAAATTGTTGCAGAGCTAGCTGGAGCTCTACGCTTTACCTAGATTGTAGGTTGAGTCATCCATATGGTAGGCTGCGTCTTTTACTGAAAATCACTGATCTCTTTGAAGTGCCAAAGTGTAGGAATAATAATGTAGTGATATTATTGAAAAATGGCAAGTTTGTATCCATATCAATATGGATTGCTGTCTTATGCTGTATAATTTACCAGTGCAGATTGAATGAAATGATAATGAAATGTTTCGATTGTTTTATTGATCAACAACAGGTTCTTATAATTACAATAAAAAGTAGTTATACCTCTTAACTAACCTGCGCGAACTGTCAATCGACCGATTTAATTGCTATGATTAGTTGTATAATGACTGTCAAACATTTTAATTCCCAAGGCGCTACTCTGATTATGTTATCATGAATTTCTGTAGACTATCCGCTCCTCTACTATCATGATTCCCATAACCTGTGAAGAGCATCGATCATATTTATAAATGTTCCCTGAGTAGTCAATGCTTTGCTTCAGGATTTCACTCTTCCTCTGCCAGATTATGCTATCACATTGACTAGTTTTTACAACACATTCTGCATGTTGATCAAGGTTTTTGCTACATGGTGATCAGGATCTTGGTATCCGCTCTGATACCAAAATGAAGGATAGAATGCATATGCAGTCGACTGATTATTGATGAACAACATCAAGAGTTTATTTACAATGATTAACAGTAACCAAATCTATAACTGATCACCTAATCGTATTCCACCTAATCTACCATCTAAACATCTAATCGATGCTAAATAACTGATCGCTGAATTGCATAGTTAAGCTAACTAGATAATGTAATATGTGAATTATGCCAACACTTCATCCATGAAATAATCAATCTAGAATCTTTTAGAATATATAATATTAAATAATAAAATTTAATTTAAAATCTATTTTTATATTTACTATATAAATATATCAAACCAAATTTTAAAACATGCTCAAAATTTTAAAAAAATATTAAAATCTATTTATATATTTACTATATATATATATCAAACCAAATTTTAAAACATGCTCAAAATAGAAAAAAATAATTATTATTAACTTTCCAACAATACTAACATAATAGTTTTGAAGTAAGATGAGGGGAGTGGATGATGTAGCTACGATTCGGGACAAGAACAATGAAGAACAAGATGGAGATGGGGGAGTTCTGGGTAGGAACTCTACCAAGAAGAATATTTTTGAGACTACTACGGTTAAGTTGGTTGGTTCAAGTGCCAACGAAAAGGGCATTTCTTAGACTGAGTTGGTTAAAGGAGAGATAACATCTGGGAAAGGGTGTCGGGATCTCTTCCCTTTGCCTGAGATGGTGAAGTGCTTTTGGAAATACCTAATGAATAAACTGATCAGGCCGAACATGAGTTTGGAAATGGTTTCCTAGGCAAGTTTCAAGGCTTCAGACCCAATATTGATGCAGTGAAAGACTTGACATGGAAGAGATGGAAACTAAAGGGCTAAGTGATGATTTCATGCATGGCCATGGCTTTCTGCTATTCTCTTTCTCAAATCATGAAGACTATGCCCGTATTCTTGAAGGAGGATTATGGACCTTTGGAAAAGTGGTCCTTATCTTGCAGGAATGGATATTTGGATTCAAACAATTCAAAGAGGATTAGAAGGTTATTCTTGTTTGGACTAGACTCCCAATGCTTCATTTGAGTTCTGTAAGGAAAACGTCCTAATGAGGATTGTGAGATCTATTCGATCCCTCGTTATAGTTAATTGTACAACCAAGTTTAAAAGCAGACTAGTTTCGGCTAGACTTTGTGCTTTCGTGAACCCAAAAAAGGCTCTATTTGAATCTATCAGGGTAAGATCAAAGTTAGGAATCTGGGATCAGAATGTTGTGTATGAAAGAAATAATGAGATCTTTTCCAATTATCGCAACTTTGGACATATTTGTGACAACGGCAGGGGTGAACATAATTATAATATCTCTAAGTCTAGGATGTAGGACAAGGAAGGTTATAAGGAACCAAATGCCAAGTTGGTTAGAACTAAGAACTTTACAAAGGTAGCATCCTCCCTCAAGACCGAGGAGTCCCTTTTGTTAATAATTGAGTTAGAGATCTAGTCGATGGATTTTATAGTGCCTAAGGACGAAGGGAAGTGTCCTGAAATAGTTGAAATGTTCAATGATAAAGGCGTTGGTAAAAATGATCAGCTATAAATTCATATCCTAATTTCCCTCGATCCTACATCATCTGAACCAATTTCTTTTGACAAGTTAAAATCTCTACTGGAGATAGAGTTAAGTTACTAGAAATCTTTGAATCATTATTCTTTTAAGGATGAGGCTCCTTCTCCATAGTTGCTAGACTTAGATCATTCTACACCTATTAAGGAATGTAGGAAAGAAGATTGTATGCAACAAAAGGGAACGGTTAATGGGTGCAGCAAGAGTAAAATGGAACATCCCCGCCCTAGAGGGTCAAAGACATTAGACTCACTTTCAGACAAAGGAACCATTTCATTAATGGTTTCTATATCCCACGCCATGTCTTTGCTTCAGATTACATTGGTTAGGATTTTGATTTGCTTCATTGCTGAATTATATGATCCTATGGTTGAAGGGATTCGATATGGGGTTGACTGGTGAATAGACATTGGGAATGTACCGTTAGGAGGGATTTGGAAGAATTCTTTTAAAGTTTTGAATATTCGATGTTGACCACTCTTTTTGAAGATACGCAATTTCTTTTCTTCTTAGTGGATGCTCATTGGTTGCTCCTTGGATCCCTCGTAGGGTCCCCCTTGTGTTGAATGTTCTTTCTTGCCCTGGGGGCCACTTCTACCCAAAGTAAAATTTTGGATTCAGGGTTTCATGAGCACTCTTATTTTTACTTATTTTTCGTTTTCTATTGGTTTTTTTGACTATTTTTATATAGTAATCGAGATTTATGGGAGAGTCTGTCTATTGTTTTTTTCTCTTAGGGACCTGGGGCCCTTTGTGTCCAAGGTGGGTTTTTTTGGTTTTTTTTTTTTTTGGTCTTTCTTTTGGTTTTTTTTTCGAAGACCTAGACCTACTACTATAATCAGGTCTAGATTTCACACCAACTTTAAAAAGGTTGGTTTGGGTCCTTTTGGTTTTTTGTTGTAGCTACATCCTTCCATTGGATCCTCTTTGCTTTACTAATCAGTTGTTTCTAGCCAGATGGTAATGTAGACCACCTGATGTTCCTTTCGACAAGGTCCTATTTGTTCTTGTAGTCAAATATTTCTAACTAGAAGGAGACCCAAATCCCCTGATATATCTATATTAATACTCACATTAATAAAAAATGAGCTCCCTTAATCATAACAATACTAAGATAATTATAATAATATATACAAAACATAAAATATAAATTTGATAAACTTAACTTACAAATACATATTTTAATAATTTTAATTAAATAATAAAAAATACTTATTAATAAAATTTTGAAAAAAAATTAATAAAATAAAATAATTACAAAAAATAAACTATCTTTTACAATGTAACTCTTATTTTATATATATGATATGTTCGGAATTTTCCACTGCTATATACATTCTTTTATAAATTAATATTCTTGTAGGACCAGAGCTCTTCAATCCCTAAAGTTATATCAGCCTTATCAATCACTTTATTTAGGGGTAATTAATGCGTAGAAGAATTCGTAACCCGTTACAAAGTCAATAACCTCTTTTTTTTTTTTTTTTTTTTCAAAACGGTTGTCGGCCTTCAAGCAAGACGTACGCGAACTGCGACGATAATTTTTGTTTGAATAAAAACCCATAAAAACGAGGGACGATCATAGCAAGCAATTACTGTGGAAGGCTTAATTATAACTATTTCGCTTTTTAGTTTGGACAAATTTAATAGACGAGGCAAAGAAAACTATGTTTACGCGGGGATTTGTAAATTTAATCGCTAACGACTTTCACTAAAAATAGATGGTTGAATTTTAGACAGCTGACCTCTTTCGCCCAATATATGGATTTATTGCTTTTACATTTATACATATTGTTCAAGCTCATGCATCTGATATTTATCATATGCTCTTTCTCATTATTGGATTTATAGCTTCTTTTACAGCCACATTCATCCCGTCTGTTTGAAAACCTATGCAATGACTGCAAAATCCTCACTATGCTTATTATTCTTCACATTCCTCTTCATTCCAATATGTTCTTGTATGTCTGCTTCGCCATGAAAAACCATCCATGCGACTGCAAAAAGCATGGTATTCTATGTGCAGGAAACCACGACTGGAGCCAATGCGACTGCAAGTGTAATTGGACGAGGGAACCTCTTCTAACATGTCATCCTTTGGAACAATACTTTTCATAGACAATCCGGTCACCCAAAGGACCTGAATACACCTCCAAGTTATTGGGAAGAATTCAAGATTTGGAGGCCAATTCAGATCATAGGGTCATATATTTTCATATGGTTGCCTCTGTTATTTTTGAGAATGGAAGCACAGTGAAGATGAGTGGAGTAATTAGAACTCATTTGGTCCTAAGTGTAGAATTTAAACTGCCTGTATGCAGACTAACAACATTTCATGGAAACTAAAACTAGAGCTACAACTCTATGAAACACTCACAACAAGAAACACAGATTACAAATGAAAAACATAAGAAATCAAATTCTTTTAACGCACTTGCTTATAAAAGAGAGTCATATTACAGACTCTTCTAAGGAGCTTCAGCTCTCATCTTCACAATACAATGGCCATTCTGTAGGCCTTCACAACTAGATTCAATGGCCGTTCTGAGGCTCATTGATCCTACCAGCTTCAGCTGGGATGCACTTCTGTGCATACACAACTCATACAAGTAGGAGCTTCTGCTCTCGACACCTAGCACTGCAGGCTGGTGGAATGAACTGGGCAGATCTACGCTGCTCCAGAATTCATTGGTTAACACAATACATCCGACCTCCATTTATAGCAGTTTATGGAAGTCTCTAGATAAGTCTGCTCAATCAATGAACTCAACGAACAACAGTAAATGTATTTAATGACAAGATCTATTAGCTCGGATATACATCGATTAAATATGCACCAAGATATGCTAAATTCACAATGATGTGACAGAAAAATAGCTGATTAAATATTTAGTCTTTAGCGTGTTCATTACATAAGCTAGAGTACCTACGTGGTTACAGCCACATTTTCCAACACAAAGGGAGCTGTCGGTGGTTGGAGGAACGGGACGAATCAAACATGCTAGTGGGCATGCCCTCGTCAACATTATAGCAATTGATGGAGTGCTTCTGACATTTAAGTTCAATGTCACGATTCGATCATAGAAAGACTGAGATGATATTTATCGAATCGTAAAGAAAGTGTAAATCGTCTCCAACATCCAACATTTCCACCAGTAAAGTATCGTGTGACAGAGATTACCGTTAGCCTGGGTTTGTTTTCCTCATTTGACAGCTGTTAACCCTACAGCGTGAAGTTATCCCATTTCTTCCTTTTCTTCACCGATGATAAAGACCGAATTTTTGAACTCTTAAACCTCCTTTGTTCTACTTTCGAATAATTTTGTTGATTGGGATAAACTATGGGAAAATTCAGACTGACGTGCTACATATATCTTGTTAGAGTGAAAAAAGTTTGAATTCGACACAATGGAATCAACTTTTTACCGTAAAATATTTGCTTGACTATAGTGTCTAAATATTTTTAAAAACACATTTCATGCTTATGCATATTTCTCATAAACGTTTTAATTTTTAATATTTTTAAACCTTCGTTTAACATCTAAAAGAAGTGTATTGTAATTTTATATATTAAAAAAATATTTGTTTTTATTCAATTTTTTGGATCTTTCATGACTAAATCATACAATTTGGTATTATGTTCTCCAAACGTGTCTAATAATTCGAAGGCACTTTCTATATTTTCTATTAGATATATATTTTCCTTTTGAAAAAGTAATTTCATTTTATACATTTGTATGTTTTTGTTTTTATAGAATTAGAAAGGAACTTAGCAGTTCAAGATAACTTTCAACATGAAGATGAAAAATTGAAAAATAAATAAATAACTAAATAAAAAAAGGGAAAGGAATTTTAAATTGAAGCTCTTAGTAGGAAAAGGGAAATAGTGATGGTGATAACCATTTGTAGGGAAATCTCAACAATTCTATAAGACTACGTGAGGGGGACAGGTCAGAGAAAGGCCCATATGCGGAGGACAAAAAAGAAAATATTTCTTAAATTAAGAAAAACTATTGGAACAAATTAGAACATGATAGAACTAGAGGGGGATTTTTCATGAGAATATCAAGTTCAAGGAGAAAACTACGATAAAATCCTCATTAGAACCACTGAAGGATGATAAAGATTTCCATCTTGAAGTCTAGAGATAATGGTGACAATATATTTATCAAGAATGGACAGAGCTTTGAATGGCTAAAGATATGCGCCGCCCCCCCGCCCCCCGTCCCCCCATATATATATATATATATATATATATATATATATATATATATATATATATATATATATATATATATATATATATATATATATATATATACATATATATATATACATACATACATATATATACATATACATATATATACATATACATATATACACATACACACACACACACACACACACACATATATATTTTGAGAGTCATGTGGATTAAAGAGATACAAATACCATGTTCTTCCACATGTCTACCCTTAAGTGCATAAGTAGTGTTAGAATATTTGAAATTGTTCGAGTGAATGTGGATGTTAGTAATGATCTTTACATTATTAAAAAAGAGGTTATTAATATATCAAAAAATATTATTTTCGGAGATGGTAATGGTAATATGGAAGTGAAAAATACAATTGATTATTTTATTATGTCAATTTTGAGTTAGAAGGACAATAATAAATTGTTAGATTTTATATTAGATAATGAAGCGATTTTTCTTTTTTCTATTTAAAAGGGGATAGAGCACTTAAAATTGAAGGCTTTCTAATAACTTTTTATAATAGTTTCAATATATTAATAAAATGAATGTGATGACATTTATGAACAAGTTTTTATCTTCTTATAAGATTCTTACGTAATTAAAAATGAAATTTATTGTATTTTATTCTCAAAAAATTATAAGATTAAAAAATTTAAGATTTTAGGCCTATCAACATTTGTAATATAATATACAAAAATTTTAATAAAATTATATTTTTTTGTATTTAACCTTTATTCGAAACCGTTATTTCTCAATAATGTGGAGGTTTTGTCACAAGGAAATAAATTTCAGATAGATTTATAATAGTTCATGAATATATTCATTCCATTGACAAATGGAAATAAGAAAATATGGTTTTCAAGTTAAATATGAATAAGGCTTATCATAAAGTGTCATGGTAGTTTCTAGATAAATTTCTATTGAAATTTGACTTTCATATTTACTTTGAAAATTTAATTAGAACTTATATTTATATATGTAGATTTTTTATTTTATTTATTAATTCTTTCAAAATATATATGTGTGTGTGTGTGTGTGTGTGAAAAAGGGTTGAGAAAAGGAGATAGGGTTCAAACCTTAAACATAACATTATCTTTTTCCATTAATAAGGGTATATTAATAAGGATTAAACCAGTTGAAAATGTGAACCCAACATCCACCAATAGTTTTTAGATGGCATGATAATATTAGTTGAAGCTTTGTTTAAAGAGGTTAAGGAGAAGAATAATTAGTTGTTGAAATATTATGATCAAACATCAAATCCAAAGACTAATTTTTAAAGGGGTCATATTTTATTCATTTTTTATTAACACTCATATCATCCTTCAACAAAAAATTTATAAAATCTTGGATTTTAAAATTTAATATTTTCCTTCCAATTATCTTGGAAGGCCTCAATGCTATGGTAGGATACTTCCAGATGCATTAAATTATCTCTTATATTAATTTCACCATAAATTGGTAAGTTTTAAAGGAAGTATCATTTTTCTAACATATAAGCTTCAGTTGATCGAGATCACTCGCCCAAACCACATTGTTTACCTACTATCCTTATTTAAAATACCAAGGATCATTGTTGAGAAGATTTAGATGAAAAAAAAATGATTCCTCTATACATATATGGTGTAAAAAATATTTTTTTTGTGGCTTTCAATAGAGTACATCTTCCTAATAACTATGATGGACTAAGGATTCATAAAATTATACCTATAAATAAAACTCTTATTGTTAAAATGGGTTGGAGGTTTCTTAAAGAAACAAATTAATAGACTGAAATTATTAAAGAAAATTACTTGGGGATGTTGTAAGGTTGGTTTCAGCTGATACACTCGAAAGGGTTCTTTTAGTTAGTAGTAGGAAACTCTTACAGAAAGGTATTAAATGGATATTGTTTTAGCACAATATGTCTTAGTTAGGGATGATACATCAATCCTAAAATCTCATCTTAATGCTTTATAACATTAACATAACATTAATGATCTTCTTCATAAGAATTATGGGAAAAGTGTTGTTTATTATTCTATAAATAGTGATAAAAGAAGAGTGTTGAGAGTTATATTATTTGATAACTCAGATTAGGAAGAAAATAAAATTATTACAACCCTGAATGAACATTTTAAGGGAGTTTATATTAAAATGACAAGAAAGGAATATGGTTTGATTTGTGAATATTTTTTGAATAAAATTATAATGTAAAATTTGGATATAATACATGCATAAAGCATATTACTAACAGTTTCCCATGAAAAACACATTACACGATAAAAATCTGATTTCAAATACCATTTTTTTAGGCTTGTAATTCAAAATGATTTTTTTTACCATTGGCACTCTCATGAAAAGAGGACATCCTATCCCTAAAAAAATATTGTTTTGTGAACATTTTAGAATCATTAATCCATTTAATGTTGGATTTATCTTTTGCTTTCAAGGTATGGGGTGTCATATTATCTAAGCTTGAGTCTTTTTTGGTTCAACTATTAATGGTTTTAGACATGTTGACATAATGGTCTACTAATTTAAATAGTTAAAGCCTTAAAAAGCATTGGTATGTGTCTATACCATATGTATTTTGTGGTTTGTGGAAATAAATAAACAAAGTAATTTTGAAAAATAAGAAGAAAACCACCATGATTTTACATTTGAGAAAAAATATCATTTGAGGGAGAATTATTCTTCTATAAATATTGAGTATAGGTACAACATTAAATAGGGGAAGTTGAAGTTCACATTGAATTGAAACATGTCCAGTGAAGGAAGAAATGACATAGATGAAAAGTTAGAATCTATAATATTAGTGAATTTAAAAACATCCTCTCCTAGATGGGCATAACTAAATTTTTTTGGAGCCATTATGATAATCCTTAAAAAGTAGGAAGGTAGCTATAATAAGAGATATTAGAGGAAATATGATGGAAGCATATGTTTTGAGTATTGGTATTCAAACTAATCATATGTTTGAGTCATTTGTGGCTCTTTGGGGGAGTTAGATGGAAATAGATATTTGATTCACACATCTGATCATTGAATGTGACTTTTTGAAAATCAATAATTTTATTAATCATGAAGTAATCTATAAAATAAGGCATACAGTGGAGGACACTATAAACATTTTCCAATCATTATGTTATACCTTGTCAAAGAGTATAGTGAAACATATATTCCTGATGTGATATGTCAAAAATTTGATTTGGAATAAACTACTAAAAATGGTGGATATCATTCTTGAGAATATGATCATATTCAATATTCATTTTATAAATGGCCTTTTATTTTTTTTAATTAGAGATCATTTCACATGACTCATTTAAAATCCAATGCATGATATAAGGAAAAGCACCCCTTGTTTCAACCATATAAACATTGATAACCCAGATCAAGAGTTTTTATGCAAGGATATTAGCATTCATGAAAATTTTGTTGTAAGGGATTTTAAGTTGTTGATTATTAATGATGGCATTCAAGGAAGATTTGATTATCTTGAGGTCAGGATTCTCGATATTAATCTTGATAGAGAAGATATATATTTAGATAGCTTGTTAAATGATATGATCTTATAATTGAAGCATTTTATCTATATTTATATTAGTTACATCAATATGAGAAATGACTCTTGTAGGGTTGTACTTATTTATGTTATAATGATAAATAAGAAATTCAAAGTTTGAACATTTAATAAGAAGGGAGGCTTGTGATTTTTAAAGTAAAAATTTAGGGATGAGTTATCCACATATCTATTGAATTCACTATAGCTTGTAAAGGCCAAATTCTAGACATGTGGAGGTAAGGAAAGGTGGGGTGACAATTTCAATTTTAGATGAGGTCATAGATCAATAGATTGTATTATTATAAAGGAGATGAAAATTTGTGAATCCAAAAGGGAAAAAATATGATGTGGACAAGCTCCTCAAATAGATTGAAGAGATAGTAGACTTTCATTGTGGCTACCTTATATATTCACACCTGGTTCCTTGAAATTAGGTGGGACATCAGACTATGAGGTATATTACCTAGTAAGTGCACAACAAGGTTGTTTTTTTATAACATTTTTCTTTTTTGAATAATTTATAGCACAATATTTATTTAATATTTTCTTTCTACTTACTTATGTCTTTATATAACTTGGTAATTGACTTGTAGCTAGTTAAAATGATTATCACTCTTCACTAAGCTCTAATATTTTTTATACAAACATGCTAAGTATTTCAATATTGACCCATTTTTAAGGGTTAGACTTGTAGATTTTGGTATTAAATAAATAACTATATGTTTTTTTAATAATGGTGATAGGAGTAGTAAATATAAAATAAATTTTATAAAGGTTACAAATGTGTTGTTTATTTCTCTTAGATATTTTGATAGAATTAATGTTCTGATTGAGTTTGATTCCAATAAGATCTATTTTTAGACTCTTCTACTTTAAAGTTTGTGAATATCAAATACAATAGTAACGGTAGTCTTTGGAACTTTTAAAACATCAAATTTTAATTAAGAATGAAGTAGAGTTTAAATTAAAAAAAATTAATCAAAGTATTTTTTATATCAAAAATAAAAATCAAGTACTCAAAATTTTTAAAGAATGTTAATTCAAAAAAAATTATAGAAATGGTGAATTATATCAACCTTCATGATAATATTTTAAAGCGAATCATGAAAGGGAATAAGGGTCTTACATATTTTTTCAAATAAATCCATATTCAAATAAGTGAGATGCTAGTCATATCACCAATAAAAAGGGGACATGGAGGAAGACTTATGAAAAGTGAGGTACATGCATGATAAAATAAATAAATTGTAAAATGAGAAACTGAAGATAAATCAGGACATTCAACACATTATCTAATCTAATTTTTTTAAGAATGCTTGTTAAAATTAGGTATCTAGTGTCAATGATCTTAAATAAGTGGTTAAGGTGAGGAAGATGGATCAAAGTAGTTTAAGACTGAGAAAAGGTATGAAGTGGAAGCAAAAATGTAAATATTTTAATGTGGAGACAAGTGGTATATAATTATTAGATAGAATTCTCTCTAAAATGAATGAGGATTGGAATGCAACCTTACTTGAGGATTTGAATGTAACCTTATTTGAGCTTGATGCTTAACATATGTAATTGTTGGTTCTTTATTTTTTGTATCTTTTGTATTGTAGTTTAATTCTTGTTTCATTGATATTGATAATTATGTCGATCAAACATTTTTGGTTGTTCCATAATGTTATTGTTAGTTAATTTAGGTTTGTGAGGATTTTTTAATCTTGTTCAATGAGAAACATCTCTGAAAATAATGTTACTTTAGTTTTGTTTTAAAAGATATATTTTATTTTAATTTAGTTTAAAATGTCTAATAAATAATAATAGGATTGCAATGGATTGTATCAGTTAAGTTGATATTTTTCAATGAAATAGGATAGAGAAAGATTATATCAACTAGGTCAATATAATGATCTAAAAAAATACTTAAATGAACTATTTCAATGAATTGATATATATGATGATGATGATATAAGAATGAAATGAATTGAATAGAGCATGACATTGTAATTTTATATGTATGAATAAACTATACCAACACATTTTAGGTCATGTAAATATAATAGTCTAAAGACAAAGGGACTGTTTTGACACAATATAAGTCACTACTGGTTTCTCGGTGAAATAGAGAGAATTGTATTTTCACATTTTGAGTCATGAGCAACTTAGTTTACTTGAGTAAAAATAATTATATCCACACATTACAGATCATCATTGTTTTAATTTGATGGAGGAAAATAAATAATTTTATCTTCACATTTTGGATCATGATTGATGTAGTTTATTATAGGTCTGTAAAACTAAATAGCATAGACATAGTTGATAATAGTGAAAAGAAGCGATTTTAGTAGTGATTTAGATAGATTGGGTTGATTAGGCATGATAGTTATGAATGTTCATATAAACTTGATGATTATAATCAGCTATAATTTAAATGTTGGTAGGAATTTGAATTTGGTGTTATTCATAAAATGATGAGCTGACATAAAATGATTGATTATGAGCAGAGGTTTGATGACTCATCTTTATAAATCCTTTAGGGCTAAATTCAGGGGTAGACATCAAGGAAACCATTTTCAACATATATTTATTTGATGGTAAATGTGGGAAAATTATAAGGGGGATTATAAATAGAAAATTTTCTTTCATGTAAGGGTATTCAGTGTCAATAGAATAATCATTATAAGTTGAAAAATCATAACATTGATTTTCAACTATGTGAGAAGTGAAGAAGGTGGGACAACGACGATCATCATGAGAAAAGTAATTATAATTTTAAGGATCATCATTATCAAAGGGTGAATATCTTGGAAAAATAAAAATAAAAAATCAAATAAATTATTGATAATAGTAAAAAAATTCTATCTTTTAGAAGGATAAATTAATTAAATGAAAGATTATCATATATATTAGTTTTTTCTTTATGAAGTATAAAAAAGAAAAATAAAGTATAAATTTGCATGTATATTTAAAGTGGAGTTTTCTTTATAATAATATGTGCAAAACATAAAGTATATATTTTAATAAATTAAATTATATATATATATATATATATATATATATATATATATATATATATATATATATATATATATAATTGTTATTGAGTGGTATATGCATTCCTTATTACTTTTTATTAAAAATTGATACTTAATGTCAATGCTAGATATATCTAATTATACGTTGTAATTATCCTCAGCTTTTCGCGGTATATGCATTGTTTCGCTAAATATTCAATCAACCTAATTTTGATAATTAACAATTGAATCGATCACTTTGTTTACCGCGTGGTTATGCTAAATATTCAATCAGCCTCTCGCGGTATATACATTGTTTTGCATGGTGGTAAATATTCAGTCAGATCGTGGAAAAATTTGTCGTCTCTTAAAAAGTCAATCATTGTTATTTTTTTTCGAAACGGTTGTTGCCTTTTTAAACAATGTTAAAGCTCCTTTGTTATACTTCGAGATAGTTGTGTTGATTAGAATAAACTATGGGAAAAATCATACCGATATGATATATTTACTGATATGATATATGTATCTCCTTGACTAATGAAGAAGACTAAGTTTAAAAAAAAAATTGAAACTAGGATTTGATCCTCACAAATAGTATATTAATATTATGTCCAAATGGGTAAGGTTGCCCGCTCTCCCTCTTAGTAAGAATAAATTACGATAGGTATTGCTAAAACCTTAAGGAATCTCATTGCTTTTTTTTAACCAGTATGATGAGAACAAGACTCCTTCATGCAAGATTTCATGTTAATGACTTTGTGGAAAAACTCCTACCAAGCTCCGTCACATTGAAATCAAATTTTAGAGAATGGATTAAAAAAGAAAACATAATAATAAGATTATTTATTGAAGTGCAAGATTTTTCACAAATGAGAATAATATTTGAGCTTAGTGATAAGGAGAGAGGAGAAAGAATTTTATTTTAAAAGAAACAATCGGACTAATTACAACATGGAACCTAATCCCTCAAAAGAAAAAAGCTAAGTGACAATGAACATTTGGAGCATATTCAACAGAATGAAGAGGGTAGTGAGTAGATTTAAAAGAATGAAGAAGAAGAAAAGAATCAAATGGATCCATTGAAGAATCAGGATAGCCAAAATCAATTCGATGAAGAGATAAAGGACTATCAAGGCATTGATGATTAAAGTATTACTAAGGAAGGTAAGATCAAAGAATAAGATGTTGATGTTCAAATACCTAATATAAAATATATTACTGAGGAAGACACATATCGGAGATTAATTAGTGAAGAAATAGAAGGAGAGGTGTATGAAATAAGCAAGGATCATCTTCCTCCTGCTGAAATTTTTTCCTCCTTTTCGTCATCGATGATAAAGACTGATTTTTTAATTCTTAAACTCCTTTGTACTACTTTGATTTACTATAGTAATGGTTTGGGGGCATGAATATGGAACACCATGTTGAGTGTGTAAATATTTTTCAAAAAACATTACAACCTTATGAATATTTCTCTTCAGGGTACTCTTTCTTTTAATATTTTTGAATATTCATACATCATTTAAAAGAGTTGTTTTTAAAAGATAGAATTAAATGGGATGGAAGCTTAAGCATATAGATGTGAAAAAGTACATTATTTAATGGTGATCTCAAAGAAGAAGTGTACATGACCCAACCATAACACTTCATTAACAAAAAACATTCAAAAAAGGTATCTCGTCTAATTAAGTCACTTTATGGACTTATGAAAGCACCAAAGGCATGGTATATTAAGATTGATGATAATATATTGTAACATAGATTCATTTATATCCCATTAGATATTAATTTGTATATTAAGAAGGTAGGCAAAGAGATTATTATTCAAGTTTTGTGTGTGAACTATCTTGTGATCATAGGAGGTTAAGTTGAACTTGTTGAAGAAGTAAAGAATTACTTGAAGAAATCCTTTGACATGATATATTTGGGTCTACATTATTATCTTGTGTTGGAGATATGGAAAAATAAATATCATATTTTTGTCTCATAGATGAAATATGCGAAGATGCTCCTTGAGTAATATGGGATGAAATATTGTAAACCAAAGTAAACTCTGATGGAGAAGGTTTTCAATTATCTCAATTTTAGGAGTCACCTTAATTAGATAAAACTCACTATAGGTATCTTTTTGGGAGCATCATTTATTTGACTTACACAAGACCAGCCATATGCTTTGGTATCAACTATATTTCGAGATTCATGCAAGATCTAAATAAGTGTCATTGGGTTGTAGCAAAGCATGTTTCAAGATATGTCCAAGGTATAATTGATTATGGTCTAGAATACAATAAGAACACAAATTTATTCTTATAGAGACACACAAAATCAAACTATGTTGGGTTTGTTGATGATAGGAATTAACCTTAGGGTATATTTTTCATCTAGGATCTGGACCAATTGTGTGGTTAAGTAATAAGCAATCTATATTTGTTGTCTCATTCATAGAGGCAAAATATCATGCCATATGAGGAGCTATATGTGAGGTAATTTGTCTATGTTGCATTCTATCCGGCATTCTAGACATTCCTAAAGATTAGCCACCAGTTATTTTCTAAGATAATCAGGGTGTGTTAAATCTTATCAAGAATCTAGTATTTCATGGGAGGACTAAACACATTGAGGTCTAGTGCCACTATATTCAAGAAAAGGTACTAAACCACCAAATTTAGCTCTAGTACTACCAAATAATTTCACATGTATAAAATATAATGACCAAGTTACATGGCAAGGTGAAATTTAATTTGTTTTGGGGCTACATTTGTAAAAATATTATAATAAAGGGGTGGAATGTTAGCATAGCTATTGTTTATTATATTGATTAATATTAAGTTATTTGTTAGCGCTACAGTTTTGTAGTTCGGTTAACTATTTTTGGTTCAGGATAGTTATGTCATAACCACTTCCATTATGTATATATTCATTACACTCCCTACTGTATAAATATCAATCTTCATTCAATGTTTTCTCTACCATCAATAACATTGTAAAATTTCCTTATAAATCTTAAAATCTTGTACAAGTTTATAGGGTTAGGAATTTATTTCTTATAAATATATTCTTATAAATTACTTTTTATTTTTCCTTAGGAATGATGTAAAAAATACTTTGTGGGTTATAAATTGTGTGCTTATCTGATAACCCAATGCACATAATATTAGATATTGGAAATTCAGTCATTTTGAGGTCATTTTTACTCAAATTAGTGTCTCTACATGATTTTCTCAATTTTATTGTTAAAAATTATGTCAATTATTATTTTTCAATAAATATTTTTCTTTGTGCCATAAATTTTTGTTCAAGTCTATATGGATAAGCTCAAAGTTTTATTCTTGTGGAAAATATCATCATTTTGAAAAGGTTACATCCTTAAATCTTGAAATTGTTTTTGGTTATGATTTTATTGGTAACATAGTATTAACATTTCTCAAAGATAATAATTGATATTTAAAATTAGTTTTGGATAATTTTTGGCAGACCATTCAATTGTTTTGATAGGTCAACATATATAAACATGAGTTTGGGTATCTAGGTAGTTTTCTAATGCCAGTTTGTGCTTGAAACATCATGTAGTTTACTAAAAAATAAGTCATGGGTTTGAAATATTGTATTATTTTTATAACTAAAGGTGCATAAATAAGAGATTATGATTTTATCTATTGCCATATAAGTTAAGTTCAAATTATTGTCTATAAATAAATGGTGAGATAATCATTTTGTTTTTGTTTTTCAAATAAAATTATGTACTCATGGGCATGTTTATGACTTCTTTGTGGTGGGTTAGAGGTAAGAAATGTATAAATTATGTCTTTATTTAAATTTAAACCAATGTAAATGTGTTGAGCATTCTTTTTGGTCTATTTTTATATTCTTATAGAATCATGATACTAATTATTTTGTGTTTTTTTCATTTTATTAAAATATTTATACGGGTCTTAGGAAGGATCTTGTAAGGTTGTTATAGAAGAGGAAGAAGAATCTAATGTTTTGTGCCACATGGATGCATTTTATTTAGTTAACTCAAAAAATTGACATAGATCGATCTTTATTTATTTAGCACCACCATCATCCCACTATAAGCTACTAGATGTTAGAAATAAAATTATAAAAAAACGAGGGGCATGAAGTTCCAAATCCATGCAAGGTAGTTTTTAGTGTGTATGTTATCTATGGATTTGGTTTCAAAGGCCATGCACAAAGATTTAATAGCTCAAAAGGCTAAACCATGAAAGCTAAAACTTGAATATCATTTTCATGTATAAATCAAGAAAGGTTAGAGATAAAGATTTGATAAATAAACTATCTAATGTTATTGTAACCTAGACACTACAAACATGTCCACCACTACTTCCATATGGTGAATTTGAATTGATGATAAAATGATTATCTATACAAAAGCAAAGTTTATAGTTGGGTTTTATTTACACTTTATCTTGGGTACTACTAGAACTGACTATAGAATATGTAAAAATAATTGATTAAAATTTTTATATTGGTTGCTTACTAGAATCACAAATATATACAATGAAAATATAGTTAAATTATAACAGCAATATGCCACCTATACCTAACCAAAACACCTAACTAACCTATGATATAGTAAAACAATTTAATATTAACTAATTATGCCAACATTCCCCCTTTTATTATAGTGTTTTTACAAATGTACCCCCAAAATAAATCAAAATTCACCTTACCAAGAGACTTGGTGAGTATATCTGCTATCTGTGAATCTGTCATGTAGTACCAAAGCTGAATGTGGTGGTTCAAGACTTGTTCTCTAATGTAATGACATTGAACCTCAATGTGCTTTCTTCCTTCATTAAAAATTAGATTCTTCTCAAACATTAACAGACCCTGATTATCATAGAATAGAATTGGTGGATAATATTTTGAAATCTCCATATCACACAAAATGTGACGTATCTATACTACTTCACACACAAATCCTCATGTAGCATGATACTCTACTTCTATGGATGAGAGAAAAAATACTAACTACTTTTTACTGATCCATGAAATGGGTCCAAATTTGAGATGAAAAATGTATCCTAAAGTAGATTTTTTATCATCGAATGATGGAGTATAGTCTGAGTCAGTTTACCCCTGCAAAAAGAACTGAATATTATTCTTGTAGTCTAGACCATACTCAAGTGTGCCTCAAACGTATCTCAAAACATACTTTGTTGTAACCTAGTGACATTTATTCAGTTCTTGCATAAATTTAGAAAGATAGCTCATAGAAAAACATATATCTCGCTAGGTGTAGGTCAAGTAGATGAGAATCCCAATGAGTTATCTGTAGTGAGTTTCATGTAATTGAGGGGAATCCTAGAATTGAGAGAGTAGTAAACCTTTATCCATTGGTGTTAAAAGAGGTTTACAATCTGACATTTTATATTTTTCTTGGAGTGTCTTGGCATATTTCATCTAGGAGATAAAGATGTGATTCTATTTATACCATATCTCTAAGCTAAGGCAATAATGTAGTAGCCCCAAATCAGTCATATCAAAGAATTTATTCAGGTCATTCTTTATTGCGTGAATAAGATCATCTCAATTACCAGTGATCACAAGATCATCCACATACAAGATAAGAATGATAATATCTATACCAACCTTCTTGATATACAAATTCAAATCAGATGGGCTATGAATGAAACCATGTTGTAATAGGTGATCATATATTTTTATGTACCATGCTCGAGGTGCTTGTTTAAGTCCATAAAGAGGCTTAACTAGATGACATATCTTTTATGGATATTTATCATCGATGAAACCTTCTATTTGGGTCATGTATACTTCTTCTTGTATATCACCATTCAGTAAAACATTCTTGACATCCATCTATTGAAGTTTCCATCCATACTATGTTGCTAGTGTGCAAACAATTATGATGGTCTTAATCTTAATAGTGGGTCCAAAGGTCTCCTTATAATCAATGTCATTTTATTGATCACAACTCTTTAAAACAAGTCATGCTTTATTTTTTTTATGGATCCATCTACCTTGTACTTTGTTTTGAATATCCATTTTCAGTCAATGGATTTCTTCCCTATAGGTAGATCAACAAGTTCCCACATCCCAATCTTGATGAGGGCATCATATTTTGCATCCATAGCTTTCTTCCACTAGGGTTGACATAAGGCGTCTCGAACTATCTCGAGTTTGGTACTGTCAACCACTAAACTCATGAGTGTGAGATTGACTTCATCTCTCAACACTCTTATTGTTCAAACTCTTGATGATGTGTTTAGAGGAGAAATCAAGTGTGAGTTATTGATTGTGAAATATAGCCATTTAGGACATCATTATGGCTATATATTGGATTAAAAACTACCCTATAGATTACCAAGACGAGAAAAAAATTCTCATTTTTGTATTTCACCTTCTTCATGCTCGTCATCTAACTGTGAGAGGTGGTCTTGTCTATCTCCTTCTGTGTCAATGAGTCAAATGATGACTCATCATAGACAACATAATGACTTTCATAAATCTTATTCATCTCAAGATCCATGAGATGGTATGCTTTAGAGGTAGTACTATACCCTAATAAAATACATTGGAGGGTCTTTGGTTCAATATTCTTCCTCTTCTTATCTAGAACATGCATATAATAAGTACAACCAAATACTCAAACCTAGGAAATTGATGGTTTATGACCACTCCATACCTCTTCTAGTGTTTTATCTAGCAATATATTTTTTATTTTTCTATTGAGAAGATAGACAATTGTCTATACTACTTTTACCTAGAATTCTGTCATCAACTTTGTAGTGGAAAACATGCAACGAGCCATCTCTATGACTAAGTGATTACATCATTCTACTATTCTATTGTGATGAACCATGTAGGGAGCATTTAGGTATTTCTTGATGTCATGGTTCTTTATAAATGTTGAGAACTCTTTTGATGTGAATTCCCCCTTGATTTAAGTGGAGGAGTTGAATTTTATTCCTTGACTATGTAACAACACACTAATAGAAGGTCTTGAAAAGTACAAGAGATTCACTCTTATTTTTGAGAAACAAAACAAAAGTGTTACAATAAAAGTCATCAACAAACAATTGAAAGTACCTAAATCCTCAATGGAATGTTGATATGGGTTGACACATATTAGTATGCACCATAGTAAGTCATTTCTTATCATGTGAGGAACTCAGCTAAAAAAAATCTAATGTTATTTTCCTTTAAAACAACTAGAAAATATTGACAAAGAATGGGAAAGCTAAGGAATTCCACATACCATTGTTTTAGAATGGAGATAAAAGAGGGAACCAACAGATAGATGCCCATAGTGATAGTGCCAAATTGCATTGGATTCTACCATAGAGTCAATGAGTGTAACTTCACTACTTGAAACTATACCTAAGGCAAATAATAAATCCTTTAAGAAGGATTTATCAATAATTTGACCGTCTCAAGAAATGAGACATGATTTCGTGCCTTCTTGGACTAGAAACTATACTTTTATATTTTGATTCAATAGTTGATTGATAGATAAGAGATTTGTTGTCAAACCAAGAACATAGAGTACCTTTGTGACAACATAATGTCTTGTCATGAGAGGAATGGTGACACACCCAATTCCTTTTGCAATGTACTCCTTATAGTTAGTAATTTGAACGCAATATCCAATTAGATGAGTTGTTAGTGAATTGAAGAGTTCCTTACATCTAGTCATGTGCTTGCTAGAACTAGAGTCTATTAACCAAACATTGCTTGCTTATATCAAGGTTAGGGAAACTAGTACAATATAATCACGGCCTCCATATGTTGTTTCTTCTATTACTTAATCATCTAATACATTATCCTCTTAATTTTGTGTTACTACATGCCCTTTCTACTTCCATTGTCGAGGACATCATTTAGATTTATTTGGATCTTCTTTACTAGAAGATCCATCTAGACTGGATTGGCCTTGAATTAAGGAAATATGTGAGCAATGGTTAGTATCATGTGTGTGGGTTTTAAAAATATAACACCACCATTTTAGTTTCTTAGTCTTTTATTATTGCTGATGATGTTGTGGCTACTTTTGAGGTCCCTTCTAGAATTTTGGACCCCTTTTCTTGGAGATAAGGGCTTTGTCCTCAAATTCTACATACACAGACTGAATTGATTCCCCTTGTTGAAGCAAATTGACCAATTCTTCAAAAGGCACTACTTGCTTTGTAATGTTGAGTGTCCTAAAAAATGTACAAAACTAAGATGGGAGAGCTCTTAGAATGATCAAAACCAACATCTTGTCCTCAATCTTTTCTACAAGTGTCAAAAGTTTTTGATCATAGTTATATAACCTGGTGTAAGAACTATTCAAAATTTTCACCTGATTTCATAATGAGTGTATAAAGAAGTGATTATAAATTCAGAATTTTGGTTTGGTTCTTTGCCTCATAAGTTATGGACAAAATGTCCCAAGCCTCTTTCAATGTCTATGCATCCTGAACATGTGGTTAAACTTCATAAATAATGCATAGAGTTATTAGCATGAGTACTTTCACATCTAACTTATCAAACTTCTTTTGCTCATCTAGTCTAGCAGGATGGGTCATTATTCTAGTGATGATGCCCCATAATTATTTAAATTGAATAAAATTTGTCCCTTTCAAGAGATGGGCATCTGACAATAGCAAATTGGATGTAGACATGTTTGTGCATTTTCTACTTTAATTTTGGAAGAAAATTACAATCAAAATAGGATATATTGCTTCAAAGTTTCAAATTTTCTATATTTACAAAGATCTACCATGGAGGGTTTTTCTCTAGTCTTTCTTCCTCAACGCTTCATGCTATGAGCTTGTTGTCTAGGGAAGATTTCCTAAATAGAATGATCCTCTTCATGAGTGAATGAACTCTTCTTCAAGTTAGGCCTTAGATGATTATCCCAACGTATCTTGCATCTCTTTCCATAAAATTACAACTCTAAGTTCTTATGCATAACATATCAGTTCCCTTGAAATGCTACATTATTATTTTGAGTTACAAGTTTGGATGGTTTAGGTAGATTTAGACTGGAGCAGTTTCTAAATTCACTTCATTTGGACAATGTCCTTATACCAGCTATTTGCATCAATTACAAATTTGTAACATTTCACTTTTTTGTGGGCTTTCATGCTTCTCTAGCATAAAGACTTTTACATTTTGATTTACTACCTCATTTTTAGGTCTACTCAGTTTAGTGTTTTCAATGATCCAGGATTCACGCTTTCAATTCTACGCTTTTCCTTCACATTATCTACCAATCAAACTTTCCCTTTAGGCATCGATTAGGCTTAAGAAACTATGATACTAGAATGTATAAATAATTGATTGATACTTTGATATTGATTACCTACCAAAATCACAAATATATACAATGAAAATACAATTAAATTATAACTGTAATATGCCACTTGTACCTAACCAAAAAACCTAACTAACCTATTTTATAGCTAAACAATATAATATTAACTAATTACACCAACAAAATCTTGGTGATGGTGAATTGGGGATAAACCATTTAGTTCAATGCCATTTATAAAAGGTTTGGCTTTCCATAGTTTATAATTCATATGATATTTTTTACTATTCATCAATCTATATGACATGATTGAAATGGATAGCCTATCAATTCAACTTCATCCTGTGTATTCTTGACTATTCTACCTCCTTAAACAATAAACTCACCTCAAAGTATTCAATTATATTGATGGAGTTCTAACCTAAGAGTCATAACTTTAATACAAATGTCAATAAAAACACCAATGAATAAAAATATTCATCGCTTTACCTCTAATGATTCAAATATATTAATGTGAAGTTAGTGGATGGCATAGAGAACATTTATTTCTGTATTTACAATATTAAGCACAATTCATATAACAATAACATCTACTCTAGTATCTAGTCCATGAGTTGGTTCATCTATGAAAATAGAAGATGGATTTACAATAACCTCAATAATAATTGTTAAGCATTGTAATTATTTAGTTGACAAACTAGTTACATCAAGTATTCCAACCAATGCATCTCTTATGTTGTCCAACTCCACCAATTACATGATCTATTCAACAAAGGTATGTAATTTGATAATTTTCCATGTTAGTGAAATTCATTGAATCTTACCATAATGAGACACAAAAGGATTCAATTAAAGAAAAGGAAAAGGATTTTGGATGTATAATTTTTGTGGACTTATAGTTTTTTTAGATTGTTAATTATCACATTATTCTTTACCAACTCCAAGGTTGGGGGGAGGTGAGCTAGTACCTCTTTATGACTTAAATTATGAAGCTAAAGATTGAAGTGTATCTCAAACTATCAATTTGGTCATCATAATTATTACTTTTTTGCGTTAACCACAAACCACAACTTTCACAAAGGTCTTCAAACTGTAAATCTACTTCATAAATTTAATAAATTGAAGCATTTATTTCAAAAGGTTTATGCATATTTTGTAATTAAAAATTATTTCAAACCATCCACTTCCAGACCTTTACATAGTTAAAATCAAAAAATTATGTATAGGAGTATAAGAACATTCTTTTCTACAAGTTAATAATCAAAATTATATGGGTTCATCTATGAAATTTCAAAAACATGAGAAATTATGTAAAAACCTCTATCAATTATAGGGCAAGTAATTTCTATAAAATTATCTTTCACCATCTGATAGTTCTATGGAATTAGTGAAACATTCAACATCTTGAAGATATACTTATGATTGAAAACTATCACAGGTGTGTTTCTAAGAAATCCCTTTTAAACGGTAATAAAATTGGCCTTCACATTAATGATGAAATTTAACAAATCGTGCACAATATTTCCAAAGTAAAACAATGATTTATCCTCGATTTAAAAAACACTAGATGACAAAACTTTCCCCTCCTAAAATGTAAGTCCAAATATATGATTGTTTAATGAAATAAACCTTTTAATGGGAGTGTAGGCTCTCCAATATTTTCTCCATAGAATGCATAATCTCTGGAAGTGTAGTTTAACAAAATTCCATGATGCCAAAGATTACAATGAACTTTGATTTAAATGCTCCATTTAAATGATGCACACAATAAAATTTAAACAATTAATTTAATGATTTACTGTGAAGACCAAAATACTAACACCACTGCATTTAAAAATTAATAGAGAACATGAGTAGACACAAGAAAATCTAAGATTAGAAATCCTTCTTTACTATAATTCTTACAAATGCATCCATTATGAATGAATCCATAGTAGATAATAATATAAATGCAAAAGCAAACCCTAAAAGTCCATTGTTACATAAATTGAGTGAAGAATAAATGAAAACCCTATTTCTAACCAAATTAATAAATGTGGTTTAAAAAGGATAAAAGAGGAAAAATCTATTATTTTTTCAGGGAATACATACCTATTTAGAGGAGGTTTTTTCCTCTGCTCCCAGCTTGATGTGCCTATCAAAGCCAATGGCATGATAAATGGTCACTGATAATGGAGTTGACTCTAACCACAAATTTTTACAAAGTTTCTCACCTTTAAAAAAAGTATAGAACAATGCAACTTTATCCTTGACTTATGTGTCCAATGTTGTCTCACATAAAACCCAAGTATCAATGCATGCACTGTGAGTGGAATTTACAAGTGGTGATTAGAAGTGTAGGTAGGGTAAAAAAAATGAAGACATTTAAAAGTAGTGATTATGGTCATCCTTATGATAAATCTACATGCACTGCCCTCACTACTATGTTGATTCCCATACAAAGTAGGGAGTTCTAACATGAATTTAAACCTCTAACTTTAGTAGCTTCCATTCCCTCAAATGATTTGAAATCATGCATTTTTTACCACTAGTTAGTGCACAAAAAAATCATTATTGTGTTTTAATCCTTAAAAACCTTGCATCTTAACTTTTTAAAAGCTTAGAAAGTAGATAACAGGTCGATGTGCACCCAAAATAGAATTAGTTGGTAAGCTAAAACATGAAATAGTAATAAGTAATTAAAGGAAAACCATGCCAATAGTCTCACTTGAGGACTAATAACATTCAAAAATAGGATAGTAATGAAGTAGGATCACATCCATTATGTAATGATATAGTTGTCACTGGTATATTATTTCCATCTATGTGTTAAGTAATAAAATCTGTACATCATGCAATCCAAGAAAATTTATACATTTAATTTATGGAAGGATGTAAGAAGTGGTGTAGTGAGTTGTAAGGGAAGGAATGGAAGATGATGAGGATGATGGAGTGGGAATGTGACCTAGTTCAAAAGAATCTGGTTCTTCTTGGGCAGATTTTGTTAGAAGAGAAACTAGTCAAAAAGTATGTCTTAAGGATCTTGTCTCCTCTGCTCTTGATAAGGAATAAATCCTAGAAATATCAGATGAGGATGTTGTTCATGCCAAAGAAGAATATCGGAATAGCCTCATTAGAAAATTCAACACTTCTAGATCCAATATTGATGTTGTTCAATATTGGGCAAGTAAAACATGGTTTTCAAAAGGGAGTTTGAAGATTCCATCCATACCAAATTGCTTCTTTTTGTTTTCCTTTTCAAATCATGAGGAACGTGTTCGTATTTTGTAGACAGGGACGTGGACTTTGGATAAGGTTTTTTTATTATTATAAAAATGGAAATATGATTTTAACCCTTTTAAAGAGCTTTCTAGAAGTATCCCCCTATGGATCAAACTTACATCTCTCCCACTGGAGTACTTCAAGGAAAATATCCTCATGGGAATATCAAAATCTATTGGTTCCCCTATTGTAGTAGATTATGTTACTAAAGAAAGAACTAGGCTGATTTTTTCTATAATTTGTGTTAATGCCGATATTTGAATAGTTTGACCTTAATCTATTAAGGTAAATTTCAGACCTAAAGCTTCGAAGTAGAACATTGAGTATGAAATCACTAAGAAATCTGCCCAAAGTGTTATATTTTTGGACAATAATGACCATAATTAATTCAAAAGTCCCAAGTGGTTGTCCTCAATATAAGACCATTGATAACACATCGGCCATAAACTCTGATAAAGATTCTATCATTATTGAGGTCATTGTTCCTTTGGGTTCACTGGGAGAAGATCTGGATGTTTTTATTAAGCATGAAGCTGAAGGACCCTCCACAAATCATAAGGAGGAAAATGGTTCAGCTAATGATTTTAGTGGGAATAAAATAAACTTGGATATTCTTATCCCTATTTTTACTAATTTTGATTCCCCTATTATTACTTAGTGAGAATTTAGCTCTTTGTTGCATCAAGCTAACACAAGACAATTTGTTTTCCATAAGGATAAGTGCAAGAATGATATCTCCCTTAAAGAGCTTAGAGCCATTTAGTAAATAAAGCTAGCCTATCCAAAATTTCATGGGCCCTCTGATGTTTGTGTTTTCATTTCTCCTTGCTTGGACTTGAACCTAGACCTTCTACCTAGAAGATGGATGATGTCAGTCAATTTGCTATTTGGAACATGTTTTCTTTCTTTATCATTTCTTTTGCTGGATGGTTTTGGTCTATATTTGTATGTCAAAATTGGCATAGTTACCCAGTCCCAGCTTAGTATTTGGAAGAATACATTAGAATAGGTATTGTTAAAACCATAAGTAATCTCATTGCTTTTGATTCAGCTAGTAAGGTGAGAACAAGACTCATTCATGGAAGATTTCGTGCCGATGACTTTGTGGAAAAAATCCTACCAAGATTCATCACATTGAAATCAATGTTTGGAGAATGGATAGAAATAAATTAAAAACATAATATTAGGATTCATTATTGAGGTGAAATATTTATCATAAATGGTAACATACAACCAATGATTCTCCATAATATTTGAGATAAGTGATAAAGAAAGAAGGAAAGAAGTTCTTGAAGAAAAAAAGGAAACAATAAAATTGTAACTAGGACCTAGAACCTAATCCATCAAGTTCAGAAAGTTCTTCAAAGAAGAAGGATGATGAACATTGGGAGCATGTTCAATGGAATGAAAAGGGTTGGGAATAGATTCAAAGGAATGAAGAAGAAGATTAGAAGAACTAAATGGATCCATTGAAGAATTAGGATAGCCAAAATTAGTTTGTTGAAGAGACAAATGACTATCAAGGTGTTGATGTTCAAAGGTATTACTAAGAAAGGTAAGAGCAAAGAATAAGATGATGCTCAAATACCTAATATATATTATATTATTAAGGAAGCCATATACCAAAGAGTAATTAGTGAAGAAATGGAAGGAGAGATGTATGAAATACGTAAGGATCATCTTCTTCCTACTAAATTCTTTTCTCTTTTTCATCATCGATGATAAAGACCAATTTTCTTAATTCTTAAAATATTTTTTTATACTTTGCATTTTATTTTATTATAGTAATGGTTTGGGGGAATGAATATGGAATGCCATGTTGAGTGTGTAAATATTTTATAAAAGACTTTACAAGCTTATGAATATTTCTCTTTAAATTAATTATATAAATGTTTTTTTTAAATATTTTTAAGTATTCATATATCATTTAAAAGGAGTGTATTTAAATAATAGAATTAAAATTTTATCAAAATTATTTATATATGGAATTTCATGTTGACATATAAGTTTAATTAGCACATGTAAAGTGTGTATTGAGTTTTCAGTGATCAAAAAAATTTAGTCGAAACCACATATTATATAGTTCAAGTCACTTTTGTTGAAACCATGATTCAATCATATGACTTGTCATACATGAACCCAAAAAACCTGACCTTTACGACTTCACATGTATTTACAAATCTATTGATCAACAATTTTATTTATTGATTGGTTTGGTTGAAACTACTTGATGACTTTTGTCATTGATTGAGCAAACAACTCAAACAATACTTCATGTGTGCTACTTAAGCTTACCCCATGTTGAGTGTATAAATATATTTTTTTTAAAATATTACATTTCTATAAATATTTGTCTTCAAATTATTTAAATAAATGTATTTTGTTTAATATTTTTCCATATTCCTACAAATCTATTTAACAAATAATTTTTTTTATTCAAATCATATATACATAAATCATATATAAATTTAATTTTATTTATTGTCCAAATAGTATTAACCTTTTAATAATTAAATTACATTATTTGGCATTATGTTCTCCTAATGTATCCAATAATATTTATTAGAAGATAATTTCAACTTTTCTATTACGCATATTCCCTTTATGGAAAAGTAATTTCATCTTATAAATATATTTCATGTTGTTATCAGAAATGAATAGGAACTTAGTAGTTCTAAGATAACTTCCCCTATTAAATTGAAAATTTGAAAAAATAGTAAATAAAATAAAAAAATAGAAGGGAGATGGATTTTGAATTTGAGCACTAAGCATGAAAAGGAAGTGGGTAATGGTGATGATCATATGCAAGATAATGTCATCAATTTTGTAGGGTCATGTGTAAAAAATGTATTGTAAAAAATAGAACATGTCAGAATCTTAAAAGAATTCGTAATTTTTTTTCATTGTAATAGTTGAAGGATGATAAAGGTTCTCATCTTGAATCCAAGGATATAATGGTGAACAAAGCTTTTTAAATAATAAACAATGCTTTGATAGGGAAATTCTTAGGGTCACGACCTAATATTGACGTCTTCTTTAAATGGGTAGACATGAAATGGCATCCAAAAGAGCAGATTTCAAACATGATAAAATAATTCTTTCACATTCACTTCATTAATGAAAAATATTCTGTTTGGATGCTAATGTGAAGACCCTAGTATTTAGTAAAAATATAACTTTTTATAGCAATGGAAGTGAGGATTTAATCATAACATAAGATGATAATCTTTTGTCAATATGGATAAGGTTGCTTGGTCTCCCCTTGAGTATTTGGAAGAAGATATTATGATAAGAATATCATTTATTTTGATGAAGATACTAAGGTCAAAACATGATTCTTTCATGCAATTTTTTATGTCAATGCTTTTGTTGAAAAAATCCATTCAAGCTCTATCACATTGATATCAACATTGGAATAATGTATTAAAAAAATATAATATGATGGTTCTTTATTGATGTAAAATATTTTTAACAAATAGGTTCATACAACTAAAACTTTTTTATCAATAAAATTTGAGCAAGTAATAAGGAGACGATAAAAACCATATAAAAATAAGTAAACAAATGACTATAACTAGGATATAAAACCCAATCCTTGAAGTTTGGGGAAGGAAAAGAATGATGAAGGTTGGGAGCTTATTTAATGGAATCAATAATGTTGGGATTAGATTCAAAGGAATTAATAATAAGATTAAAAAAATTCTTATGGAACTAGATAATAACTTTATTGTATTAATTCCCAAAAAACTAGGATCTAGAGATTTTAAATATTTTGTCCCTATTAGTCTTTGTAATATAATATACAAATATTCCACTAAGATCACGTCTTTTTAGATTCAACTCTTATTTAATAACCTTATTTTCAAATAATAAGTAGCCTTTTCCATGGGGATATGATTGAATCATAATGGTTCATGAAATTTTTCACTCCATCCATAAATGGACAAAGCGACCCACAAAGGTATGGTTTTCAAGTTATATATGAATAATGCCTATCATAGGGTGTTATGGGAGTGTATGGATAGTTTTTTTGGATAAATTGAAATTTCATCCTCATTTTATAAATTTAATTAGATCATGTGTTTATATGATTATATTCATCATCATTATTATTTTAAGGATTTCTTTGTTAAGAATTTCACTTATCTTATATAGGACATTTGGAATTATTACATGTTTCTCTTTATGTATGACTTATTCATGTTTGTCTTGCATCTTTATTTACATTTCATTTTCATTCATTCATGTTTTTATTTGTGTTTGATTAGACATACTTATCTTACATGGGGTTACTTTTCACTTTCTTACATGTCTTTGGTAGAGTTTTTTTGCATTGATTTATTATTTGTCATTCATATTATACATTCTTCCTAACATGCCTTAGTCTAAAATATCTAATATTTCCACATTCCATACAATAATAAATGATATTCTTGAAGAAACAATGTCAAAATTTGAATCTCAACACATTTTGGATCCACTTCTATGATCCTTCATCAAGTAGATGCATTTTGGGTCCACTTCTGTTATCCTTCATCAGGTAAAAAACATGTGTAGGAACAATAGAATTGCATATTTTTTAAAATTAGAGGAATATAGACATTGTAAAAAAGTCGCTGAAAGGAACCAGATAGCCACTATCTAAAACATCCAAAACTAAAAATAAAAATACTAATAAAATAAGAAAGTTAGGTTGTTATAAAATTAAAATATATATCCTAATTTATAAATATTAAATAATTTAATCATTAAAAAATAATTATTATTTAGTGTTTATTAATTTTTACAAAATTTAAAGCTATTTTAAAGTATGTTGGATCAATATATTTTCTTCTTTAATTTGTTATAATTAAATTTAAGATTTAATAAATTTAATATTTAGAATTTATTATTTATTTCAAATTATTTGTTTTTAATTTTATTTATATTTTTAATTATTTGAAATTTTTTAACCAAAATTTAAATAAAAATTTAAAGTTATTAACCTATATTTATAACCTATTTTGGAAAAATTTAAGAGAGATTATTAAATAACATTATTTAAAAAGGATAAAAAATTTAAAAAAGGAAATCTAACTAAGAACTTAATGAAGAGAACTCTAAAAATACTAATATTTATAAACTATCAACTTCCCAACATGACTAATCCCTAGATCATCGTCTATGTTTAAATTTTTAAGATGTTTCAATATTTATATTGCTTCTCTTACTTTACACTCATGGAAGTGATCTTCTGTTACCAAAATTTTTGATTCCTCAATATTGATACATGTTTTGACTTAAATGAATGTTCGATAAGGGTTGATTTTTATTTTGAATTAAATGAATGTTCTTTAATTATAGTTTTAACCGATCTTTTCGTATCCCCTATGTAAGGTATGCAACATGAACAATCAACCTTATATACCCCACTTTTAAGGTTTGAGTCCAACTTGTCTTTAGTATACCCTAGCATTATGAGAAACTTATTTAGAGTAGGAAAGTGTAGTGAATATTCTAATGATTAATAATTTTAGCTAATTTATTAGAAATTCCTTCAACATAAGATAAGCTATGGTACCCTCTACCAAAGACTCTTTATTTTTAGTTATGTTTATATTTTATTTAACATGCTTGATAGCCTTAACTATTTGTTTACCTAATTATCCATTTAACTTTCAAACTTGGTTCAAGTTAATGATTTCATAATCAATCTTCTCCTCATCATAAATTTTTAAATCCCTTATAATTAAAATCTTGATAACCCCTACTTTTTGAGCAAGATGGTAATGGGAGGAGGCATGAAGTTAATGGTTTGTATGCCTACCTTTTGTATAAACCTTCTTAAATAAATAACCATCTTTATTCTTAAGCAAGAGGACATCTAAAAAAGCTAGTTGGTGTTTTATCTTAATTTATTTGATGAAATTTATGATAGTAAATTGATTTTTGAGATGAGAATGGAACTTTTTTGACTTATGTAAGCCATGTTTCCAACATAAACTGGTGTCATCAACATATATTTTCCACCATTTGGGTTTCAATGGAAAAACATGAAGTGACAAATCTTTAAATCTTTCCATAAACAGGTTGGCAATTAATGGAGATAGAGGAGAGCTCATTACCTGATGAAGTATCACAAAAGTGGATTAAAAATGCATCGAGATTAAAAATATGACAAAGTTTCTTCTAGAATATTATTTATTATGATTTAGTATGCTATATATTATTTTTTACCATTTATGTTTTACATGCTTCCCAACATGATTTAGTGAGTTATACATTTATTTTCCATCATTTTATCATTAATTTTACATTAATATTTTGGTTTTAATCTTGCCTTAACAATAGTAACATTCAATTTTTTCTAAGTAACTCATTTCTACTTTAACCATCCTATGTATGCACATATTGATTTTATTATTAGTCTTCTATACCTAGGGTTTCTCAAATGCTGGTACTATACTCTCCACAATCAAGACTAGTATGTTTGTATACAATCATTTAGATGAATGGTAAGTTAATATTTGTATATTGTATATTTAGTTACTCTCATTTAATTTTTATCATTACTTTCCTTATGTCATTTTTAGTTATCTCAATTACATGTGTTTCTATGTTCTTTATCAAATCTCCATCCCCTATTAAACTTAACATGATAGATGATTATATTTGAGTGGGGAATATGTATACACACAATATTTTTATTAACTTTTCCACTTACTAACATTTTGTGTCCTACATGAATCTATCAAGTTTTAATCTCTCTAAGTGCATGCCTTAAAGGGTGGACTAGGAAAGGGGTGGGAAGACCATTGGTGCTTTGTAACATTATTATGTCTTTATATCATTCCTACCATTTTTCTAACCACTTGATATCAACACAACCTTTTTATATGTACTTCCCTATCTTTGTCTCCTCTCTTTCACCCTCTTATAGTCATTTTTCACCTTCATTAGCCCTTCCTCAGCCTAAAATCCTTTTTGATATTTTACACTACAAAGATGAGTAAACTAACTTAGTATTCTAACTGATACTTATTATTATCAATTAACAATACAGATTCAACTAGGTTGACTTAGTATTCTAATTGATACTTATTATTATAAATTAATAATACATAGTAGATTGGGTTGAATCTATTGACTAAACTTTCATAAAAGTTTAGGATTAAATTCAACTATATATACATATCCATATCCATCATTTATAACAAATAGAATAAAATAAGAAGTAATATATATTATACATTTGCTTAACCACCATTATACTTGAAGAACAAGCTTAGGGTTTCAGACTTTCTAGGAGATATGGATCTTGTCTTATGGATAAGTCTTTTAGATGCATTGATAGGTTGTGTAGCCTAAAGCTAACTCATCTTATTTATCCTCACATAACATAAAACATATTACAAGTAAAATTAGACAAGGGAGAGGTTGAGGCTCGATGGGTTCATCTTCAAAGGTAAGTATTTCTAACTTTGTTCCTTCTTTGTAAGAGTAGATATATATGTATTTACACTTCTTTTTCATGCATTAATATTTTTTTATATATTGAAGTGAGTATATGTATTGCATGTGTGTTTAATTCTCAATTATATTACTCCCACATTATGCCATAAAATTTTATGAGCATTAGATTAGACTTTGATTTACTTGTTATTAGTTTAGTAAATATGAAGTCATAGGACCTAATTAGGGTTACTACATAGTTTTGTTTAACTAGAGGCTTTGAAACAATCATTAGTTATATTATTTATGGTAAGATATCCATTGGCTACGTATAGTAGATCCATCTTGGTCACAACCTCAATTATATAATGTATCTCCAATCAGAATTGTAAGTATTATTTTTCTTCTATGAGCTAGGATTGATTTATAGAACTATTACATTTCCCATTGCATACATAATTTAGGTATGGTAAGAAACTATGGATCAACCATTGAAAATAGATATATCACAAAATATAATGACATACTAATGACAATATGAATGTAATATGCTAATTTGTGCATAGATAATAGTATAATTTTCTATTCCATCTATTAAACCTTGTGAAATCCTATGAGGTCGAGGATATATGCCCTACATAATGCCCCCAAATGTAATATTTGAGTAATGTAGTTTTTAATGATATTCATAGAGTTGTATTTATGTATAGGTATGGTTTACCAAGTACATATCCCCATCATTTTATTTATTTATAGGTATGGTTTACCAAGTACATATCCCCATAAAAATAATATACGTTTGAAACTATCTAAAAATCTTGTGTAGAATCTAAGAATTTGAACCAGTGGCATAGGACCTTAGAAATCTGAATCAAACTTGCAAATGGTTATATGAGTATCTAAGTGTATGAGTGAATAAAATTATGGATATGTATATCTAAATCACTAAATTAATCTATGTATTTAATTATCTAAGATAATCCATGTATCTAAACATCTGATCTAATATGTGTATATGAATCTCTGAACCAATATATGTATCTAAATATCTGATTCAATTTGTGTATCTAAACCAAACCATATATTTGAATATCAAAGTCAATTTTTGTATATGATCTAATTTGTGTATATGAGCCAATTTGTGTATTTTCGTATTTGAGTCATTGAATCAGGAAATCTGAGTCAACTATGTCAGTGTGAATAATGCATATATTCCCCCTTTTAATGATAGATCCAAAACTAGGGTAAGGGTATTGAACCAAGAGAGATACTAGTAGGAATTTTTTATTAAGGATAAAAGGTGGGTTTGTATAAAACTAGGGACCCATACCATATAAATGGTACATAGAACTAGGACTAAATAATTTAATGTTATAATACACTCAAAAACATAAGAAAAAGAAGAAGAAGAAGAAGAAGAAGAACATATATAAAAAACAAAAAACATCCAAAAAACAATTGCCAAAGACCCACTTAGGGGTCAAAAGCAAAAACAAAAACACAAAATAAAAGTATTACTAAAACTACTTCCATAAGGATTGCTTTGATCTTTCTATTTAATCCATGCCTCCACCTTCAACAAGGTTTATGTAGGGTCCTCATGAATGGAGTAACTTGTATGATGGTTAGATATCCACTTTTATATTTTTCTTCTTTTTCGGAACATTGATTTATCCTCTATCATCCTTATAGGTTTTGTGAGAAATATCAGTTCATAAATGCTCAAAAAAATCATACAAATTCAAGTCAAAACCCTCATTTTGAAAAAATAGGGGTAAAAAATTTATTGAAACTTAGAACAGCTAAAAACAAAACATCCTAGGGCTAAAGTCCCAGGAACCACCAAAGATAATAAAAACAACAAGAAAAAGAACATCACTCCCCAGTACCTCTCCCATCTTCTACAATAATCCTCTCAAGGTCCTAACATAACTCGTAGGGCATCTACTCCCAACGATCAATCTTCTAGCCATATATGTCTTTTGATGCCCATTTTGCCAGGCAATCGACCACCCTATTCCATTCCCTTAGAATATGGGCATAAGACACTGAATCCATACATGAACTAACCTTAAGTATCTATTATACTAGCGTAGACAGCTGCCAGCTAACATCAGAGATCTTCCTCTCAAGAAGCAAATTGACCAGGACTTGAGAGTCAGCTTCACAAATCACTTTCCTCCACCCTAGATCATAAGCTTGCTTTAAAGCATATAGGATCACTAGGCCTTCCATCTTATTAAAGGTCTACACCCCTTTATTAGTCGAGAAAATAAAAACCATAGAACTAGAAGAATACCTACCAATCCCACCAATCCCAGTTGACCTTGGATTACCCCTAGAAGAACCATCTATATTAATTTTCAAAAAACTAGCGAGAGGTGGCAGCCATTTTCCCATCCTTTAAACTCCATGTTTCACACGTCTACCTCTCCTAATGCAAGTTGAAGCTGGAGATATCCCCTATATGCCCAGCCTATCAACTATCCCAGCATCACTCTTCTCCAGTGACAGAATAATCTCACTCTTAGCTTTAACAGTTTCTTGGATCATTCCTAAGATTCTAATCCAAACCTGTTGAGTCCCCAATTTGTCTCCTCAAAAAATCCTGCGATTCCTTTCTAAACAAACTTGCCATAATAGAAACATAGGACCATCATACCAGACATCCTGCAAGAAGGGAGTCAAGGAGGGGGCCCTCCCCAATCTTGTCCAAAAATCTATCAAGGAGAGTGAAGGAATACACTGACATTTCCACACATCCCACCAGAGATGCCATAATTGCATTATGAAGGGGTAGTGGAAGAATAGGTACAAAGAATCTTCCTCCCCACCACTATAGAGAACACACCTCAAAGGGCCAGCAAAGCCCCTCTTCTGGATATTTTTCTAAGTCAAGCATCTATTCCAGACGAAAGTCCAAATAAACAAATTACACTTTGGCCAAGAGAATCTATTCTAGACTTTTTTCCACCAATGAACTTCCCTCTCCCCATCTAACTATTAAGAGAGCAACCCCTGATAGCCAGAAGACATAGTGTATGTACCCTTGGGATTAGGGGCCCAAGCCAACACATTGCTACCCATAAAGGCGCTACAACTACAACAAGAAAGAATGTAATGAAGTTTAGCACACTCTACCTCTAGCTTGAAAATAGGCCACTCCCCTGGGGTCTTCCACCTTGCTTCTACCACCTACCCATGAAGGGAAAGGGACTTAAAGTCACCCACCCTCATCTAGCCAGCTTCACAAAACCTCTGGGACAATATACTTAAATGAGGACATTAGGTAACTATGGGAGGGTAGCCATCCCAAGAATATTGCCAAAAATGTGCCTCCATCTCACTCTTGTAGATCCAAAATAGTCCACTCTTAATGAGCACAGGCCCTTTCTTGAGCATAGTCTAAATCACCGAGCCTTTTCATGTCAAGCTATACTGAGGGATATCTTTCTATGGGATCCCAAAAAAGTACATATGGGATAAGACTCTGGCCCACACATGGTCCTATTCTATGCACCAATGCCAATACAGTTTAGCTACCAGAGCGGTACTAGAAAGTAATGACTGCCTTAATCCAAGACCACCAAACCTTTTTGGGCTACAAACCACCTCCCACATAATAAGGCTCCACTTAGTTGATGATAAATTACCAACCCATAAAAACTCTCTTGCTAGTGAATCAAGGCCTTTAATAAAGCTCATCGGTGCCACCTGAATCATACACCTATAGAGAGGAAGCACTTGCCCTACAGATTGAAGCAACTGAATCCAATTAGTAAAGGACAGCCAATGATGGGTCCAATGGTTTACTTTGACATGAAACTTTTCCAGAATAATCTACCATGACTCCCTAAACTACCTGCCAGTCGAGATAGGAATCCCAAGGTATAGCAAAGGAAGACTCCCAATTTGGAATCTGAAAATATTAGCAACTCTTTGTTGAATAGGAGATGGAGTGTTGAATAAAAAAATTGAAGACTTTCCCTCATTAATTAATTGCCCTAAAGCAGCAATATAAACATACAAGCCTTTGCACATATTAGAAGCCTCCCTAATAGTAGCCATTCCCATCAAAGCTGCATCATCCACAAACTATAGGTGAGATTGTACAACAAAAGTAATTATTGAAGAAGTAGGAGGAAAGGTACGAAGAATGTAAGGATCATATTTTATATGTAGAAAATCCTCCCTAGGATCATATTTTATATATAGAAAATCCTCCCTCCTCCCTCTCAAATCTCACATCCCTTGAATATAATAAATGAAAGATTATTTTATGCCTCATAAATAAGTATAAAAAAGAATGTAGAGAAGCATATCCAAAAGGAATATTTTTATTCCTGCCATTAGGGAATAATAAATAGATGGTTTTATATCTCAGAAAGAAAAATATGCTAGGAATCACCTTTGTATCAAAAAACATCAAAATTGAAAAGAAAATAGTTCCAGGGTCAGAAAATAATAAAGGAAAGCTCAATTAACAAAAATTATGGAATTCACTTACAACAAAGGATATTGATAATAATATTTAAATAACATTGAATGGGGATAAAGGACAAATGGTGTTTTTCAAAAGAAAAAGACTATTAGAGGGATCAATAATACTAGAAAGAACATAATTATTAAACATTGTAAGAATAACTATAGTCATAATTTTGTTTCTATTTTAAAAAAAAGGTTGTTTGGTAAAATAATTTTTTATGTTAATAATAAAATCAAGACAAAACCTTGATTGTTCAAGGTTAGCGCAAAAGGTGTTTCTTGGGTTCTAGCAACATTTTGGGACCAATGATTAATAAAGGTTATATAATACAAAGTAATGACTATAATATTTTTATTCTCTTTACTAATCTTAATAAAAAATTTAAATGGATTATTTGAAATATCTATGATCCTAATACACATAATTGAAAAAAATGTTGGTGGGGAACATTAACATATATAATCACCCTTGAATAAAAATGATGTAAATAAGATTACACAAAGAATATATAAGATCTTGTTTATTTTATAATAGATAATGTTTTTTATATGTTTATCTTAAATAAATTAGTTTTGCCCTCTGTAATAAAAAGTTTGGATATAATTTGATTCAATGCAAACTTATAAAATCCTTAATACTTATAATTGTTTGTTTGATCACATTATTTGTTCATCTTCTTTGCTTAAAATTGGATCTAATTATAGTTTTATGATGTTGAATATGGAAATGATGAATAAAAGAGACAACTATCCTTTTAGGTTTGAGAACATATGTATGCCCCATTTAGATGTGAAAGAAACAAGTAAATATTGGTGGAATATAGATATTAGAGAAATAACCATGTAAATAATTTTCAAAAAAGCTTACGAATAGTAAAATAAATATCAAATATTGGAATATTTATGTTTTTATAAATATTATTGAAAAATAATAAAAATGTTAATTGAAGAAATTTTTGATCTAGAAAATAAGATATCATCAAATAATATATATGATTATAGTTGTTTAATTGAAAAATATTTTCTTAGTGAATATTATTCGATAATAATTATATAATAAATGTTTGGTGATAGAAATTGAGAGCCTTATAACATAAATATGGAGATACATATCCCACGTTATTTCACATGTCTACCTTCAAAAAAACAAGTAGTAATAAAATATTGAAAATTATTAGAGAGAATCAAGATGTTAGTAATGATCCGCAATTTATCAAGGAAGAGGATATTAATTTATATTAAATTCTTCTTTCCTGAGCTGGTAATGGAAGTGAAATAAATAATTGGTTTTTCTATTTCATAAATCCTTATCTAGGAATAAAATAACAAGTTGCTAGAGATGGCAAGGAAATAATAGGTTGTTAGACACTATCTTAGATTATAAAGTCAAATTTTTCTCTCTCCACAAAGAGATAGAGTGCATGGACATGGTGGCTTTCTAACAGTTTTTCTCTAATAGTTCCAACATATAAATAGATTTGATAGCAGCTACAAATGAGTTTTTTTATTATAATATGCTTATGGAACTATAAAATACTTTTATTGTATTAGATCTTAAAGATTTTGGGCCTATTAACATTTGTAATTTAATTGTATCCTAGATCTTAAATATTTTGGGCCTAATATATTTCACTAAGATCATGGCTATTCAAATTCAACCCTCATCTAATACCCTTATTTCCAAATAGTAAGGAGGCTTTGTCATGGGGATAGTATTTTAGGATGGAATCATAACGGATCATGAAACTATTTTCTCCATCCACAGAGGGATAAAGGGACTCATGAAGTATGGTTTTCAAGTTATATATGAATAAGGTCTATCATACGGTGTTATTGAAGTTTATGGATAGAATTTTAGAGAAATTTAAAGTTCATTTTTATTTTAGAAGTTTAAGCAGAGCATGTGTTATATGATTATTAATTTTTTCTAAAGGTTTTGTTGACAATGAAAGAGGGTTGAGACAAGAAGATCTAT
>JARHVA010002056.1:330000-607500 GCA_037957365.1 Torreya grandis
TGCAGAATGTTTTTTAATATCAATTTTTAAACATGTAGGCTAGATCCAATTTTAAATAATAAAAGATGACATATTTTTTCCAATTAGAAACAATAAAACATGTATGTAACAGAATACGAGAATAAATTCATGAATTTGTTACATCATATGCACTATATGTATGATGACGAAACTAAGGTAATAAATTTTAAGTTTGGATTGAGGGAAATATTAATTCATAATATCAATATGACCAGCCCAAAAACTTGGATTGTGGCCATTCAATATTTTGATAGGGTAGAAGAGAAAGAAAGGTCTCTATAGAAAGTAAAAATATGTCAAACTTAATAGATAATAGTCCAAAGATAAAATTATTTATCCTTCACCAAAAACTTTCAATAAATTTGATTAAAACCATAAAACTACAGGGATAAATAATGGTTTTAATAAGAATTAGTGTCCAAATAAATATTATATGTTTCATAATTACTCTAAAACTAGTACTTTTAAGAGAAATAAGTCATAAAAAATCATAATTTACCTATCACAGGGGAAATCATTGTGACTTTAGCACATTATAAATGTAGTATGCTTGAAATGTGGTGTTTGCCACTGCTAGAAGGAATCATCCTAAATTAAAATTGGGGCAATTAGCTATTTATATGGAGTAAATAGATGTGAATAATATGAATGTTCAATTTTAGGTGATCCATATTGATATCAAAAGTAATCTAGTTGGTCTTTTAGTTTATGTTTTAATTTGTAATTATGGATTGGATAGCTTTGTCCATCATGATATTTTTACAAATGTAAATTTATCTTGTTATTCTAAGAGAGGTATGAGAGGTTGAATTTAATACAGGTAAAATAATGCCCATGTCAGTATATTTAGAGGAAATAGAGCTTAATTTAAAAGTTTTTAAAACTAAGGTAAACATGTTTTTAGTAACTTTGTAATCTTATGACCTTATTATGAGAATGGATTGGCTACATCAACATAAAGCCACATTGGATTGCAGTAATTAAGTGGTAAAATGTTCTGATGACTTGATAAAAGTTTCTCAAATCAAATGTGTTAATAAGATTAATGTATGAAAATAAATTTAAGTTCTATGATTAAAAAAGGTTGTATAAAAGTTGTAAGTTTTATGCTATTCAAAATGTAGGATATAACTTTGTATAAGGAAATTGTTTATTCAAATTCTCTTTTTTTGAATGATTTTTATGATGTTTTTTCCTTTAATTTTGTTTATATTTCCTCCTAGGCATGAATATTATTTTTCCATTAATGTTATGTTAGGATCTACCTTTGCATCTAAAGTATGAAGGTGGATGATTTGTAGTAAATTAAGTTTTAACTACAGTACCTATTAGAAAAGTGAAGCATTAGACCATCTATGTCTCCTATTATGTTAGTCAAAAATAAATATGGTATGATTATGTTATGTGTTGAATATTACATGCTTAATAAGTTCATAATCAAGAATCATTATCCATTGCCAAGGATAGATTTTTTATTTGACCATATAAAGGGTGTAACAATCGTTTATAAGGTTGATCTGAGATCAGGTTACCATCAACTAACAATTAAGGAATATGACATACAAAATAAGATGTTTTATACTTGGTATGCTCATTATGAGTACATAGTAATTCCCTTTGGATTGAAAAACACAAGTGTTGCCTTTTCGGTAATGCCCTTTAGTTTGAAAAAATGTAAGTTTTGCCTTTTATGAATCTTATTAATAGTGTAGTTAGGGATTATTTAGATAAGTTTGTTCTTATTTTTCTTGATAATATATCGATCTATTCTATGAATTTATTTGAACAATGCATTTAATTTTGTAAAGGCTAAGGCAACATAAGTTTTATGGAAAGATTTTTAAATGTGCATTTTTATAATTTTAATTTTCTTGGGTCATATTATTTCCAAAGTTGGAATTTTTATGGATCTCGAAAGGATAATATTTATTCAAGAGTGGCCTACCCCTACAAATGTACACAAAGTGCATAGCTTTATTAGATTGAATTTTTTATTATAAAAGGTTTTTGCATTTCTTTTTTAGATCGATTAATCCCATTACTTATTAGAAATGTAAGGGTAAAAAATTAGATTAAACTTTAGAATGTGAAGAGGCTTCTCATAGGCTTTAAGAGTTATAAATGTAAAAATTATGCTTGTTATTATATATCCTAATGGTAATTTTAAAATCTAGTTTGCTACCTCTAAAGAACATTTTAGTATTATTCTTATGCATGATGTCAAAGTAGTGGCATACAAATCACATAAGCTCAAGGAGCATGAATATAAATATCCCAAACATTATTTATAACTTCTTGCTATTTTTCTTATTTTAAAGTAACAAAAAAAAATTCTTCAAGGTACATTGTTGAAATTAATTCTTATCATTGTATCCTAGAATATTTTTTTACCACATATAATCTTAATGATTGCCAATGTATAGAATTTGTGAATAATTTTGATATAAACATTAAATATTTTAAAGGTATGGAGAATCATGTTTCTTATTCTCTCATACAATGCATGTATCTCAATATAATGTCTATTTTGTATGGTAATTTCAAAACTATTATTTTAAAATAAAAAATTACTGATGAATTTTATCACTAAGTGCAAGTTTGCGTACCAAACTTATAGTAAATAAATTTATTGATTTTTATGTTTGAAAGTGATGGCATGTGAAGGCATAAAAATAGAATTATTATGCCTAATTTAGTTAACTTACAAAATATTAGGATGAAATAAGTGCATATAACACTTCAATTTCTCATATAGGTATGTTAACTATGACACATGAGCTGAAAAAATACTATTTTACCCCTGACCTAAACCATGATGTTTCTAATTTTATGAAAAAATGTTTAGAATGTCTATAGGTGAATGTTAAAAATTTTAATCCATGAGGTTTTCATTATCTTCATGAAATTCTATAACATAATTAGACTATTATTTCACTTGATTTAATTATTGGTTTAATAAAGTGATATAGTAATCATGACACTATTTTGGTTGTGATTAATAAATTTATCAAAGTTGGCCATTTTATTGCTAAAAATTTGAGTTATGATGCTTCTATGTTTATTTTTAGAAAGATTTGTTAAATAATTGGTTAAACTACATGGCATACCAGAGGTGAATATCTATTCTAGAGATAATTTATTTACTTTAATATTTTTAATAACCTTGACAGTAGCATTTAGAACACATTTAAATTTTATTCATTGTATCGCCCAAAAATAGATAGTCAAAAGGATAAACTTAACCATGTGCTTGAAGACATGCTAAGAATGAATGATATGGATCAATGAATCACATGAAAAGATTTATTACATTTAGATTAATTTGGTTATAATAATCATTATCACTCTGTGATTAAAATGGATCCATTTAAAATTCTATATTGGTGTAAATGTAGAAATCCTCTTGGCTAGGATAGCTTATGAAATAGAACCATTGTTGTCCTTGATATTCTATAATAATATGACTCAAAAATGGCTTTGATTCACCATAATCTAAAGCTTTTATTCAAATGGACACAATAAATACGTAGATTTAAAGACTCCTCATGAATTTAATATTAGTGAAATGTTAAACCACATAAATTTTCTATTAAATTTGAAACAATTCTAAATTGGCTTCTAGATTTGATAGACCCTTTAACATTATATAAACTATCATACTTTTTTCGTACCTATTAGTCCTTCTTGCATCTCTATACAGGATTAATGATATTTTACATTTTACTTTACTAAGAAAATATGTATATCATCCTTTCCATTTTTTTAATTCAAAAAATCTCTAGGTTTCAAAAGAGGAAAATATATAGTTTTAAGTAATGAACATCCTAGATCATTGTAGTGAACTACACTATGAAATGGAGAGATTTTAAAAATTGTGGTCCAATGGGATTGGTTGTCTGAGTGAAATGCTAATTTTGAAGATGAACATATTTTTATGGGGCATTATGTTTTAACTTTTTTAGTCACCAGGATGACTTCATTTTAAGTGGTGGAGGATGTCATGGGATTAGTTCCATTTTCTATGATTTATTTTATGGAAATATTGGTTTCACATTTGATTTTTATTATCATGATACATAATTATTTCATTTTTTATTGAAACATTACATGGGTGTTATTGAGATTATATTTTTAGATATTATGATGATATGTTGTGTACCTAACACATTATGTTAATGGATGATAAAATTTAGTTAGTTATAGAATTGATTGATTTAAATTCAAATCAAAATTACTTATCATGTTTAAAATTAGTTTTCCATTTAGATAATGTTGTATGATTTTGATGATTAAAACAACATGAAAAATAAAATGAGTTAGGTAGGATCCAATATTTAATAATAGAGGTTACAAAAAATAGTTCTAATGAACTATTAATCTTTTGAGATGAGATATTATAAGTTTTGTTTTATTTAATTCTTCTTGATTATTTTATTCGCTTATCTATTTAGTTGATGAATAAAGTTATTTTATATTTAGTTTGTGACTATGATTTTGTTTCTTGGTCTAACTACATGTCTATTTTGATAATCCATTGTATGTTATTATCTTTATTAGTGTTTTAAGAAACCAATCTTAATATGGATTTGTTGCATCTTTAGGATACCACGTAAGGCTTGAAATAAATTATATGCTTAGAATATGTGCATTGGAATTTGGAATAAGGATTCAATTAAAGAAAAGAAAATATATTTTAGACGTACATTTTTTATAGACATATAATTTTCTTAAATTTTTATTTATCACATTATTCTTCACCGACTCGAAGGCTAGGGGGAGGTGAGCAAGTACCTCTTTACAACTTAAATGCTAAAGCTAAAGCTTGAAGTTTATATGAAATTGTCAACTTGTTCATCATAATCATTACTTTTTTTGCTACATTAGCTACAAACCATAGCTTTCACAAAGGTCTTCAAATTGTAAATCTTATTCATAAATTTAATGAATTTAAGAATTTATTTTAGAAGTTTTGTGCATATTCTATAATTAAAAACCATTTCAAACCATCCACTTCCAAACCTTTGCATAGTTAAAATCACAAAATTGTGTATAGGAGTACAAGAACATTTTTTTTTTGCAAGTTAATAATCAAAATTATATGGGTTTGTTTATGAAATTTCAAAAACATGAAAAATTATGTAAAAACATATATTAATTATATGGCAAGTAATTTATATAAAATTATCTTTCACCATCTAATAGTTATGTGGTATTAGAGAAACATTCTACATCTTGAAGCCATCCCTGTGAGTGTAAACTATCATATACATGTTTGTAATAAATCCATTTTAGAGGGTAATAAAATTTAAATTCACATCAATGATGGAATTTAACAAATTCCACACAATATTCCCAAATAAAAACAATGATTTATACTATATTTAAAAAGCACTAGATGACAGATTTCCCCTGCTAAAATGTAGGTCTAAATCTATGATTGTTTAATAAAATAAACCTATTAATGGGAGTGAAGGCTCTCTAGGATTTTCTCCAAAGAATGAATAATCTTTGGAAGTGTAGGTTTAATAAATGTAGTGATTCCAAAAATTAGCATGAACTTTGATTTGAATGCACCTTTTAAATGATGCACATAATAAAATTTAAGCAATCAATTTATTGATTTACTGTGAGGACCAAAATACTAACACCATTACACTTAAAAATTGATAGATCACATGAGAAAACACAAGAAAATCTAATATTAGAAATCCTTCTTTACTATCCATCTCACAAATGCATCCAATATGACTGCAACCATAGAAGATAAAAATAAAAAACCAAAAGCAAACCCCACAAGGCCATTGCTACATAAATTGAATGAAGAATAAATAAAAATCCTTTTTCAAAGAAAATTAATAAATGTGGTTTAAAAAGGAAAAATGAGGTAAAATCTACTATTTGTTCATAGAATAAATGCCTATTCAGAGGAGGGTTTTTCCTGCTCCAAGCTTGATGTGCTTTATCCAACCTAATAGCATGAGAAATGGTCATTGACAATGGATTCAAATCTGACCATGGATTTTTACAAAGCTTATCACCTTTAAAAAAATTAAAGAATAGTGCAACTTTATCCTTCGCTTATGTGTCCAATGTTATCTCACACCAAACCCAGGGATCAATGTATGTACTGTGAGTGGCATTACGAGGTGGGGATTAGAAGTGTAGGTAGGGAAAAAAGAAATCAATACATTAAAATGGAGTGATTATGGCCATCCTTATGATAAATATTCATGCACTTCCCTTACTACTGTGTTGATTACCAAAAAAAGATGGGAGTTGTAAAATGCATTTAAACATCTTATTTTTACAGCTTCCATTCCCCTAAATGATGAAAAATCATGCATAACATGCATTTTTTACTACCAATAAACACACAACAAATTCATTATTATGTTGGAATCCTTAAAAACCCTCCATCTTAACTTTACAAAATCTTATAAAGTAGATAATAGGTCGATGTGCACCCAAAATGGAATTAGTTAATAAGATAAAACATGAAATAGTAATAATAAATTAAAGGAAAACCATGCCCATGGTTTCCCTCAAGGACTAGTAACATTGAAAAATAGGATAGTAATGAAGTAAGCTCACATCTATTGTGTAACGGTATAGTTGTCACTAGTATATTATTTCCATCTATGTGCTAAGTAACAAACTACGTATATCATTCAATCAGATCAAATTTATACATCTAATTTATGGAAGGATGTAAGAAGTGGTGTGGTGAGTTGTAAGGAAAGGAATTGAAGATGATGGGGATGATGGAGTGGGAATGTGGCCTAGTTCAAAAGAGTCTAGTTCTTCTTGGGTAGATGTTGTTAGAAGAGAAATTGATCAAGAAGTATCTCTTAAGGATCTTGCCCCCTCTACTCTTTGCAAGGAACTAGTCCTAGAAATATGAAATGAGGATGTTTCCCATGCCAAAGAAGAATATCAGAATAGCCTCATTGGAAAATTCAATGCTTCCAAACCCAATATTGATGTTGTTTAGGATTGGGAAAGCAAAACATGGTTTTTGAAAGGGAGTTTCAAGATTTCATCCATGCCAAATTATTTCTTGTTGTTTTAATTTTTAAATCATGAGGAATGTGCTCGTATTTTGGAGATAGGGATGTGGACTTTGGATAAGGCTGTTTTATTATTATAAAAATGGATATATGATTTTAACCCTTTTAAAGATATTTCTAGAACTATCCCCCTATGGATCCAACTTACATCTCTCCCACTAGATCACTTCAAGGAAAATATCCTTGTGGGAATACCAAAATCTATTGGTTCCCCTGTTGTAGCAGATTATGTCACTAAAGCAATAACTAGGTTGATTTTTGCTACAATTTGTGTTAATGTCGATCTTGGAATAGTTTGACCTTAATGTATTACGGTGAATTCCAAACCTACAGCTCAAAAACAAAACATTGAGTATGAAAGTGCCAAGAAATTTGCCCAAAGTGTTGTATTTTTGGACCCAAATGTACTGACCATAATTAATTCAAAAGTATCGAGTGATTGTACTCAATATAAGACCATTGATAACACATCGGCCATAAAATCTGATAAAGATTCTATCATTGTTGAGGCCCCTATTCCTTTGGGTTTATTAGGAGAAGATCTAGATGTTTTCAATAAGCATGAAGCTGAAGGACCCTCCACGAATCATAAGGATTAAAATCATTTAGCTGATGATTTTAGTGGGCATAAAATAAACTTGAATATTCTTATCTATATTTTTATTGATTTCATTTCCCCTGTTAGTACTCGGTGATAATTTGGCTCTTTGTTGCATCAAGCTAACAAAAGATAATTTGTTGTCCATAAGGATAAGTGCAAGAATGATATCTCCCTTAAAGAGCTTAGAGCCATGCAATAAATAAAGCTATCTTGTCCAAAATGTCATGGGCCCTCTGATGTGTAGGAATATTTAACCCCTTAAACACTGGATATGGAAAATTTATATCCTGCTTGTGACAACAATTGTCAACCCTAGAAGAAGAGATCTAGAGAAATTAAAAATGACTCATAAGAAATAAAAAATGATCCACAAGGAATCAATTCTAAAAGGAGATGTCACCCATTTGATTAGCTCATGCATGTTGTTCTGGTTTGTGTTCTCATTATGGTTGTTTGAAAAGCGTGTTTTTCTCATTTTTACTTATTGCGACTTCAACCTAGACCTTCTGCCTGGAAGATGGATGACGTTGGTCGCTTTGCTATTTGCCAAGTATTTTCTTTCTTTATCATTTGTTTTTTTGGATGGTTGCAGTCTGTTGGGCATCACTCCCAATGTTTCTTTTTATTTTTAAATCTCTCATAATATTGATTAAATATTTTGGACTTTGGTAATTAATTGTCTTCATATGGACCTAATCTTTCATTTATTTTTCTTGTTTTCCCTATTTAATTTGGCCATATAGGGAGCAAGGCCCCTTGTGTCCTAGGATGTAAAATGGATCTGGCTCTTTTGGTTCTTTAGTTGTGATTAGGTTCTCTTGCCCTATATATTATCACTCTCATTTGTGTTGTATATGTAGATATTTTTTTGGTCATGTATTTTTTTTGTAATTTCTTCTCCTTGGTGTATTATGGATTTTTATGGGGGTTTTTCTTCATTTAGTATTTTTTACAAGGATTAAGTTTGTTCTTCATTTGTGTCTAAGGCGGGTTTCAAAGTTTTATTTTGTTTATGTACTTTATATTTTGTATTTTTTTATGATTTCTGTTTGAAACTTGAACCTCTTGTTATGTATGGGATTGGCTTCTACACCAATTTTAAAAAGTGGATTTATATTAATTTGAAAATTAAAAAATGATGAAAGTACAAAAATCCTTATTTTCTGTAGGAATAAATTAACTAAATGAAAGGTTGCAATGTATAATAGTTTTGCTTTATGATATACATAATAAATTTAAAAAATGGTTATTACAAACATTTATATTGTTATTAATTTTTACAATATCTTGAAATTAGAACATGCTTTTGACCTAGTCCACATGCTTATGTGTCACTTTTTATTGTGCTATCATTAAAAATTTATGGAGAAATTGCTTTGCCACTAGTACTAATCTAAAACCCATCATCGCCTCGTCCACATGCTTTTTTAAAACATTATTTTTAATTATTTTTTTGCATTATAAAAGAATGATAATTATTAATATAAATATTTAAAAATTGTGTATAGATATCAATTTATTTATTTTTATTTTTATTTTTTTTTATTTTTTTTTGTTGATTGGTGATAAATAGTTTGAATCTAATTACTTTAAAAAAACAAAGAACAAAAGAGCTATAAACTCATATTATGTCTAATATATTATAATTTTAATTCATGTAGATTGTTAATAATTAAATTGATATCATAATTAAAATTATTAATTAATTTTATGTATTCATAAATATTACAATCTATCACCACCTTAATGTTATCATTCTTGAATATTTATCTATGAAATAAAAAGCGTACAATATTTTAGCATAAATAATATTAATAAATCAAATAAAAATTTGAAACATACTTAAAATACAAACAAATAATTATCGCTTATTTTTTCAACAATATTGAGCTAATTATAATAATATGTACAAAACATAAAATATAATTTAATATAATTAATTTGTATATATTTTAATAATTTTAAATAAACTATTAACAATAATTATAAATAATTTTTATATGAAAAAATAATAAAATAAAATTATATTAATCATAGATGAACTACCTTTACCAATTAACTTACATATATTTTGCATCCTCTATTCGGTATTTTCAGTTGGTATAAGCATTTTCTGGTAATAGATAAACTTCTTTTTTATTCAAAATGACAACATACCAGAGGATAATGTTCATATTGATGTTAGTATAGATATACTCGAGAAAAAAATACATAATAATTATTGTCAGCCGTGCGTGGTATATGCATTGTTGTGTTAAACATTCTTGCAAGACCATATCTCTTCAATCCCTACAGTTCTATCAGCCTTATCAATCACATTGTTTACCGGTAATCAGAACGTAGAAGAATTATTGCAAGAATTTCTATTTTTTGAAACCCGTAGTCGGCCTTCAAAGTCAATAATTTTTTTTGTTTTTCCTGGTTTTCAAAACGGTTATCGGCCTTCAAGCTAGACGTACGCGACCAGGGATGATAAACTTCCTTTCAATAATAAACGATAAAACCGAGGAACGATCATACGGAGCAGTTACTGCGGAAGGTTTGATTTAAACTATTTCACTTTTGAACTGTTAGTTTGGACAGATTTCAAAGACGCGGCAAAGAAAACCAAGTTCACGCCGTGATTTGTAAATTAAATCGCTAAGACTATGACAAAAAACAGATGGTTGAATTTTAGACAGCTGACCAATCTATGGATTTATAGCTCTTACAAAAGAAGTCGTCTCCCTAGGATTGCTATATATATATATATATATATATATTTTGTAAAAGCTCACACATCTCATATTTCCATATACTCTTTCTTATTATTGAATTTGTAGCTTCTTTTGCCGTCACATTCCTGTAGTCTTTTTGAAAACCTATGCAATGGCTGCAAAATCTTCACTATGCTTATTTTAAAACATATTGCATGTTTATAAATATTTTTCTTTTAATTTATTTTAATAGATGGTTTTTTTTTAATTTTTTTAATTTTTTAAAAAGTATTTAAGATAAAATTAAATTTTAATTCAATTTTTATATATAAATAATTATTTATAAAACATATATAAATTTTATAATTTTTAGTATTTAAATTTTGTTAATTTTTTCATGACAATTTTTTTTAAATTGACAATAGGTTCTTTGAACATATTTAATAATTTTGATTTCAAGATTTTTTATTTTTTCTATTAAATATAATTTTTTAATGAGAATATAATTTATTTTATAAATCTATTTATTGTTTCTACAATCATATCAATAATTTTAATTTGAACCTTTTCTATTTTTTTATTAAATATTTTTTTGATATGAAAAAATAATTCATTTTATAAATCTATTTGTTGTTTCTTGAAATCATGTAAGAACTTATCAGTTCAAAATAACTGCCCTTATAAACTTGAAAACTTATTAAATGATGATGATGATGATGATGATGATGATGATGATGATGATGATGATGATGATGATGATGATGATGATGATGATGATGATGATGATGATGATGATCGCAATGACTATCTACAATCTCAAATGTTGGATATGATCATATTGGGGGAACAGGTCAGACAAGGGCCCAAATGCAGAGGACAAATAAGAAAGTATTATTTGATGTTTACAAACTCTTGGAAGAAATTAAAAGAGGCAACCCATAGGCAAAACTTTTCTTGGCAAATCGAGTTCAAGAAAAAAATTCAAGTCAAAATCCTTAAAGATTTCATAATATTTTTTCATTCGAACTATTCAAGGATGATAAAGGTTTCCATCTAGAAGTCCCATATATAATAGTGAACAAATATTTATCAATAATGGATAGTGACTTTCATAGGAAAATTTCTAGGGGCACAACCTAATATTGATGTCCTCTATAAACGGGAAGAAATGAAATGGTTTCCAAAAGAAGACAGACAAATTTCAGCCATGAGGAAAGGACTCTTTCTCATTCTCCTCAGTAACAAAGAAAATTGTGCTAGGATATTGGTGGGAGGACCCAGGGTCTTGGGTTAAATGATTTTTTTTATTTTCTTTAATATATAAGATTGAAGATGGGATTTGATTCTAAAAAATATGATATTAATCTTATGTCAAGATGGATAAGATTACCCGGTCTACCCCTTGAGTGTTTGGAAGAACAAATTATGATAGGTATTGCTAAAACCTTAAGGAGCATACTCTTTCATGCAAGTTTTCATGTCAATGACTTTATGGAAAAAATCCTACCAAGCTCCATCACATTGAAATCAAATTTTGGAGAATGGACATTCTCGAAAAACCAAATATTAGGATTCTTTATTAAGGTGTAATATTTATCAGAAATGGGAACATTCAACCAATCTTTCTCCATAATATTTGAGCTAAGTGATAAGGAAAGGGGAGAAATAATTCTCAAAAAAACAAGGAAACATAAGACTATAACTAGGACCTAGAACCTAATCCCTCAAAAGTAAAAAGTTCTTGGAAGGAGAATGATGATGAGCATTGGGAGATATTCAACTGAATGAAAAGGGTTGGAAGTAGATTCAAAAGAATGAAGAAGAGGAGAAGAAGAAGAATCAAATGGATCCATTGAAGAAATAGGATAGCCAAAATTAATTTGATGAAGAGACAAAGGATAGCCAAAATTAATTTGATGAAGAGACAAATGACTATCAAGGTGTTGATGTTCAAAGGTATTATTAATTAAGGTAAGAGCAAAAGACAAGATGCTGATGTTCAGATACCTAATATAAAATATATTACTGAGGAAGCTAGATACCAGAGAGTAATCAGTGAAGTAATGGAAGGAGAGGTATATGAAATAAGAAAGGATCATCTTTCCCCTGCTAAATTTTTTCTCCTATTCATCATCGATGATAAAGACCAATTTTTTTAATTCTTAAATTCCTTTGTTCTACTTAGCTTTACTAGAGTAATAGCTTAAGGGCATGACTATGGAAAGCCATATTGAGTGTGTAGATATTTTTTAGAAGACATTACAAGCTTATGAATATTTATCTTCAACTGATTTAAATAAATGTCTTTCTTTTAATATTTTTAAATATTCAAACATCATTTAAGAGAAGTGTATTTAAAAGCTAGAATTAAATTTTTATTAAAATTATTTATATATGGAACATCACATTGACGTTTGATTTTAATCAGTATGTATAAAGTGTTGATTGAGCTATTTGTTGATCAAAACTATTTAGTCAAAATCATCTAATATATAGTCAAAATCACTTATGTTGAAATTGTGATTCGACCACATGACTCGATATGCATGAACCCAAATCCTTGACATTTTTGACTTCACATGCATTTACCAATCTATTTATCAATAATTTGATTTATTAATTGATTTGGTTGAAACTACTCGATGACTTTTATCATTGATTGGGAAAACAAATTGAATAATACTTCATGTGTACTACTTAAGCTCATCCCATATTAAGTGTCTAAATATTTTTTTAAAAACATATTAGACTTTTATGAATACTTCTCTTCAACTTTTTCAAATAAATATATTTTGTTTAATATTTTTCCATATTCCTATATCATATAAAAAAATTATTTGACAAATAATTTTTTTTTTTTCTAAAATCATATTCATATAAATCACAAACATATTTTATAGTTTTTATTGTTTAAATTTTATGAACCTTTTCAATAATTAAATTACACTATTTGGCATTATGTTCTCCAAACGTATCTAATAAATTTTATTAGAAGACACTTCCAACTTTTTCTATTACACATCTTTCCTTTATGGGAAAGTAATTTAATTTTATAAATGTATTTCATGTTGTTCTTAGAAGCCCATAGGAAATTAGTAGTCCAATATAACTTCCCCTGTTAACTTGAAAACTTAGAAAAATAAAAATAAATAAGTAAAATGGAAGAGAGAGGAATTTAGAATCTGAGCACTGAGCATGAAAAGGAAGTTAGTAATGGTGATGACCATACGCAAGATAATGTCATCAATTTTGTAAGGTCATGTGTAGGGAACAAGTCTAATAAGGGCCCACATGCAAAGGATAAACAAGAAGGTATTTTTTAATGTCCAAAACGTATTGGAAAATATTAGAACATATCAAATTGAGAGGCATATCTTTCATGGGAAGATCAAGTTGAAGGATGAAAAAAGTTCTCATCTTGAATCCAATGATATAATGGTGAACAAAGCTATATAAATGATCAACAATGCTTTTATAGGGAAATTGGAAATGGCAACCAAATGGAGAGATTTCAAACATGATGAAATAATTCTTTCCCATTCACTTTAGTTATGAAAAAAATTGTGCTAGGATACTAATGTCAAGACCCTGGTATTTTTTGAAAAATATGACTTTTCTTTAATGAAATGAAAGCAAGGAGTTAATCATGATAGAAGATAGTAATCTTATGTCAATATATATAAGGTTGGTTGGTCTCCCCCTTTGAGTATCTGGAAGAAGAGATTATGACAGGGATTTCTAAAACCTTCGATAATCTTATTTCTTTTGATGAGGCCACTAAGGCCAAAAGAAATCTTATTAATAAAAATGAAAAAAAATCAAATGGATCCATTTAAGAATTTGGATATCCAAATGTAATCTAAGGAAGTTGAAAATGAGGATCATGGTGTTTATATTCATAAATATGATATTAAAGGCATTACTAAGGAAAATAATATCAGATTATAAAGTATTGATTATCAAATATTGGAAATCAAAGATATTATTGATGAATTCATATATGATATAAATAATTACTAAAGAAGTAGGAGAAGAGGTACAAAAAATGTAAGGATCTTATTTTGTATGTATAAATTCTCCTTCCTACCCCTCAAATCTCTCACCCCCCTGAATATATGAAATGGAAGACTATTTCATGCCTAATAAATAAGTATAAAAACGGAATGAAAACAAGCATATTGATAAGGAAGAATTTTTTTCCTACTCCTTAATGAATCTAAAATAGATGGTTATATGTCATACTCAAAGGAAAGAAAAAGAAGTTAGGGATCACCTCTGTATCAAAAACCTAAAAATAGAAAACACAAATAATTCTAGGGTCAGAAAATAATAAAGAAAAAAATAAAAGAAATCTCAGGCAACAAAAACTATGGAATAAACTTACAACATAAGATATTGAAAATAATATTCAAATTATATTGAATGAGGATAAAGGATAAATGAAGTTTTCGAAAAGAACATGGATATCAAAGGGATCAATAATACTAAAAAGAAAATAATAGTTAGATACCTTAGGAAGAATAATAGTCCTAACTTTTTTCTATTTAGTAAACATAGTTGTTTGATAAAATGATTTTTTTATGTTAAGAATAAAATATGGAAAAAAATATAAGTGTTCAAGGTTAGCGCAAAAGGTGTTTCTTAGGTTCTAGCCATATTTTGGAACCCAATGATTAATAAAGGTGATATACTACAAAGTAATGACCATAATATTTATATTCTCTTTACTAATCTTACTAATAATTTTACATGGATTCTTTGAAATTGTTATAATCTTAACACACATAATTGACAAAAATGTCAGTGGGGAACATTAACGCACATATAACTACCTTTGAATAAAAGGGTTCTAAGAATATATTATTTGTTTTATGATAGATATTATTTTATTTATATGTTTATCTTAAAATAATTAATTTGGCTTGATGTAACAGAAGGTTTGGATATAACTTGATTCAAAGTAGATTTGATAGAATCCTTACCACTTATTATTGTTTGTTTAGTCACATTATTTTTTTATCTTCACTTATTAAAATTTAATTAATTATAGTTATATAACATTTAATATGGAAATGATGAATATAAGAGTCAACTATCCCTTTAAATTTGAGAATATGTGTATGTATCAATTTTTTTGGTGACTAAGGGTGTTCTACAACTTTTAGGGTATGATATTATCACTATGTTGGACCCACCGACCTGGCACATACTTCGACGTGATATCGTAGAGTGATTCCAATGAACTAATCCTTCAAAATTACACTAGTGCCCCACTCGATGCTCATGGTCCAATCAAGGCTCGCACCGGCGATCTTGTAGTCACCATTGTAACGACTTACGATTGAGGTATAACCTTTAAGGCTATGTGTATGCATCATTTGGATTTGAATTAAACAATTAAATATTGGTGGATCATAGATATTAGAGGAAGAACCATGTATATAATTTACAAAAATCTTTAAAATATTAAAATAAATATCAAGAATTAGAATATTTATATTTTTGAGAATATCATTTCAAAAGAAGAAAAAAGTTAATTGAAGAAATTTATGAATTAAAAAATAAGATATATTTTAATGATATAAGTGATGATAATTATTTAATTGAAAAATATTTTCCCAATGAATATCATTCTATCATAACTATATAAAAAACATTTTGGTGGTATAAATCGAGAGCCCTATAGCTTAAATATGGAGATAAAAATATGATGTTCTTCCACATGTCTACCCTCAAATAAAGAATTAGTAATAGAATATTTATAATTATTAGATACAATCAGGATGTGAGTAATGACGATCAAATTATCAAGGAAGAGGATATTAATTTATATATTCTTCTTCTTTCCTGAATTGTTAATGGAAATATGGAAGTGGAAAACAATAGCTTTTTCTATTGTTGTTAGACACTATAAAAGAATAGGTTGTTAGACACTATCTTAGATTACAAAGTCATTTCTTTTTTGTCTCTACAATGAGATAGAGTGCATAGACACGGTGGCTTTCTAACAATTTTTATTTACTAGTTTCAGCACATCCTTAAAATAAATGTGATAGAAACTAAAAATGAGTTCTTATTTTCTTATAAGCTGCTTACAAAACTACATAATACCTTTATTATATTAATTCCCAAGAAACTACGAGCTAGAGATATTAAATATTTTGGCCTTATTAGCCTTTATAATATAATATGTAAATATTTAACTAAAATCATGTGTCTTCATATTCAACCCTTATCTGAATACATTATTGCCCACTAGTAAGAACCCTTTGTCATGAGGATAGAATTTTAGGATGAAATCATAACGGGTCATGAAACTATTAACTCCATCCACAAAGGGACAAAGGGACTTATGAAGTTATGGTTTTTTAAGTTATATATGAATAAGGTTTATCATAGGCTGTCATGGGAGTTTATGAATAAAGTTTTGGAGAAATTTAAATTTCATTTTTCTTTTATCAAAACATGTGTATATATGATTATTCATTTTATTTATTTTATTTTTATTATTTCTTTGGTAATGGAAGAGGGTTGAGATAAGGAGACCCATTATCTTATTTTATCTTTATTTTAATGTTTTAAAAAAGGGATCCAAATCAATATTATATGTATTATATCATAATGTTAATATTTTTTTTATAAAAATCAAATTGATGCCAAAAATAAAATTATTAGTTAATTTGTATGCGCTCACAAATATTAGCACCCATCACTAATTTACGGTTACCATTATAAAATGTTTATGAAGGAATATAATGTGTATGCAGTTGATTGATTATTAATGAACAACAATAGGAGTTGATAAATAATTATTAATAGTTACCAAATATATAACTGATCACCTAATTGTATTCCACTTAATCTACCATCTGAACATCTAACCAACAATATATTACTGATCATCGAATTGCATTTTTAAGCTAAATAGACAATGTAATTTGTAAATTATGCCAACATTCCCCCATTTATTACATTATTTTTACAAACATCATATTTTTTGATAGTGGTGTCCCCTTTATTTCAAACACTATAAAAAGATTTACACTCTTCATGTAACTTGCTCACTTTTTGAGGTGGCATGCCATCTTTGTTACTTCAAGGTCTTGGTGTCACTTGTTTATTCCTTACAGGATTACCACAACTCTGGAAGTGATAAGAGTAGATCTCTTTGCTTAACACCTTTGATGGTTTCTAGGATTACCACAAACTTATATAGTTTTCTGCTATAAGTTGACCACGAACTTGAAGGTTGCATGAAGTCTTGACTATTCTATACACTTCAATGGTTTCTCAAATTTCCACAAACCCTTTTCCAAGAACAAAGCACTACTTTAGTGATTTTTCTCCCCACAATATTATTTTCTAGGAGGTACCAAACTAGAAAATAATGCTCAATACTTTATTAAAAAACACACTGCAAAACATAAAATAAACACACCAAAAATTGTCACCATATTAAAGGTGCGACCCCATCATAGCTGACTCATGAGAATATGTCAGTTGTCCTCCACCCTCCATGTATCGTGCAACCTCTAGTTAAGTTCTACTACATGTTTCACAGCATGAGAGTTGAAGTGAAGGCTACCTCATTAGTTGACGCTTCACTTTCATTAGTATCTGGTGATGTTCTACTTGAGCAACATTAGCTTCATTAGGGTTAGATTTCCTTTTGAGAACATGTCTTGCTCGAACAAGATAATCCCATGTTGTATGACCTTTCATCTTGTAGTACTAGCATTTTATGTCCCTTTTATCAGTATTGAATTTTTCTAAAAATTTCAAGAATACAATGCATTCTCATGTTGGGAAATATATTCATCTTCTACAGGTATCCTTTTGTCTTCCTCAAGTAGTGATACAATCATATCATCGAGAGATTTTGATGGTATTTGGCTAAGAGTAGATAAAATATTTCTATATTTGGATGGTAGACTATTCAATAGAATAGTTTTTGCTTCCGGATCTTCAACATTAGTTTTACCTTAGCAAGTTGCCTAATAAGAGACCTCAGATTGTTTACATTGATGGAAATAGTAATTTTATTATCCATTTTGAATCTATATAACTGCAATTTTAGTGAAAATTGAGCATTTACTGCTTTTACACCAAATAAGGTGTTGAGTGTATTCCAAATCTCCTTAGATGATTTTTCTAAATCCACGTGATGTAACTTGGAATCTAATAGTGTAAGGCCAATGATAGCTTTCACTTTGTCATCTCTTGTTTTCCACTCCATTAATTTATTTGCATCGGTGAGTTGTTTTTTATCTCTATTTACGATACCCCACAAATTTGTATACATCAATTACATTTGTATTTTAACCTTCCATTTATGAAAGTTTAATATAGAATATTTCTCTATGGGAGTTTAAATTTCCATCTTGAAACAAAGAGACGTAGATCTAGAAAGCTAACAAAGTAATATTTATTGTTTTGAAATTAGAAATATGTATCTTGTTCAAAATGATGCCTTCTTCTTCCTTCTCTATGTTGACGCTTGATTCCTCACTTGTCTTGATCCGAGTGATTTCAAAAAAAATTGTTGCAGAGCTAGCTGGAGCTCTACGCTTTACCTAGATTGTAGGTTGAGTCATCCATATGGTAGGCTGCGTCTTTTATTGAAAATCACTGATATCTTTGAAGTGCCAAAGTGTAGGAATAATAATGTAGTGATATTATTGAAAAATGGCAAGTTTGTATCCATACCAATATGGATTGCTGTCTTATGCTGTATAAGTTACCAGTGTAGATTGAATGAAATGATAATGAAATGCTTCGATTGTTTTATTGATCAACAACAGGTTCTTATAATTACAATAAAAAGTAGTTATACCTCTTAACTAACCTGCGCGAACTGTCAATCGACCGATTTAATTGCTATGATTAGTTGTATAATGACTGTCAAACATTTTAATTCCCAAGGCGCTACTCTGATTATGTTATCATGAATTGTTGTAGACTATCCGCTCCTCTACTATCATGATTCCCATAACCTGTGAAGAGCATCGATCATATTTATAAATGTTCCCTGAGTAGTCAATGCTTTGCTTCAGGATTTCACTCTTCCTCTGCCAGATTATGCTATCACATTGACTAGTTTTTACAACACATTCTGCATGTTGATCAAGGTTTTTGCTACATGGTGATCAGGATCTTGGTATCCGCTCTGATACCAAAATGAAGGATAGAATGCATATGCAGTCGACTGATTATTGATGAACAACATCCAGAGTTTATTTACAATGATTAACAGTAACCAAATCTATAACTGATCATTAATCGTATTCCACCTAATCTACCATCTAAACATCTAATCGATGCTAAATAACTGATCGCTGAATTGCATAGTTAAGCTAACTAGATAATGTAATATGTGAATTATGCCAACAGTTTATCCATGAAATAATCAATCTAGAATCTTTTAGAATATATAATATTAAATAATAAAATTTAATTTAAAATCTATTTTTATATTTACTATATAAATATATCAAACCAAATTTTAAAACATGCTCAAAATTTAAAAAAAATATTAAAATCTATTTATATATTTACTATATAAATATATCAAACCAAATTTTAAAACATGCTCAAAATAGAAAAAAAAAAAATATTATTAAGTTTTCAACAATACTAACATAATAGTTTTGAAGTAAGATGAGGGGAGTGGATGATGTAGCTACGATTCGGGACAAGAACAATGAAGAACAAGATGGAGATGGGGGAGTTCTGGGTAGGAACTCTACCAAGAAGAATATTTTTGAGACTACTACGGTTAAGTTGGTTGGTTCAAGTGCCAACGAAAAGGGCATTTCTTAGACTGAGTTGGTTAAAGGAGAGATAACATCTGGGAAAGGGTGTCGGGATCTCTTCCCTTTGCCTGAGATGGTGAAGTGCTTTTGGAAATACCTAATGAATAAACTGATCAGGCCGAACATGAGTTTGGAAATGGTTTCCTAGGCAAGTTTCAAGGCTTCAGACCCAATATTGATGCAGTGAAAGACTTGACTTGGAAGAGATGGAAACTAAAGGGCTAAGTGATGATTTCATGCATGGCCATGGCTTTCTGCTATTCTCTTTCTCAAATCATGAAGACTATGCCCGTATTCTTGAAGGAGGATTATGGACCTTTGGAAAAGTGGTCCTTATCTTGCAGGAATGGATATTTGGATTCAAACAATTCAAAGAGGATTAGAAGGTTATTCTTGTTTGGACTAGACTCCCAATGCTTCATTAGAGTTCTGTAAGGAAAACGTCCTAATGAGGATTGTGAGATCTATTCGATCCCTCGTTATAGTTAATTGTACAACCAAGTTTAAAAGCAGACTAGTTTCGGCTAGACTTTGTGCTTTCGTGAACCCAAAAAAGGCTCTATTTGAATCTATCAGGGTAAGATCAAAGTTAGGAATCTGGGATCAGAATGTTGTGTATGAAAGAAATAATGAGATCTTTTCCAATTATCGCAACTTTGGACATATTTGTGACAACGGCAGGGGTGAACATAATTATAATATCTCTAAGTCTAGGATGTAGGACAAGGAAGGTTATAAGGAACCAAATGCCAAGTTGGTTAGAACTAAGAACTTTACAAAGGTAGCATCCTCCCTCAAGACCGAGGAGTCCCTTTTGTTAATAATTGAGTTAGAGATCTAGTCGATGGATTTTATAGTGCCTAAGGACGAAAGGAAGTGTCCTGAAATAGTTGAAATGTTCAATGATAAAGGCGTTGGTAAAAATGATCAGCTATAAATTCATATCCTAATTTCCCTCGATCCTACATCATCTGAACCAATTTCTTTTGACAAGTTAAAATCTCTACTGGAGATAGAGTTAGGTTACTAGAAATCTTTGAATCATTATTCTTTTAAGGATGAGGCTCCTTCTCCATAGTTGCTAGACTTAGATCATTCTACACCTATTAAGGAATGTAGGAAAGAAGATTGTATGCAACAAAAGGGAACGGTTAATGGGTGCAGCAAGAGTAAAATGGAACATCCCCGCCCTAGAGGGTCAAAGACATTAGACTCACTTTCAGACAAAGGAACCATTTCATTAATGGTTTCTATATCCCACGCCATGTCTTTGCTTCAGATTACATTGGTTAGGATTTTGATTTGCTTCATTGCTGAATTATATGATCCTATGGTTGAAGGGATTCGATATGGGGTTGACTGGTGAATAGACATTGGGAATGTACCGTTAGGAGGGATTTGGAAGAATTCTTTTAAAGTTTTGAATATTCGATGTTGACCACTCTTTTTGAAGATACGCAATTTCTTTTCTTCTTAGTGGATGCTCATTGGTTGCTCCTTGGATCCCTCGTAGGGTCCCCCTTGTGTTGAATGTTCTTTCTTGCCCTGGGGGCCACTTCTACCCAAAGTAAAATTTTGGATTTAGGTTTTCATGAGCATTCTTATTTTTACTTATTTTTCGTTTTCTATTGGTTTTTTTGACTATTTTTATATAGTAATCGAGATTTATGGGGGAGTCCGTCTATTGTTTTTTTCTCTTAGGAACCTGGGGCCCTTTGTGTCCAAGGTGGGTTTTTTTGGTTTTTTTTTTTTGGTCTTTCTTTTGGTTTTTTTTTCGAAGACCTAGACCTACTACTATAATCAGGTCTAGATTTCACACCAACTTTAAAAAGGTTGGTTTGGGTCCTTTTGGTTTTTTGTTGTAGCTACATCCTTCCATTGGATCCTCTTTGCTTTCCTAATCAGTTGTTTCTAGCCAGATGGTAATCTAGACCACCTGATGTTCCTTTCGACAAGGTCCTATTTGTTCTTGTAGTCAAATATTTCTAACTAGAAGGAGACCCAAATCCCCTGATATATCTATATTAATACTCACATTAATAAAAAATGAGCTCCCTTAATCATAACAATACTAAGATAATTATAATAATATATACAAAACATAAAATATAAATTTGATAAACTTAACTTACAAATACATATTTTAATAATTTTAATTAAATAATAAAAAATACTTATTAATAAAATTTTGAAAAAAAATTAATAAAATAAAATAATTACAAAAAATAAACTAGCTTTTACAATGTAACTCTTATTTTTATATATATGATATGTTCGGAATTTTCCACCGCTATATACATTCTTTTATAAATTAATATTCTTGTAGGAGCAGAGCTCTTCAATCCCTAAAGTTATATCAGCCTTATCAATCACTTTATTTAGGGGTAATTAATGCGTAGAAGAATTCGTAACCCGTTACAAAGTCAATAACCTCTTTTTTTTTTTTTTTCAAAACGGTTGTCGGCCTTCAAGCAAGACGTACGCGAACTGCGACGATAATTTTTGTTTGAATAAAAACCCATAAAAACGAGGGACGATCATAGCAAGCAATTACTGTGGAAGGCTTAATTATAACTATTTCGCTTTTTAGTTTGGACAAATTTAATCGCTAACGACTTTCACTAAAAATAGATGGTTGAATTTTAGACAGCTGACCTCTTTCGCCCAATATATGGATTTATTGCTTTTACATTTATACATATTGTTCAAGCTCATGCATCTGATATTTATCATATGCTCTTTCTCATTATTGGATTTATAGCTTCTTTTACAGCCACATTCATCCCGTCTGTTTGAAAACCTATGCAATGACTGCAAAATCCTCACTATGCTTATTATTCTTCACATTCCTCTTCATTCCAATATGTTCTTCTATGTCTGCTTCGCCAAGAAAAACCATCCATGCGACTGCAAAAAGCATGGTATTCTATGTGCAGGAAACCACGACTGGAGCCAATGCGACTGCAAGTGTAATTGGACGAGGGAACCTCTTCTAACATGTCATCCTTTGGAACAATACTTTTCATAGACAATCCGGTCACCCAAGGACCTGAATACACCTCCAAGTTATTGGGAAGAATTCAAGATTTGGAGGCCAATTCAGATCATAGGGTCATATATTTTCATATGGTTGCCTCTGTTATTTTTGAGAATGGAAGCACAGTGAAGATGAGTGGAGTAATTAGAACTCATTTGGTCCTAAGTGTAGAATTTAAACTGCCTGTATGCAGACTAACAACATTTCATGGAAACTAAAACTAGAGCTACAACTCTATGAAACACTCACAACAAGAAACACAGATTACAAATGAAAAACATAAGAAATCAAATTCTTTTAACGCACTTGCTTATAAAAGAGAGTCATATTACAGACTCTTCTAAGGAGCTTCAGCTCTCATCTTCACAACACAATGGCCATTCTGTAGGCCTTCACAACTAGATTCAATGGCCGTTCTGAGGCTCATTGATCCTACCAGCTTCAGCTGGGATGCACCTCTGTGCATACACAAGTCATACAAGTAGGAGCTTCTGCTCTCGACACCTAGCACTGCAGGCTGGTGGAATGAACTGGGCAGATCTACGCTGCTCCAGAATTCATTGGTTAACACAATACATCCGACCTCCATTTATAGCAGTTTATGGAAGTCTCTAGATAAGTCTGCTCAATCAATGAACTCAACGAACAACAGTAAATGTATTTAATGACAAGATCTATTAGCTCGGATATACATCGATTAAATATGCACCAAGATATGCTAAATTCACAATGATGTGACAGAAAAATAGCTGATTAAATATTTAGTCTTTAGCATGTTCATTACATAAGCTAGAGTACCTACGTGGTTACAGCCACATTTTCCAACACAAAGGGAGCTGTCGGTGGTTGGAGGAACGGGACGAATCAAACATGCTAGTGGGCATGCCCTCGTCAACATTATAGCAATTGATGGAGTGCTTCTGACATTTAAGTTCAATGTCACGATTCGATCATAGAAAGACTGAGATGATATTTATCGAATCGTAAAGAAAGTGTAAATCGTCTCCAACATCCAACATTTCCACCAGTAAAGTATCGTGTGACAGAGATTACCGTTAGCCTGGGGTTGTTTTCCTCATTTGACAGCTGTTAACCCTACAGCGTGAAGTTATCCCATTTCTTCCTTTTCTTCACCGATGATAAAGACCGAATTTTTGAACTCTTAAACCTCCTTTGTTCTACTTTCGAATAATTTTGTTGATTGGGATAAACTATGGGAAAATTCAGACTGACGTGCTACATATATCTTGTTAGAGTGAAAAAAGTTTGAATTCGACACAATGGAATCAACTTTTTACCGTAAAATATTTGCTTGACTATAGTGTCTAAATATTTTTAAACACACATTTCATGCTTATGCATATTTCTCATAAACGTTTTAATTTTTAATATTTTTAAACATTCGTTTAACATCTAAAAGAAAGTGTATTGTAATTTTATATATTAAAAAAATATTTGTTTTTATTCAATTTTTTGGATCTTTCATGACTAAATCATACAATTTGGTATTATGTTCTCCAAACGTGTCTAATAATTCGAAGGCACTTTCTATATTTTCTATTAGATATATATTTTCCTTTTGAAAAAGTAATTTCATTTTATACATTTGTATGTTTTTGTTTTTATAGAAATAGAAAGGAACTTAGCAGTTCAAGATAACTTTCAACATGAAGATGAAAAATTGAAAAATAAATAAACAAATAAATAAAAAAAGGGAAAGGAATTTTAAATTGAAGCTCTTAGTAGGAAAAGGGAAATAGTGATGGTGATAACCATTTGTAGGGAAATCTCAACAATTCTATAAGACTACGTGAGGGGGACAAGTCAGAGAAAGGCCCATATGCGAAGGACAAAAAAGAAAATATTTCTTAAATTAAGAAAAACTATTGGAACAAATTAGAACATGACAGACCCAGAGGGGGATCTTTCATGAGAATATCAAGTTCAAGGAGAAAACTACGATAAAATCCTCATTAGAACCATTGAAGGATGATAAAGATTTCCATCTTGAAGTCTAGAGATAATGGTGACAATATATTTATCAAGAATGGACAGAGCTTTGAATGGCTAAAGATATGTGCCGCCGCCCCGCCCCCCCATATATATATATACATATATATATATATATATATATATATATATATATATATATATATATATATATACATATATATACATATATATATATATATATATATATATATATATATATACATATATATACATATATATATATATATATATATATATATATACATATATACATACATATATATATATACATACATATATATATATATATACATATATACATACATACATATATATACATACATAGATATACATACATAGATATATATATACATACATAGATATACATACATAGATATACATATACATATATATATACATATATATATATATACATATATATATATATACATATATACATATATACATATATACATATACATATATACATATACATATATACATATACATATATACATATATACATATACATATATACATATATATATATACATATATATATATATACATATATATATATATATATATATATATATATATATATATCGAGAGTCATGTGGATTAAAGAGATACAAATACCATGTTCTTCCACATGTCTACCCTTAAGTGCATAAGTAGTGTTAGAATATTTGAAATTGTTCGAGTGAATGTAGATGTTAGTAATGATCTTTACATTATTAAAAAAGAGGTTATTAATATATCAAAAAATATTATTTTCGGAGATGGTAATGGTAATATGGAAGTGAAAAATACAATTGATTATTTTATTATGTCAATTTTGAGTTAGAAGGACAATAATAAATTGTTAGATTTTATATTAGATAATGAAGCGATTTTTCTTTTTTCTATTTAAAAGGGGATAGAGCACTTAAAATTGAAGGCTTTCTAATAACTTTTTATAATAGTTTCAATATATTAATAAAATGAATGTGATGACATTTATGAACAAGTTTTTATCTTCTTATAAGATTCTTACATAATTAAAAATGAAATTTATTGTATTTAATTCTCAAAAAATTATAAGATTAAAAAATTTAAGATTTTAGGCCTATCAAAATTTGTAATATAATATACAAAATTTTTAATAAAATTATATTTTTTTGTATTTAACCTTTATTCGAAACTGTTATTTCTCAATAATATGGAGGTTTTGTCACAAGGAAATAAATTTCAGATAGATTTATAATAGTTCATGAATATATTCATTCCATTGACAAATGGAAATAAGAAAATATGGTTTTCAAGTTAAATATGAATAAGGCTTATCATAAAGTGTCATGGTAGTTTCTAGATAAATTTCTATTGAAATTTGACTTTCATATTTACTTTGAAAATTTAATTAGAACTTATATTTATATATGTAGATTTTTTATTTTATTTATTAATTCTTTCTATATATATGTGTGTGTGTGTGTGTGTGTGTGTGAAAAAGGGTTGAGAAAAGGAGATAGGGTTCAAACCTTAAACATAACATTATCTTTTTCCATTAATAAGGGCATATTAATAAGGATTAAACCAGTTCAAAATGTGAACCCAACATCCACCAATAGTTTGTAGATGGCATGATAATATTAGTTGAAGCTTTGTTTAAAGAGGTTAAGGAGAAGAATAATTAGTTGTTGAAATATTATGATCAAACATCAAATCCAGAGACTAATTTTTAAAGGGGTCATATTTTATTCATTTTTTATTAACACTCATATCATCCTTCAACAAAAAAATTATAAAATCTTGGATTTTAAAATTTAATATTTTCCTTCCAATTATCTTGGAAGGCCTCAATGCTATGGTAGGATACTTCCAGATGCATTAAATTATCTCTTATATTAATTTCACCATAAATTGGTAAGTTTTAAAGGAAGTATCATTTTTCTAACATATAAGCTTCAGTTGATCAAGATCACTCGCCCAAACCACATTGTTTACCTACTATCCTTATTTAAAATACCAAGGATCATTGTTGAGAAGATTTAGATGAAACAAAAATGATTCCTCTATACATATATGGTGTAAAAAAAAAAAAAATTTGTGGCTTTCAATAGAGTACATCTTCCTAATAACTATGATGGACTAAGGATTCATAAAATTATACCTATAAATAAAACTCTTATTGTTAAAATGGGTTGGAGGTTTCTTAAAGAAACAAATTAATAGACTGAAATTATTAAAGAAAATTACTTGGGGATGTTGTAAGGTTGGTTTCAGCTGATACACTCGAAAGGGTTCTTTTAGTTAGTAGTAGGAAACTCTTACAGAAAGGTATTAAATGGAGATTGTTTTATCACAATATGTCTTAGTTAGGGATGATACATCAATCCTAAAATCTCATCTTAATGCTTTATAACATTAACATAACATTAATGATCTTCTTCATAAGAATTATGGGAAAAGTGTTGTTTATTATTCTATAAATAGTGATAAAAGAAGAGTGTTGAGAGTTATATTATTTGATAACTCAGATTTGGAAGAAAATAAAATTATTACGACCCTGAATGAACATTTTAAGGGAGTTTATATTAAAATGACAAGAAAGGAATATGGTTTGATTTGTGAATATTTTTTGAATAAAATTATAATGTAAAATTTGGATATAATACATGCATAAAGCATATTACTAACAGTTTCCCATGAAAAACACATTACACGATAAAAATCTGATTTCAAATACCATTTTTTTAGGCTTGTAATTCAAAATGATTTTTTTTACCATTGGCACTCTCATGAAAAGAGGACATCCTATCCCTAAAAAAATATTGTTTTGTGAACATTTTAGAATCATTAATCCATTTAATGTTGGATTTATCTTTTGCTTTCAAGGTATGGGGTGTCATATTATCTAAGCTTGAGTATTTTTTGGTTCAACTATCAATGGTGTTAGACATGTTGACATAATGGTCTACTAATTTAAATAGTTAAAGCCTTAAAAAGCATTGGTATGTGTCTATACCATATGTATTTTGTGGTTTGTGGAAATAAATAAACAAATTAATTTTAAACAATAAGAAGAAAACCACCATGATTTGACATTTGAGAAAAAATATCATTTGAGGTAGAATTATTCTTCTATAAATATTGAGTATAGGTACAACATTAAATAGGGGAAGTTGAAGTTCACATTGAATTGAAACATGTCCAGTGAAGGAAGAAATGACATAGATGAAAAGTTAGAATCTATAATATTAGTGAATTTAAAAACATCCTCTCCTAGATGGGCATAACTAAATTTTTTTGGAGCCATTATGATAATCCTTAAAAAGTAGGAAGGTAGCTATAATAAGAGATATTAGAGGAAATATGATGGAAGCATATGTTTTGAGTATTGGTATTCAAACTAATCATATGTTTGAGTCATTTGTGGCTCTTTGGGGGAGCTAGATGGAAATAGATATTTGATTCACACATCTGATCATTGAATGTGACTTTTTGAAAATCAATAATTATATTAATCATGAAGTAATCTATAAAATAAGGCATACAGTGGAGGACACTATAAACATTTTCCAATCATTATGTTATACCTTGTCAAAGAGTATAGTGAAACATATATTCCTGATGTGATATGTCAAAAATTTGATTTGGAATAAACTACTAAAAATGGTGGATATCATTCTTGAGAATATGATCATATTCAATATTCATTTTATAAATGGCCTTTTATTTTTTTTAATTAGAGATCATTTCACATGACTCATTTAAAATCCAATGCATGATATAAGGAAAAGCACCCCTTGTTTCAACCATATAAACATTGATAACCCAGATCAAGAGTTTTTATGCAAGGATATTAGCATTCATGAAAATTTTGTTGTAAGGGATTTTAAGTTGTTGATTATTAATGATGGCATTCAAGGAAGATTTGATTATCTTGAGGTCAGGATTCTCGATATTAATCTTGATAGAGAAGATATATATTTAGATAGGTTGTTAAATGATATGATCTTACAATTGAAGCATTTTATCTATATTTATATTAGTTACATCAATATGAGAAATGACTCTTGTAGGGTTGTAATTATTTATGTTATAATGATAAATAAGAAATTCAAAGTTTGAACATTTAATAAGAAGGGAGGCTTGTGATTTTTAAAGTAAAAATTTAGGGATGAGTTATCCACATATCTATTGAATTCACTATAGCTTGTAAAGGCCAAATTCTAGACATGTGGAGGTAAGGAAAGGTGGGGTGACAATTTCAATTTTAGATGAGGTCATAGATCAATAGATTGTATTAGTATAAAGGAGATGAAAATTTGTGAATCCAAAAGGGAAAAAATATGATGTGGACAAGCTCCTCAAATAGATTGAAGAGATAGTAGACTTTCATTGTGGCTACCTTATATATTCACACCTGGTTCCTTGAAATTAGGTGGGACATCAGACTATGAGGTATATTACCTAGTAAGTGCACAACAAGGTTGTTTTTTTATAACATTTCTCTTTTTGGAATAATTTATAGCACAATATTTATTTAATATTTTCTTTCTACTTACTTATGTCTTTATATAACTTGGTAATTGACTTGTAGCTAGTTAAAATGATTATCACTCTTCACTAAGCTCTATTATTTTTTATACAAACATGCTAAGTATTTCAATATTGATCCATTTTTAAGGGTTAGACTTGTAGATTTTGGTATTAAATAAATAACTATATGTTTTTTTAATAATGGTGATAGGAGTAGTAAATATAAAATAAATTTTATAAAGGTTACAAATGTGTTGTTTATTTCTCTTAGATATTTTGATAGAATTAATGTTCTGATTGAGTTTGATTCTAATAAGATCTATTTTTAGACTCTTCTACTTTAAAGTTTGTGAATATCAAATACAATAGTAATGGTAGTATTTGGAACTTTTAAAACATCAAATTTTAATTAAGAATGAAGTAGAGTTTAAATTAAAAAAAATTAATCAAAGTATTTTTTATATCAAAAATAAAAATCAAGTACTCAAAAATTTTAAAGAATGTTAATTCAAAAAAAATTATAGAAATGGTGAATTATATCAACCTTCATTATAATATTTTAAAGCGAATCATGAAAGGGAATAAGGGTCTTACATATTTTTTCAAATAAATCCATATTCAAATAAGTGAGATGCTAGTCATATCACCAATAAAAAGGGGACATGGAGGAAGACTTATGAAAAGTGAGGTACATGCATGATAAAATAAATAAATTGTAAAATGAGAAACTGAAGATAAATCAGGACATTCAACACATTATCTAATCTAATTTTTTTAAGAATGCTTGTTAAAATTAGGTATCTAGTGTCAATGATCTTAAATAAGTGGTTAAGGTGAGGAAGATGGATCAAAGTAGTTTAAGACTGAGAAAAGGTATGAAGTGGAAGCAAAAATGTAAATATTTTAATGTGGAGACAAGTGGTATATAATTATTAGATAGAATTCTCTCTAAAATGAATGAGGATTGGAATGCAACCTTACTTGAGGATTTGAATGTAACCTTATTTGAGCTTGATGCTTAACATATGTAATTGTTGGTTCTTTATTTTTTGTATCTTTTGTATTGTAGTTTAATTCTTGTTTCATTGATATTGATAATTATGTCGATCAAACATTTTTGGTTGTTCCATAATGTTATTGTTAGTTAATTTAGGTTTGTGAGGATTTTTTAATCTTGTTCAATGAGAAACATCTCTTAAAATAATGTTACTTTAGTTTTGTTTTAAAAGATATATTTTATTTTAATTTAGTTTAAAATGTCTAATAAATAATAATAGGATTGCAATGGATTGTATCAGTTAAGTTGATATTTTTCAATGAAATAGGATAGAGAAAGATTATATCAACTAGGTCAATATAATGATCTAAAAAAATACTTAAATGAATTATTTCAATGAATTGATATATATGATGATGATATAAGAATGAAATGAATTGAATAGAGCATGACATTGTAATTTTATATGTATGAATAAACTATACCAACACATTTTAGGTCATGTAAATATAATAGTCTAAAGACAAAGGGATTGTTTTGACACAATATAAGTCACTACTGGTTTCTCAGTGAAATAGAGAGAATTGTATTTTCACATTTTGAGTCATGAGAAACTTAGTTTACTTGAGTAAAAATAATTATATCCACACATTACAGATCATCATTGTTTTAATTTGATGGAGGAAAATAAATAATTTTATCTTCACATTTTGGATCATGATTGATGTAGTTTATTATAGGTCTGTAAAACTAAATAGCATAGACATAGTTGATAATAGTGAAAAGAAGCGATTTTAGTAGTGATTTAGATAGATTGGGTTGATTAGGCATGATAGTTATGAATGTTCATATAAACTTGATGATTATAATCAGCTATAATTTAAATGTTGGTAGGAATTTGAATTTGGTGTTATTCATAAAATGATGAGCTGACATAAAATGATTGATTATGAGCAGAGGTTTGATGACTCATCTTTATAAATCCTTTAGGGCTAAATTCAGGGGTAGACATCAAGGAAACCATTTTCAACATATATTTATTTGATGGTAAATGTGGGAAAATTATAAGGGGGATTATAAATAGAAAATTTTCTTTCATGTAAGGGTATTCAGTGTCAATAGAATAATCATTATAAGTTGAAAAATCATAACATTGATTTTCAACTATGTGAGAAGTGAAGAAGGTGGGACAACGATGATCATCATGAGAAAAGTAATTATAATTTTAAGGATCATCATTATCAAAGGGTGAATATCTTGGAAAAATAAAAATAAAAAATCAAATAAATTATTGATAATAGTAAAAAAATTCCATCTTTTAGAAGGATAAATTAATTAAATGAAAGATTATCATATATATTAGTTTTTTCTTTATGAAGTATAAAAAAGAAAAATAAAGTATAAATTTGCATGTATATTTAAAGTGGAGTTTTCTTTATAATAATATGTGCAAAACATAAAGTATATATTTTAATAAATTAAATTATATATATATATATATATATATATATATATATATATATATATATTAATTATTGTTATTGAGTGGTATATGCATTCCTTATTACTTTTTATTAAAAATTGATACTTAATGTCAATGCTAGATATATCTAATTATACGTTGTAATTATCCTCAGCTTTTCGCGGTATATGCATTGTTTTGCTAAATATTCAATCAACCTAATTTTGATAATTAACAATTGAATCGATCACTTTGTTTACCGAGTGGTTATGCTAAATATTCAATCAGCCTCTCGCGGTATATACATTGTTTTGCATGGTGGTAAATATTCAGTCAGATCGTGGAAAAATTTGTCGTCTCTTAAAAAGTCAATCATTGTTATTTTTTTTCGAAACGGTTGTTGCCTTTTTAAACAATGTTAAAGCTCCTTTGTTCTACTTCGAGATATTTGTGTTGATTAGAATAAACTATGGGAAAAATCATACCGATATGATATATTTACTGATATGATATATGTATCTCCTTGACTAATGAAGAAGACTAAGTTTTAAAAAAAAATCGAAACTAGGATTTGATCCTCACAAATAGTATATTAATATTATGTCCAAATGGGTAAGGTTGCCCGCTCTCCCTCTTAGTAAGAATAAATTACGATAGGTATTGCTAAAACCTTAAGGAATCTCATTGCTTTTTTTTAACCAGTATGATGAGAACAAGACTCCTTCATGCAAGATTTCATGTTAATGACTTTGTGGAAAAACTCCTACCAAGCTCCGTCACATTGAAATCAAATTTTAGAAAATGGATTAAAAAAGAAAACACAATAATAAGATTATTTATTGAAGTGCAAGATTTTTCACAAATGAGAATAATATTTGAGCTTAGTGATAAGGAGAGAGGAGAAAGAATTTTATTTTAAAAGAAACAATCGGACTAATTACAACATGGAACCTAATCCCTTAAAAGAAGAAAGCTAAGTGACAATGAACATTTGGAGCATATTCAACAGAATGAAGAGGGTAGTGAGTAGATTTAAAAGAATGAAGAAGAAGAAAAGAATCAAATGGATCCATTGAAGAATCAAGATAGCCAAAATCAATTCGATGAAGAGATAAAGGACTATCAAGGCATTGATGATTAAAGTATTACTAAGGAAGGTAAGATCAAAGAATAAGATGTTGATGTTCAAATACCTAATATAAAATATATTACTGAGGAAGACACATATCGGAGATTAATTAGTGAAGAAATAGAAGGAGAGGTGTATGAAATAAGCAAGGATCATCTTCCTCCTGCTGAAATTTTTTCCTCCTTTTCGTCATCGATGATAAAGACTGATTTTTTAATTCTTAAACTCCTTTGTACTACTTTGATTTACTATAGTAATGGTTTGGGGGCATGAATATGGAACACCATGTTGAGTGTGTAAATATTTTTCAAAAAACATTACAACCTTATGAATATTTCTCTTCAGGTTACTCTTTCTTTTAATATTTTTGAATATTCATACATCATTTAAAAGAGTTGTTTTTAAAAGATAGAATTAAATGGGATGGAAGCTTAAGCATATAGATGTGAAAAAGTACATTATTTAATGGTGATCTCAAATAAGAAGTGTACATGACCCAACCATAACGCTTCATTAACAAAAAACATTCAAAAAAGGTATCTTGTCTAATTAAGTCACTTTATGGACTTATGAAAGCACCAAAGGCATGGTATATTAAGATTGATGATAATATATTGTAACATAGATTCATTTATATCGCATTAGATATTAATTTGTATATTAAGAAGGTAGGCAAAGAGATTATTATTCAAGTTTTGTGTGTGAACTATCTTGTGATCATAGGAGGTTAAGTTGAACTTGTTGAAGAAGTAAAGAATTACTTGAAGAAATCCTTTGACATGATAGATTTGGGTCTACATTATTATCTTGTGTTGGAGATATGGAAAAATAAATATCATATTTTTGTCTCATAGATGAAATATGCGAAGATGCTCCTTGAGTAATATGGGATGAAATATTGTAAACCAAAGTAAACTCTGATGGAGAAGGTTTTCAACTATCTCAATTTTAGGAGTCACCTTAATTAGATAAAACTCACTATAGGTATCTTTTTGGGAGCGTCATTTATTTGACTTACACAAGACCAGCCATATGCTTTGGTATCAACTATCTTTCGAGATTCATGCAAGATCTAAATAAGTGTCATTGGGTTGTAGCAAAGCATGTTTCAAGATATGTCCAAGGTATAATTGATTATGGTCTAGAATACAATAAGAACACAAATTTATTCTTATAGAGACACACAAAATCAAACTATGTTGGGTTTGTTGATGATAGGAATTAACCTTAGGGTATATTTTTCATCTAGGATATGGACCAATTGTGTGGTTAAGTAATAAGCAATCTATATTTGTTGTCTCATTCATAGAGGCAAAATATCATGCCATATGAGGAGCTATATGTGAGGTAATTTGTCTATGTTGCATTCTATCCGGCATTCTAGACATTCCTAAAGATTAGCCACCAGTTATTTTCTAAGATAATCAAGGTGTGTTAAATCTTATCAAGAATCTAGTATTTCATGGGAGGACTAAACACATTGAGGTCTAGTGCCACTATATTCAAGAAAAAGTACTAAACCACCAAATTTAGCTCTAGTACTACCAAATAATTTCACATGTATAAAATATAATGACCAAGTCACATGGCAAGGTAAAATTTAATTTGTTTTGGGGCTACATTTGTAAAAATATTATAATAAAGGGGGGGAATGTTAGCATAGCTATTGTTTATTATATTGATTAATATTAAGTTATTTGTTAGCGCTACAGTTTTGTAGTTCGGTTAACTATTTTTGGTTCAGGATAGTTATATCCTAACCACTTCCATTATGTATATATTCATTACACTCCCTACTGTATAAATATCAATCTTCATTCAATGTTTTCTCTACCATCAATAACATTGTAAAATTTCCTTATAAATCTTAAAATCTTGTACAAGTTTATAGGGTTAGGAATTTATTTCTTATAAATATATTCTTATAAATTACTTTTTATTTTTCCTTAGGAATGATGTAAAAAATACTTTGTGGGTTATAAATTGTGTGTTTATCTGATAACCCAATGCACATAATATTAGATATTGGAAATTCAGTCATTTTGAGGTCATTTTTACTCAAATTAGTGTCTCTACATGACTTTCTCAATTTTATTGTTGAAAATTATGTCAATTATTATTTTTTAATAAATATTTTTCTTTGTGCCATAAATTTTTGTTCAATTCTATATGGATAAGCTCAAAGTTTTATTCTTGTGGAAAATATCATCATTTTGAAAAGGTTACATCCTTAAATCTTGAAATTGTTTTTGGTTATGATTTTATTGGTAACATAGTATTAACATTTCTCAAAGATAATAATTGATATTTAAAATTAGTTTTGGATAATTTTTGGCAGACCATTCAATTGTTTTGATAGGTCAACATATATAAACATGAGTTTGGGTATCTAGGTAGTTTTCTAATGCCAGTTTGTGCTTGAAACATCATGTAGTTTACTTAAAAATAAGTCATGGGTTTGAAATATTGTATTATTTTTATAACTAAAGGTGCATAAATAAGAGATTATGATTTTATCTATTGCCATATAAGTTAAGTTCAAATTAGTGTCTATAAATAAATGGTGAGATAATCATTTTCTTTTTCTTTTTCAAATAAAATTATGTACTCATGGGCATGTTTATGACTTCTTTGTGGTGGGTTAGAGGTAAGAAATGTATAAATTATGTCTTTATTTAAATTTAAACCAATGTAAATGTGTTGAGCATTCTTTTTGGTCTATTTTTATATTCTTATAGAATCATGATACTAATTATTTTGTGTTTTTTTCATTTTATTAAAATATTTATACGGGTCTTAGCAAGGATCTTGTAAGGTTGTTATAGAAGAGGAAGAAGAATCTAATGTTTTGTGCCACATGGATGCATTTTATTTAGTTAACTCAAAAAATTGACATAGATCGATCTTTATTTATTTAGCACCACCATCATCCCACTATAAGCTACTAGATGTTAGAAATAAAATTATAAAAAAACGAGGGGCATGAAGTTCCAAATCCATGCAAGGTAGTTTTTAGTGTGTATGTTATCTATGGATTTCGTTTCAAAGGCCATGCACAAAGATTTAATAGCTCAAAAGGCTAAACCATGAAAGCTAAAACTTGAATATCATTTTCATGTATAAATCAAGAAAGGTTAGAGATAAAGATTTGATAAATAAACTATCTAATGTTATTGCAACCTAGACACTACAAACATGTCCACCACTACTTCCATATGGTGAATTTGAATTGATGATAAAATGATTATCTATACAAAAGCAAAGTTTATAGTTGGGTTTTATTTATACTTTATCTTGGGTACTACTAGAACTGACTATAGAATATGTAAAAATAATTGATTAAAATTTTTATATTGGTTGCTTACTAGAATCACAAATATATACAATGAAAATATAGTTAAATTATAACAGCAATATGCCACCTATACCTAACCAAAACACCTAACTAACCTATGATATAGTAAAACAATTTAATATTAACTAATTATGCCAACATTCCCCCCTTTATTATAGTGTTTTTACAAATGTACCCCAAAAATAAATCAAAATTCACCTTACCAAGAGACTTGGTGAGTATATCTGCTATCTGTGAATCTGTCATGTAGTACCAAAGCTGAATGTGGTGGTTCAAGACTTGTTCTCTAATGTAATGACATTGAACCTCAATGTGCTTTCTTCCTTCATTAAAAATTAGATTCTTCTCAAACTTTAATAGACCCTGATTACCATAGAATAGAATTGGTGGATAATATTTTGAAATCTATATATCACACAAAATGTGACGTATCTATACTACTTCACACACAACTCCTCATGTAGCATGATACTCTACTTCTATGGATGAGAGAAAAACTACTAACTACTTTTTATTGATCCATGAAATGGGTCCAAATTTGAGATGGAAAATGTATCCTAAAGTAGATTTTTTATCATCGAATGATGGAGTATAGTCTGAGTCAGTTTACCCCTGCAAGAAGAACTGAATATTATTCTTGTAGTCTAGACCAAACTCAAGTGTGCCTCAAACGTATCTCAAAACATACTTTGTTGTAACCTAGTGACATTTATTCAGTTCTTGCATAAATTTAGAAAGATAGCTCATAGAAAAACATATATCTCGCTAGGTGTAGGTCAAGTAGATGAGAATCCCAATGAGTTATCTGTAGTGAGTTTCATGTAATTGAGGGGAATCCTAGAATTGAGAGAGTAGTAAACCTTTATCCATTGGTGTTAAAAGAGGTTTACAATCTGACATTTTATATTTTTCTTGGAGTGTCTTGGCATATTTCATCTAGGAGATAAAGATGTGATTCTATTTATACCATATCTCTAAGCTAAGGCAATAATGTAGTAGCCCCAAATCAATCATATCAAAGAATTTATTCAGGTCATTCTTTATTGCGTGAATAAGATCATCTCAATTACCAGTGATCACAAGATCATCCACATACAAGATAAGAATGATAATATCTATACCAACCTTCTTGATATACAAATTCAAATTAGATGGGCTATGAATGAAACCATGTTGTAATAGGTGATCATATATTTTTATGTACCATGCTCGAGGTGCTTGTTTAAGTCCATAAAGAGGCTTAACTAGATGACATATCTTTTATGGATATTTATCATCGATGAAACCTTCTAGTTGGGTCATGTATACTTCTTCTTGTATATCACCATTCAGTAAAACATTCTTGACATCCATCTATTGAAGTTTCCATCCATACTATGTTGCTAGTGTGCAAACAATTATGATGGTCTTAATCTTAATAGTGGGTCCAAAGGTCTCCTTATAATCAATGTCATTTTATTGATCACAAATCTTTAAAACAAGTCATGCTTTATGTTTTTTGATGGATCCATCTACCTTGTACTTTATTTTGAATATCCATTTTCAGCCAATGGATTTCTTCCCTATAGGTAGATCAACAAGTTCCCACATCCCAATCTTGATGAGGGCATCATATTTTGCATCCATAGCTTTCTTCCACTAGGGTTGACTTAAGGCCTCTCAAACTATCTCTAGTTTGGTACTGTCAACCACTAAACTCATGAGTGTGAGATTGACTTCATCTCTCAACACTCTTATTGTTCAAACTCTTGATGATGTGTTTAGAGGAGAAATCAAGTATGAGTTATTGATTGTGAAATATAGCCATTTAGGACATCATTATGGCTATATATTGGATTAAAAACTACCCTATAGATTACCAAGACGAGAAAAAAATTCTCATTCTTATATTTGACCTTCTTCATGCTCGTCATCTAACTGTGAGAGGTGGTCTTGTCTATCTCCTTCTGTGTCAATGAGTCAAATGATGACTCATCATAGACCACATAATGACTTTCATAAATATTATTCATCTCAAGATCCATGAGATGGTATGCTTTAGAGGTAGTACGATACCCTAATAAAATACATTGGAGGGTCTTTGGTTCAATATTCTTTCTCTTCTTATCTAGAACATGCATATAATAAGTACAACCAAATACTCAAACCTAGGAAATTGATGGTTTATGACCAATCCATACCTCTTCTAGTGTTTCATCTAGCAATATATTTTTTATTTTTCTATTGAGAAGATAGACAATTGTCTATACTACTTCTACCTAGAATTCTGTCATCAACTTTGTAGTGGAAAACATTCAACGAGCCATCTCTATGACTAAGTGATTACATCATTCTACTATTCTATTGTGATGAACCATGTAGAGAGCATTTAGGTATTTCTTGATGTCATGCTTCTCTATAAATGTTGAGAACTCTTTTGATGTGAATTCCCCCTTGATTTAAGTGGAGGAGTTGAAGTTTATTCCTTGACTATGTAACAATACACTGATAGAAGGTCTTGAAAAGTACAAGAGATTCACTCTTATTTTTGAGAAACAAAACAAAAGTGTTACAATAAAAGTCATCAACAAAAAATTGAAAGTACCTAAATCCTCAATGGAATGTTGCTATGGGTTGACACATATTAGTATGCACCATAGTAAGTCATTTCTTATCATGTGAGGAACTCAGCTAAAAAAAATCTGATGTTATTTTCCTTTAAAACAACTAGAAAATATTGACAAAGAATGGGAAAGCTAAGGAATTCCACATACCATTGTGTTAGAATGGAGATAAAAGAGGGAACCAACAGATAGATGCCCATAGTGATAGTGCAAAATTGCATTGGATTCTACCATAGAGTCAATGAGTGTAACTTCACTACTTGAAACTATACCTAAGGCAAATAATAAATCCTTTAAGAAGGATTTATCAATAATTTGACCGTCTCAAGAAATGAGACATGATTTCGTGCCTTCTTGGACTAGAAACTATACTTTTATATTTTGATTCAATAGTTGATTGATAGATAAGAGATTTGTTGTCAAACCAAGAACATAGAGTACCTTTGTGACAACATAATGTCTTGTCATGAGAGGAATGGTGACACACCCAATTCCTTTTGCAATGTACTCCTTATAGTTAGTAATTTGAACTCAATATCCAATTAGATGAGTTGTTAGTGAAATGAAGAGTTCCTTACATCTAGTCATGTGCTTGCTAGAACTAGAGTCTATTAACCAAACTTTGCTTGCTTATATCAAGGTTAGGGAAACTAGTACAATATAATCACAGCCTCCATATGTTGTTTCTTCTATTACTTAATCATCTAATACATTATCCTCTTAATTTTGTGTTACTACATGCCCTTTCTACTTCCATTGTCGAGGACATCATTTAGATTTATTTGGATCTTCTTTACTAGAAGATCCATCTGGACTAGATTGGCCTTGAATTAAGGAAATATGTGAGCAATGGTTAGTATCATGTGTGTGGATTTTACAAATATAACACCACCATTTTAATTTCTTAGTCTTTTATTATTGTTGATGATGTTGTGGCTACTTTTGAGGTCCCTTCTAGAATTTTGGACCCCTTTTCTTGGAGATAAGGGCTTTGTCCTCAAATTCTACATACACAGACTGAATTGATTCCCCTTGTTGAAGCAAATTGACCAATTATTCAAAATGAACTACTTGCTTTGTAATGTTGAGTGTCCTAAAAAATGTACAAAACTGAGATGGGAGAGCTCTTAGAATGATCAAAACCAACATCTTGTCCTCAATCTTTTCTACAAGTGTAAAAAGTTTTTGATCATAGTTATATAACCTGGTGTAAGAAATATTCAACCTTTTCACCTGATTTCATAATGAGTGTATGAAGAAGTGATTATAAATTTAGAATTTTGGTCTGGTTCTTTGCCTCATAAGTTATGGACAAAATGCCCCAAGCCTCTTTCAATGTCTATGCATCCTGAACATGTGGTTAAACTTCATAAATAATACATAGAGTTATTAGCATGAGTACTTTCACATCTAACTTATCAAACTTCTTTTGCTCATCTAGTCTAGCAGGATGGGTCATTATTCTAGTGATGATGCCCCATAATTATTTAAATTGAATAAAATTTGTCCCTTTCAAGAGATGGGTATCTGACAATAGCAAATTGGATGTAGACATGTTTGTGCATTTCCTACTTTAATTTTGGAAGAAAATTACAATCAAAATAGGATATATTGGTTCAAAGTTTCAAATTTTCTATATTTACAAATATCTACCATGGAGGGTTTTGCTCTAGTCTTTCTTCCTCAACGCTTCATGCTATGATCTTGTTGTCTAGGGAAGATTTCCTAAATAGAATGATCCTCTTCATGAGTGAATGAACTCTTCTTCAAGTTAGGCCTTAGATGATTATCCCAACGTATCTTGCATCTCTTTCCATAAAATTACAACTCTAACTTCTTATGCATAACATATTAGTTCCCTTGAAATGCTACATTATTCTTTTGAGTTACAAGTTTGGATGGTTTAGGTAGATTTAGACTGGAGCAGTTTCTAAATTCACTTCATTTGGACAATGTCCTTATACCAACTATTTGCATCAATTACAAATTTGTAACATTTCACTTTTTTGTGGGCTTTCATGCTTCTCTAGCATAAAGACTTTTACATTTTGATTTACTACCTCATTTGTAGGTCTACTCAGTTTAGTGTTTTCAATGATCCAGGATTCACGCTTTCAATTCTACGCTTTTCCTTCACATTATCTACCAATCAAACTTTCCCTTTAGGCATCGATCAGGCTTAAGAAACTATGATACTAGAATGTATAAATAATTGATTGATACTTTGATATTTATTACCTACCAAAATCACAAATATATACAATGAAAATATAATTAAATTATAACTGTAATATGCCACTTGTACCTAACCAAAAAACCTAACTAACCTATTTTATAGCTAAACAATATAATATTAACTAATTACACCAACAAATTCTTGGTGATGGTGAATTGGGGATAAACCATTTAGTTCAATGCCATTTATAAAAGGTTTGGCTTTCCATAATTTATAATTCATATGATATTTTTTACTATTCATCAATCTATATGACAGGATTGAAATGGATAGCCTATCAATTCAACTTCATCCTGTGTATTCTTGACTATTCTACCTCCTTAAACAATAAACTCACCTCAAAGTATTCAATTATATTGATGGAGTTCTAACCTAAGAGTCATGCATATATCATTTTCCCTCCTATTTTCATTTATAAAATCCACAATAGAACTAGATTAAACACCCATTACTTTAATACAAATGTCAATAAAAACACCAATGAATAAAAATATTCATCGCTTTACCTCTAATGATTCAAATATATTAATGTGAAGTTAGTGGATGGCATAGAGAACATTTATTTCTGTATTTACAATATTAAGCACAATTCATATAACAATAACATCTACTCTAGTATCTAGTCCATGAGTTGGTTCATCTATGAAAATAGAAGATGGATTTACAATAACCTCAATAATAATTGTTAAGCATTGTAATTATTTAGTTGACAAACTAGTTACATCAAGTATTCCAACCAATGCATCTCTTATGTTGTCTAACTCCACCAATTACATGATCTATTCAACAAAGGTATGTAATTTGATAATTTTCCATGTTAGTTAAATTCATTGAATCTTACCATAATGAGACACAAAAGGATTCAATTAAAGAAAAGGAAAAGGATTTTGGATGTATAATTTTTGTGGACATATAGTTTTTTTAGATTGTTAATTATCACATTATTCTTTACCAACTCCAAGGTTGGGGGGAGGTGAGCTAGTACCTCTTTATGACTTAAATTATGAAGCTAAAGATTGAAGTGTATCTCAAACTATCAATTTGGTCATCATAATTATTACTTTTTTGCGTTAACCACAAACCACAACTTTCACAAAGGTCTTCAAACTGTAAATCTACTTCATAAATTTAATAAATTGAAGCATTTATTTCAAAATGTTTATGCATATTTTGTAATTAAAAATTATTTCAAACCATCCACTTCCAGACCTTTACATAGTTAAAATCAAAAAATTATGTATAGGAGTATAAGAACATTCTTTTCTACAAGTTAATAATCAAAATTATATGGGTTCATCTATGAAATTTCAAAAACATGAGAAATTATGTAAAAACCTCTATTAATTATAGGGCAAGTAATTTCTATAAAATTATCTTTCACCATCTGATAGTTCTATGGAATTAGTGAAACATTCAACATCTTGAAGATATACTTATGATTGAAAACTATCACAGGTGTGTTTCTAAGAAATCCCTTTTAGACGGTAATAAAATTGGCCTTCACATTAATGATGAAATTTAACAAATTGTGCACAATATTTCCAAAGTAAAACAATGATTTATCCTAGATTTAAAAAACACTAAATGACAAAACTTTCCCCTCCTAAAATGTAAGTCCAAATATATGATTGTTTAATGAAATAAACCTTTTAATGGGAGTGTAGGCTCTCCAATATTTTCTCCATAGAATGCATAATCTCTGGAAGTGTAGTTTAACAAAATTCCATGATGCCAAAGATTACAATGAACTTTGATTTAAATGCTCCATTTAAATGATGCACACAATAAAATTTAAACAATTAATTTAATGATTTACTGTGAAGACCAAAATACTAACACCACTCCATTTAAAAATTAATAGAGAACATGAGTAGACACAAGAAAATCTAAGATTAGAAATTCTTCTTTACTATCATTCTTACAAATGCATCCATTATGAATGCATCCATAGTAGATAATAATATAAATGCAAAAGCAAACCCTAAAAGTCCATTGCTACATAAATTGAGTGAAGAATAAATGAAAACCCTATTTCTAACCAAATTAATAAATGTGGTTTAAAAAGGAAAAAAGAGGAAAAATCTATTATTTTTTCAGGGAATACATACCTATTTATAGGAGGTTTTTTCCTCTGCTCCCAGCTTGATGTGCTCTATCAAAGCCAATGGCATGATAAATGGTCACTGATAATGGAGTTGACTCTAACCACAAATTTTTACAAAGCTTCTCACCTTTAAAAAAAGTATAGAACAATGCAACTTTATCCTTGACTTATGTGTCCAATGTTGTCTCACATAAAACCCAAGTATCAATGCATGCACTGTGAGTGGAATTTACAGGTGGTGATTAGAAGTGTAGGTAGGGTAAAAAAAATGAAGACATTTACAAAGTAGTGATTATGGTCATCCTTATGATAAATCTACATGCACTGCCCTCACTACTATGTTGATTCCCATACAAAGTAGGGAGTTCTAACATGAATTTAAACCTCTAACTTTAGTAGCTTCCATTCCCTCAAATGATGTGAAATCATGCATTTTTTACCACTAGTTAGTGCACAAAAAAATCATTATTGTGTTTTAATCCTTAAAAACCTTGCATCTTAACTTTGTAAAAGCTTAGAAAGTAGATAACAGGTCGATGTGCACCCAAAATAGAATTAGTTGGTAAGCTAAAACATGAAATAGTAATAAATAATTAAAGGAAAACCATGCCAATAGTCTCACTTGAGGACTAATAACATTCAAAAATAGGATAGTAATGAAGTAGGATCACATCCATTATGTAATGATATAGTTGTCACTGGTATATTATTTCCATCTATGTGTTAAGTAATAAAATCTGTACATCATGCAATGCAAGAAAATTTATACATTTAATTTATGGAAGGATGTAAGAAGTGGTGTAGTGAGTTGTAAGGGAAAGAATGGAAGATGATGAGGATGATGGAGTGGGAATGTGACCTAGTTCAAAAGAATCTGGTTCTTCTTAGGCAGATTTTGTTAGAAGAGAAACTGGTCAAAAAGTATGTCTTAAGGATCTTGTCTCCTCTACTCTTGATAAGGAATAAATCCTAGAAATATCAGATGAGGATGTTGTTCATGCCAAAGAACAATATCGGAATAGCCTCATTAGAAAATTCAACACTTCTAGATCCAATATTGATGTTGTTCAATATTGGGCAAGTAAAACATGGTTTTCAAAAGGGAGTTTGAAGATTCCATCCATACCAAATTGCTTCTTTTTGTTTTCCTTTTCAAATCATGAGGAACGTGTTCATATTTTGTAGACAGGGACGTGGACTTTGGATAAGGTTTTTTTATTACTATAAAAATGGAAATATGATTTTAACCCTTTTAAAGAGCTTTCTATAAGTATCCCCCTATGGATCAAACTTACATCTCTCCCACTGGAGTACTTCAAGGAAAATATCCTCATGGGAATATCAAAATCTATTGGTTCCCCTATTGTAGTAGATTATGTTACTAAATAAAGAACTAGGCTGATTTTTTCTATAATTTTTGTTAATGCCGATATTTGAATAGTTTGACCTTAATCTATTAAGGTAAATTTCAGACCTAAAGCTTCGAAGTAGAACATTGAGTATGAAATCACTAAGAAATCTGCCCAAAGTGTTATATTTTTGGACAATAATGACCATAATTAATTCAAAAGTCCCAAGTGGTTGTCCTCAATATAAGACCATAAACTCTGATAAAGATTCTATCATTATTGAGGTCATTGTTCCTTTGGGTTCACTGGGAGAAGATCTGGATGTTTTTATTAAGCATGAAGCTGAAGGACCCTCCATAAATCATAAGGAGGAAAATGGTTCAGCTAATGATTTTAGTGGGAATAAAATAAACTTGGATATTCTTATCCCTATTTTTACTAATTTTGATTCCCCTGTTAGTACTTAGTGAGAATTTAGCTCTTTATCGCATCAAGCTAACACAAGACAATTTTTTTTCCATAAGGATAAGTGCAAGAATGATATCTCCCTTAAAGAGCTTAGAGCCATTTAGTAAATAAAGCTAGCCTATCCAAAATTTCATGGGCCCTCTGATGTTTGTGTTTTCATTTCTCCTTGCTTAGACTTGAACCTAGACCTTCTGCCTAGAAGATGGATGATGGCAGTCAATTTGCTATTTGGAACATGTTTTCTTTCTTTATCATTTCTTTTGCTGGATGGTTTTGGTCTATATTTGTATGTCAAAATTGGCATAGTTACCCAGTCCCACCTTAGTATTTTGAAGAATACATTAGAATAGGTATTGTTAAAACAATAAGGAATCTCATTGCTTTTGATTCAACTAGTAAGGTGAGAACAAGACTCATTCATGGAAGATTTCGTGCCGATTACTTTGTGGAAAAAATCCTACCAAGATTCATCACATTGAAATCAATGTTTGGAGAATGGATAGAAATAAATTAAAAACATAATATTAGGATTCATTATTGAGGTGAAATATTTATCATAAATGGTAACATACAACCAACGATTCTCCATAATATTTGAGATAAGTGATAAAGAAAGAAGGAAAGAAGTTCTTGAAGAAAAAAAGGAAACAATAAAACTGTAACTAGGACCTAGAACCTAATCCATCAAGTTCAGAAAGTTCTTCAAAGAAGAAGGACGATGAACATTGGGCATGTTCAATGGAATGAAAAGGGTTGGGAATAGATTCAAAGGAATGAAGAAGAAGATTAGAAGAACTAAATGGATCCATTGAAGAATTAGGATAGCCAAAATTAGTTTGTTGAAGAGACAAATGACTATCAAGGTGTTGATGTTCAAAGGTATTACTAAGAAAGGTAAGAGCAAAGAATAAGATGATGCTCAAATACCTAATATATATTATATTATTAAGGAAGCCATATACCAAAGAGTAATTAGTGAAGAAATGGAAGGAGAGATGTATGAAATACGTAAGGATCATCTTCTTCCTACTAAATTCTTTTCTCTTTTTCGTCATCGATGATAAAGACCAATTTTCTTAATTCTTAAAATATTTTTTTATACTTTGCATTTTATTTTATTATAGTAATGATTTGGGGGAATGAATATGGAATGCCATGTTGAGTGTGTAAATATTTTATAAAAGACTTTACAAGCTTATGAATATTTCTCTTTAAATTAATTATATAAATGTTTTTTTTAAATATTTTAAAGTATTCATATATCATTTAAAAGGAGTGTATTTAAATAATAGAATTAAAATTTTATCAAAATTATTTATATATGGAATTTCATGTTGACATATAAGTTTAATTAGCACATGTAAAGTGTGTATTGAGTTATTCAGTGATCAAAAAAATTTAGTCGAAACCACATATTATATAGTTCAAGTCACTTTTGTTGAAACCATGATTCAATCATATGACTTGCCATACATGAACCCAAAAAACCTGACCTTTACGACTTCACATGTATTTACAAATCTATTGATCAACAATTTTATTTATTGATTGGTTTGGTTGAAACTACTTGATGACTTTTGTCATTTATTGAGCAAACAACTCAAACAATACTGCATGTGTGCTACTTAAGCTTACCCCATGTTGAGTGTATAAATATATATTTTTTAAAATATTACATTTCTATAAATATTTGTCTTCAAATTATTTAAATAAATGTATTTTGTTTAATATTTTTCCATATTCCTACAAATCTATTTAACAAATAATTTTTTTTATTCAAATCATATATACATAGATCATATATAAATTTAATTTTATTTATTGTCCAAATAGCATTAACCTTTTAATAATTAAATTACATTATTTGGCATTATGTTCTCCTAATTTATCCAATAATATTTATTAGAAGATAATTTCAACTTTTCTATTACGCATATTCCCTTTATGGAAAAGTAATTTCATCTTATAAATATATTTCATGTTGTTCTCAGAAATGAATAGGAACTTAGTAGTTCTAAGATAACTTCCCCTATTAAATTGAAAATTTGAAAAAATAGTAAATAAAATAAAAAAATAGAAGGGAGATGGATTTTGAATTTGAGCACTAAGCATGAAAAGGAAGTGGGTAATGGTGATGATCATATGCAAGATAATGTCATCAATTTTGTAGGGTCATGTGTAAAAAATGTATTGTAAAAAATAGAACATGTCAGAATCTTAAAAGAATTCGTAATTTTTTTTCATTGTAATAGTTGAAGGATGATAAAGGTTCTCATCTTGAATCCAAGGATATAATGGTGAACAAAGCTTTTTAAATAATAAACAATGCTTTGATAGGGAAATTCTTAGGGTCACGACCTAATATTGACGTCTTCTTTAAATGGGTAGATAGGAAATGGCATCCAAAAGAGCAGATTTAAAACATGATAAAATAATTATTTCACATTCACTTCATTAATGAAAAATATTCTGTTTGGATGCTAATGTGAAGACCCTAGTATTTAGTAAAAATATAACTTTTTATAGCAATGGAAGTGAGGATTTAATCATAACATAAGATGATAATCTTTTGTCAATATGGATCAGGTTGCTTGGTCTCCCCTTGAGTATTTAGAAGAAGATATTATGATAAGAATATCATTTATTTTGATGAAGATACTAAGGTCAAAACATGATTCCTTCATGCAATTTTTTATGTCAATGCTTTTGTTGAAAAAATCCATTCAAGCTCTATCACATTGATATCAACATTGGAATAATGTATTAAAAAAATATAATATGATGGTTCTTTATTGATGTAAAATATTTTTAACAAATAGGTTCGTACAACTAAAATTTTTTTATCAATAGAATTTGAGCAAGTAATAAGGAGACGATAAAAAACCATATAAAAATAAGTAAACAAATGACTATAACTAGGATATAAAACCCAATCCTTGAAGTTTGGGGAAGGAAAAGAATGATGAAGGTTGGGAGCTTATTTAATGGAATCAATAATGTTGGGATTAGATTCAAAGGAATTAATAATAAGATTAAAAAAATTCTTATGGAACTAGATAATAACTTTATTGTATTAATTCCCAAAAAACTAGGATCTAGAGATTTTAAATATTTTGTCCCTATTAGTCTTTGTAATATAATATACAAATATTCCACTAAGATCACGTCTTTTTAGATTCAAATCTTATTTAATAACCTTATTTTCAAATAATAAGTAGCCTTTTCCATGGGGATATGATTGAATCATAATGGTTCATGAAATTTTTCACTCCATCCATAAATGGACAAAGCGACCCACAAAGGTATGGTTTTCAAGTTATATATGAATAATGCCTATCATAGGGTGTTATGGGAGTGTATGGATAGTTTTTTTGGATAAATTGAAATTTCATCCTCATTTTATAAATTTAATTAGATCATGTGTTTATATGATTATATTCATCATCATCATTATTTTAAGGATTTCTTTGTTAAGAATTTCACTTATCTTATATAGGACATTTGGAATTATTACATGTTTCTCTTTATGTATGAATTATTCATGTTTGTCTTGCATCTTTATTTACATTTCATTTTCATTCATTCATGTTTTTATTTGTGTTTGATTAGACATACTTATCTTACATGGGGTTACTTTTAACTTTCTTACATGTCTTTGGTAGAGTTTTCTTGCATTGATTTATTATTTGTCATTCATATTATAAATTCTTCCTAACATGCTTTAGTCTAAAATATCTAATATTTCCACATTCCATACAATAATAAATGATATTCTTGAAGAAACAATGTCAAAATTTGAATCTCAACACATTTTGGATCCACTTCTATGATCCTTCATCAAGTAGATGCATTTTGGGTCCACTTCTGTTATCCTTCATTAGGTAAATAACATGTGTAGGAACAATAGAATTGCATATTTTTTAAAATTAGAGGAATATAGACATTGTAAAAAAGTCGCTGAAAGGAACCAGATAGCCACTATCTAAAACATCCAAAACTAAAAATAAAAATACTAATAAAATAAGAAAGTTAGGTTATTATAAAATTAAAATATATATCCTAATTTATAAATATTAAATAATTTAATCATTAAAAATTAATTATTATTTAGTGTTTATTAATTTTTACAAAATTTAAAGCTATTTTAAAGTATGTTGGATCAATATATTTTCTTTTTTAATTTGTTATAATTAAATTTAAGATTTAATAAATTTAATATTTAGAATTTATTATTTATTTCAAATTATTTGTTTTTAATTTTATTTATATTGTTAATTATTTGAAATTTGTTAACCAAAATTTAAATTAAAATTTAAAGTTATTAACCTATATTTATAACCTATTTTGGAAAAATTTAAGAGAGATTATTAAATAACATTATTTAAAAAGGATAAAAAAATTACAAAAGGAAATCTAACTAAGAACTTAATGAAGAGAACTCTAAAAATACTAATATTTATAAACTATCGACTTCCCAACATGACTAATCCCTAGATCATCGTCTATGTTTAAATTTTTAAGATGTTTAAATATTTATATTGCTTCTCTTACTTTACGCTCATGGAAGTGATCTTCTGTTACCAAAATTTTTGATTCCTCAATATTGATACATGTTTTGACTTAAATGAATGTTCGATAAGGGTTGATTTTTATTTTGAATTAAATGAATGTTCTTTAATTATAGTTTTAACTGATCTTTTCGTATCCCCTATGTAAGGTATGCAACATGAACAATCAACCTTATATACCCCACTTTTAAGGTTTGAGTCCAACTTGTATTTAGTATACCCTAGCATTATGAGAAACTTATTTAGGGTAGGAATGTGTAGTGAATATTCTAATGATTAAGAATTTTAGCTAATTTATTAGAAATTCCTTCAACATAAGATAAGCTATGGTACCCTCTACCAAAGACTCTTTATTTTTAGTTATGTTTATATTTTATTTAACATGCTTGATAGCCTTAACTATTTGTTTACCTAATTATCCATTTAACTTTCAAACTTGGTTCAAGTTAATGATTTCATAATCGATCTTCTCCTCATCATAAATTTTAAAATCCCTTGTAATTAAAATCTTGATAACCCCTACTTTTTGAGCAAGATGGTAATGGGAGGAGGCATGAAGTTAATGGTTTGTATGCCTACCTTTTGTATAAACCTTCTTAAATAAATAACCATCTTTATTCTTAAGCAAGAGGACATCTAAACAAGCTAGTTGGTGTTTTATCTTAATTTATTTGATGAAATTTATGATAGTAAATTGATTGTTGAGATGAGAATGGAACTTTTTTGACTTATGTAAGCCATGTTTCCAACATAAACTGGTGTCATCAACATATATTTTCCACCATTTGGGTTTCAATGGAAAAACATGAAGTGACAAATCTTTAAATCTTTCCATAAACAGGTTGGCAATTAATGGAGATAGAGGAGAGCTCATTACCTGATGAAGTATCACAAAAGTGGATTAAAAATTCATCGAGATTAAAAATATGACAAAGTTTCTTCTAGAATATTATTTATTATGATTTAGTATGCTATATATTATTTTTTACCATTTATGTTTTACATGCTTCCCAACATGATTTAGTGAGTTATACATTTATTTTCCATCATTTTATCATTAATTTTACATTAATATTTTGGTTTTAATCATGCCTTAACAATACTAACATTCAAATTTTTCTAAGTAACTCATTTCTACTTTAACCATCCTATGTATGCACATATTGATTCTATTATTAGTCTTCTATACCTAGGGTTTCTCAAATGCTGGTACTATACTCTCCACAATCAAGACTAGTATGTTTGTATACAATCATTTAGATGAATGGTAAGTTAATATTTGTATATTGTATATTTAGTTACTCTCATTTAATTTTTATCATTACTTTCCTTATGTCATTTTTAGTTATCTCAATTACATGTGTTTCTATGTTCTTTATCGAATCTCCATCCCCTATTAAACTTAACATGATAGATGATTATATTTGAGTGGGGAATATGTATACACACAATATTTTTATTAACTTTGCCACTTACTAACATTTTTTGTCCTACATGAATCTATTAGGTTTTAATCTCTCTAAGTGCATGCCTTAAAGGGTGGACTAGGAAAGGGGTGGGAACACCATTGGTGCTTTGTAACATTATTATGTCTTTATATCATTCCTACCATTTTTCTAACCACTTGATATCAACACAACCTTTTTCTATGTACTTCCCTATCTTTGTCTCCTCTCTTGCACCCTCTTATAGTCATTTTTCACCTTCATTAGCCCTTCCTCAGCCTAAAATCCTTTTTGATATTTTACACTACAAAGATGAGTAAACTAACTTAGTATTCTAACTAATACTTATTATTATCAATTAACAATATAGATTCAACTAGGCTGACTTATTATTCTAATTGATACTTATTATTATAAATTAATAATACATAGTAGATTGGGTTGAATCTATTGACTAAACTTTCATAAAAGTTTAGGATTAAATTCAACTATATATACATATCCATATCCATCATTTATAATAAATAGAATAAAATAAGAAGTAATATATATTATACATTTGCTTAACCACCATTATACTTGAAGAACAAGCTTAGGGTTTCAGACTTTCTAGGAGATATGGATCTTGTCTTATGGATAAGTCTTTTAGATGCATTGATAGGTTGTGTAGCCTAAAGCTAACTCATCTTATTTATCCTCACATAACATAAAACATATTACAAGTAAAATTAGATAAGGGAGAGGTTGAGGCTCGATGGGTTCATCTTCAAAGGTAAGTATTTCTAACTTTGTTCCTTCTTTGTAAGAGTAGATATATATGTATTTACACTTCTTTTTCATGCATTAATATTTTTTTATATATTGAAGTGAGTATATGTATTGCATGTGTGTTTAATTCTCAATTATATTACTCCCATATTATGCCATAAAATTTTATGAGCATTAGATTAGACTTTGATTTACTTGTTATTAGTTTAGTAAATATGAAGTCATAGGACCTAATTAGGGTTACTACATAGTTTTGTTTAACTAGAGGCTTTGAAACAATCATTAGTTATATTATTTATGGTAAGATATCCATTGGATACGTATAGTAGATCCATCTTGGTCACAACCTCAATTATATAATGTATCTCCAATCAGAATTGTAAGTATTATTTTTCTTCTATGAGCTAGGATTGATTTATAGAACTATTACATTTCCCATTGCATACATAATTTAGGTATGGTAAGAAACTATGGATCAACCATTGAAAATAGATATATGACAAAATATAATGACATACTAATGACAATATGAATGTAATATGCTAATTTGTGCATAGATAATGGTATAATTCTCTATTCCATCTATTAAACCTTGTGAAATCCTATGAGGTCGAGGATATATGCCCTACATAATGCCCCCAAATGTAATATTTGAGTAATGTAGTTTTTAATGATATTCATAGAGTTGTATTTATTTATAGGTATGGTTTACCAAGTACATATCCCCATCATTTTATTTATGTATAGGTATGGTTTACCAAGTACATATCCCCATAAAAATAATATGTGTTTGAAACTATCTAAAAATCTTGTGTAGAATCTAAGAATTTGAACCAGTGGCATAGGACCTTAGAAATCTGAATCAAACTTGAAAATGGTTATATGAGTATCTAAGTGTATGAGTGAACAAAATTATGGATATGTATATCTAAATCACTAATTAATCTATGTATTTAATTATCTAAGATAATCCATGTATCTAAACATCTGATCTAATATGTGTATATGAATCTCTAAACCAATATATGTATCTAAATATCTGATTCAATTTGTGTATCTAAACCGAACCATATATTTGAATATCAAAGTCAATTTTTGTATATGATCTAATTTGTGTATATGAGCCAATTTGTGTATTTTCATATTTGAGTCATTGAATCAGGAAATCTGAGTCAACTATGTCAGTGTGAATAATGCATATATTCCCCCTTTTAATGATAGATCCAAAACTAGGGTAAGGGTATTGAACCAAGAGAGATACTAGTAGGAATTTTTTATTAAGGATAAAAGGTGGGTTTGTATAAAACTAGGGACCCATACCATATAAATGGTACATAGAACTAGGACTAAATAATTTAATGTTATAATACACTCAAAAACATAAGAAAAAGAAGAAGAAGAAGAAGAAGAAGAAGAAGAAGAAGAAGAAGAAGAACATATATAAAAAACAAAAAACATCCAAAAAATAACTGCCAAAGACCCACTTAGGGGTCAAAAGCAAAAATAAAAACACAAAATAAAAGTATTACTAAAACTACATCCATAAGGATTGCTTTGATCTTTCTATTTAATCCATGCCTCCACCTTCAACAAGGTTTATGTAGGGTCCTCATGAATGGAGTAACTTGTATGATGGTTAGATATCCACTTTTATATTTTTCTTCTTTTTCGGAACATTGATTTATCCTCTATCATCCTTATAGGTTTTGTGAGAAATATCAGTTCATAAATGCTCAAAAAAATCATACAAATTCAAGTCAAAACCCTCATTTTGAAAAAATAGGGGTAAAAATTTTATTGAAACTTAGAACAGCTAAAAACAAAACATCCTAGGGCTAAAGTCCCAGGAACCACCAAAGATAATAAAAACAACAAGAAAAAGAACATCACTCCCCAGTACCTCTCCCATCTTCTACAATAATCCTCTCAAGGTCCTAACATAACTCGTAGGGCATCTAATCCCAACGATCAATCTTCTATCCATATATGTCTTTTGATGCCCATTTTGCCAGGCAATCGACCACCCTATTCCATTCCCTTAGAATATGGGCATAAGACACTGAATCCATACATGAACTAACCTTAAGTATCTATTATACTAGCGTAGACAACTGCCAGCTAACATCAGAGATCTTCCTCTCAAGAAGCAAATTGACCAGGACTTGAGAGTCAGCTTCACAAATCACCTTCCTCCACCCTAGATCATAAGCTTGCTTTAAAGCATATAGGATCACTAGGCCTTCCATCTTATTAAAGGTCTACACCCCTTTATTAGTCAAGAAAATAAAAACCATAGAACCAGAAGAATACCTACCAATCCCACCAATCCCAGTTGACCTTGGATTACCCCTAGAAGAACCATCCATATTAATTTTCAAAAAACTAGCGAGAGGTGGCAGCCATTTTCCCATCCTTTAAACTCCATGTTTCACATGTCTACCTCTCCTGATGCAAGTTGAAGCTGGAGATATCCCCTATATGCCCAGCCTATCAACTATCCCAGCATCACTCTTCTCCAGTGACAGAATAATCTCACTCTTAGCTTTAACAGTTTCTTGGATCATTCCTAAGATTCTAATCCAAACTTGTTGAGTCCCCAATTTGTCTCCTCAAAAAATCCTGCGATTCCTTTCTAACCAAACTTGCCATAACAGAAACATAGGACCATCATACCAAACATCCTGCAAGAAGGGAGTCAAGGAGGGGGCCCTCCCCAATCTTGTCCAAAAATCTATCAAGGAGAGTGAAGGAATACACTGACATTTCCACATGTCCCACCAGAGATGCCATAATTGCATTATGAAGGGGTAGTGGAAGAATAAGTACAAATAATCTTCCTCCCCACCACTATAGAGAACACACCTTGAAGGGCCAGCAAAGCCCCTCTTCTGGATATTTTCATAAGTCAAGCATCTATTCCAAACCAAAGTCCAAATAAACAAATTACACTTTGGCCAAGAGAATCTATTCCAAACTTTTTTCCACCAATGAACTTCCCTCTCCCCATCTAACTATTAAGAGAGCAACCCCTGATAGCCAGAAGACACAGTGTATGTACCCTTGGGATTAGGGGCCCAAGCCAACACATTGCTACCCATAAAGGTGCTACAACTACAACAAGAAAGAATGTAATGAAGTTTAGCACACTCTACCTCTAGCTTGAAAATAGGCCACTCCCCTGGGGTCTTCCACCTTGCTTCTACCACCTACCCATGAAGGGAAAGGGACTTAAAGTCACCCACCCTCATCTAGCCAGCTTCACAAAACCTCTGGGACAATATACTTAAATGAGGACATTAGGTAGCTATGGGAGGGTAGCCATCCCAAGAATATTGCCAAAAATGTGCCTCCATCTCACTCTTGTAGATCCAAAATAGTCCACTCTTAATGAGTGCAGCCCCTTTCTTGAGCATAGTCTAAATCACCGAGCCTTTTCATGTCAAGCTATACTGAGGGATATCTTTCTATGGGATGCCAAAAAAGTACATATGGGATAAGACTCTGGCCCACACATGGTCATATTCTATGCACCAATGCCAATACAGTTTAGCTACCAGAGCGGTACCAGAAAGTAATGACTGCCTTAATCCAAGACCACCAAACCTTTTTGGGCTACAAACCACCTCCCACATAATAAGGCTCCACTTAGTTGATGATAAATTACCAACCCATAAAAACTCTCTTGCTAGGGAATCAAGGCCTTTAATAAAGCTCATCGGTGCCACCTGAATCATACACCTATAGAGAGGAAGCACTTTCCCTACAGATTGAAGCAACTGAATCCAATTAGTAAAGGACAGCCAATGATGGGTCCAATGGTTTACTTTGACATGAAACTTTTCCAGAATAATCTACCATGACTCCCTAAACTACCTGTCAGTCGAGATAGGAATCCCAAGGTATAGCAAAGGAAGACTCCCAATTTGGAATCTGAAAATATTAGCAACTCTTTGTTGAATAGGAGATGGAGTGTTGAATAAAAAAATTGAAGACTTTCCCTCATTAATTAATTTCCCTAAAGTAGCAAGATAAACATACAAGCCTTTGCACATATTAGAAGCCTCCCTAATAGTAGCCATTCCCATCAAAGCTGCATCATCCACAAACTATAGGTGAGATTGTACAGGAAGGCCCCCTCCCCATTTTCAGCCCTAAATCAAGCCCCCTTCAACATTCCTTTTAATCAAACATCCCAGCCCTTCCACCAGAAGAAGAAATAGGTAAGGAGAGAGAGAGGGTCACGTTGTCGTAAACCTCGAGAGGCCCCAAAGAGATTAGAATGCTCTCCATTAATCAAAATTGAGAAAGAGGTCAAATTCACACAACTCATAACCCAGTGAATCCATTCCTCCTCAAAGCCAAAGGCACCCAAAACCTTATGGAAGAAGGACCAACGAACTCTATCATAAGCCTTGCTCATGCCCAGCTTGATGAAAATAGCCTTTTCTTTAGACTTGACCATGGAATGGATAGTATCTATAGCCACAACCAATCCATCCAAAAATTGATAGCCCTCTACAAATCCACTTTGCTCTTCAAAAATAAGCATTGTAAGCCACTTTTTTTACCTTTTAGTAATCAACTTAGATGTGATTTTATAAATTACATTACAAAGAGAAATGGAGTGAAATTGACTTAACCGATCAACCCCCTCCCCCTTGAGGATGAGAGCTAGGAAGGTAGAGTTCAGGGCCCAGAGCATTTGCTTATTCTTCTGGGATTCTTGAATAACTGCCAATAAATCTAATTTGATAATGTCTTAAAATTCTTAGAAAAACTCAATCAAGAATCCATCTAGACCAGGTGCCTTTCCTTTTTGCATCTGGAAAATAGTCTTCTCTAACTCCTCCAAAGATATGGCTCTCATGAGATGCTCTTTCATTTCCAAAGAGACCAAAGAAGGAATATAGGAGAGACCCTGAGCCTCTACAGTTGAGTCCCCCTACGCTTCCTCCCTAAATAAAGAAGTAAAGTACTGCTCAACCTCATTTCAAATATCTTGAGTAGAATGGATAATGTCCCCCCTGTCCGTCACCAAAGATGATATACAATTACCATGTTGTTTGGCTTTTACTGAATTGAAGAAGAAGGTGGTATTCTTATCCCCCTCTTGGAGCCACACATGCCATGCTTTATATTTCTAAAATATTTCCTCTCTCAGCTCCCATTCCTCTAATGTTTTTAGAACTCTAGCTTCCTCCTGTAACAAATACTCAGACACCCCCTCTTCCCTAATCAACTTGGTAACATCATTCAACTCCATTTGAGCCTCATTTTTTTCCTGGTAAATCTTCCTGAAGCATTGTCGATTTCAATGTTTGCACTAATACTTAACATATTGGAGGATCTTGGTAAAAATATACATAGCTGAACCAAAAGTAGGTCTACCTTCCTTCCACCATTCAACAACACATCCATACAGGTTTGGGTCCCTGAGCCACATGAGCTAGAACTTGAAAGGTGTATTCTAAGGCACACAAGCTGAGGAAATGATAAGCTTTATGGGCCAATGATTCGAACCTCTCCAATCTAATATCTCAAAGCTAGAAGACCATAATCCACCCACCCAAAAACATGAAACCATGAAGCGGTCAAGTCGTTCAGCAATGCACCTGTCACCCACCCTTCTATTGTTCCACATGAAGTGGCCATTACTAGGCTTGATATCCATGAGATTTAGTCCTGAAATATTATCTCAAAGCAAGATTGAGGAGGGTTCTAGTCTTCCATTACCTCCCCATTTTTTATTTAAATTTAGAATAGCATTAAAGTCTCCAGCAATAATCCATGGCAAGTAAGGAAATAATTTATGAACCACATGAATATTATTCCATACCAGAAGTTTACCTTAGAAATCAATAGGATCATAGACATTAGAAAAAAGGATAGATTCCCCAGACTCAATGTACAAAGAAACCATCAATAAGGAGGACTTGAAGGAGAAATAAGACACAAGTTGGATCTTTCATGGGTTCCATAAACATGCCACAGCCCCCAAAGATCCCTGAGCTCCAATGCACTGACATTGACCTTGACTCCACAACTTAGGTGCAATACTCATCATACATTCCACAAAAACTTTAGTCTCCTGAAGAAAGAGAACATCAGGAGAATGAATTCTAACTAAATCCCAAACAACTTTTTTTGTAGGCCCACTGTTCAAGCCCCTTGCATTCCAATAAATAATGATCCTTTGGAAGGAGTCAAAAAGTGGGAATCTAGGGTCTTAACAAATCATGACTCCACCAAAGTCTCCCCTATCATCTTAATCTTCTCCAAATCCTTCTTTCATCCCATTTTAACATTCTTCTCAGAAGCCCCCTTCTTACCATCCTTTTGAAAAATGCCTAGATGAGGAGAATATTTACCTCGCTTATCTATGTCTGAAACCACAGTCTATGTAGGAAGAGCCAGTTCCTCTATTCCCTGTCCCATATCAGCATTTGGCTCTAAAATCATCTACACCCCTGACTGCCCATCTATGACCATAGGCATGGCTAATTCCACATGAGAAGCAGAGGGAGGAATGGAAGAGCTAATCTCTAGTCCAGAATCCACCGTAACTTGATCTACACTAGTTAATCCAGGATTAACTTCTTGCTCACCTAATTCATCTAAGACCTCAAACCCGTTAAAGGTATCCTCATCCTGTCACTCCATTAGAGTTCTCTTTTATCTTCTACTATGATTTTGAGCCTTAACTTAAATGAAACCCTTAGCATCCTTGCCCTCACTAGCAATAGACTTTTTCCCTTTATCAGTACTAGGAGTGTTACTAAGAGGAGGTGTAGCTTGCTACTCCACTGGCTTGGCCTTCGTGCATCTTCGCACTAGGTGGCCATATTCATGACAAAGGTAGCATCAAAAAGGAAGGGTATCATAATCCAGTTGTTGCACCCAAGAATGTGAACTTGCACACATCTCCACCACATCTAGCAGTGGTCTACACAAATCTATTTCCATGCAAATTTGAGCAAAAGTCATAACTTTTTTACCCAAGGTTTGTGTTGAAGACCCCACCGGTCTTCTGAGGATCGATGCAAGCATATGAAAAACATCTTCTCAACAACATTCTATTGGAAATTTGGGCAAGCAAACCCATATTAGAACCTGATTTGGGAGCTCCTCAGAAGGATTAAATCTTGCATGTCATGGTTTGACGAATAGTCCAACTTGATTATAAAAGTAGGGACCACCCTCAAAAACCCTATTGCGATCAGCCAAGCAAAGAAATGTAACCATGAAAAAGTTATTTGCAAGCATCATGACCTCCATTTCACCCTCCAATTCCCACACTCTCTAAGCCCAATTCTCCAAGAATTGAAGAGAAACACTTAAACCCATAAACTTGTAATACAACAAATGCTTAGAGTATTATTCAACATTTTTAGCGATCATTTCAAAAGGGATTATTAGTTTGGGTCTTTCTTGACACCACTCGAGGTAACCATTAATCTTCATGATCCGAGATCCTCTAGGCAAGCTAAATTCTGTAGCACCTATAGTCTGAGAAAAGAAGGCATTTTTAAACACCCTCGCTTCTTGTTCCAGCATATTCATGCCGACCACTTCACTAAAACTTATACCAGGTTTGGCCCTAAGAGGTGCACTCTTAGCCATAACCATGCCTGGCCTTAGACACTCCACAACAATGGGAATTATCCAAGCTCTTCCACTGACCTGATCACAAAACTGAGTCCAAAGGTGCTCTTAATACAAAATGTTAGCTAGAAGTAGAGGTTAAACCAATAAATTTGACAACTAAATCTATAGCACCCCACCCCACACTATCAAACAACCACCCACTCCTATGCAAGCACAGACATAGTGAAAACAAGCTAGGGCACTGTTGCCCTAGCTTAGCGACAGACTACAGACACCTTCAACCAGCATTCAACTTTCTTCCATTAGCTCTCTCATCAAAACCCTCATTAACCAATATGGTATTTTTTATATTTATTTCACATTAGGATATGATTATTGGATTTCTAATTTCTTAACAAACATCTGAAATCTTACCATCTTGAAGAGGTATTAGAATGGAATCATGTTCCTAATTTTCTCTTACTATGTCAATATGTTATCTTACATGCACTATATCTAATTATTCTTCTCTTTTCAATGAACCATCATACTTTGGACCAGAGAATGTAATAATTTATTAATAATAATGCTTTCACCAACTCAAATCTAATTTTCCTTTTTTAAAACAAGAATAATTATAAGATAGATGACTAGTAGTAAAATACCTTTAACACCTAAAATACAATCTCTCATAATCCAACAGTTGACTCCATACTTCATCTTCTACTAATAGATCTATGGAGGTTGAAATATCAAGCATAGTTTTAATCAAAATTAAAATTATTGAAATTATATTATGAAAAATGAATTTTCTATTGAATCTATCCATATTAGTTCAACAATGGAGTTACCAATAGCATTGAAGCAAGGTTTAGCCAAAAAATTAAGTGGAAGATGTATGAGTTAGACTCAAATGGGGTTGGAGGAAAAATTATCCATAAAGGGATTAAAATATGTTTCTTAAGGTTTCATAAACAACGGTTGTTGATTGTAGCTCCATTGATTCTAAAGAATAAGATATTTATCTGAAGATTAAAAAACTATTAGTAAAATGCATTTTGTAAAAGGATAAAGTTTCATTTCACCTTTAAAATATGTCATTTAGGTCCTATAGATAGGTCCCAAAAAAATTAAACTAGAAAACAACTCATGTTCTAAGATAATACTCTTTATTCAACATGACCGATGTGAGGGCATCATTTTTTAGTGTGAGAGATAAATTATTAAGAATTGGATTCAATTTTTTTTGTTTGAAAGTTTTTAGATGATTTTGATTAATCTCTAAAAATTATTAAGCCTTAGTTGGAGAAAGGGTTGATTAGGGTCCCTCGACTCTAGTAAGGGGTCACTATCCAATATCTTCATTCTGCTATCTCCCCTTACTATTTCATCATAGTAATTCCCATCAAGAAGATTTATGTCTTATAATATGATGGCCTCATATCACCCATATAGGTTACCTCAACACCCAATGAATTCTCTCCACCCCAATCTAACACTAATTCATTCTCTATCACCTGCAATCCATTCATCATTGTTGTAGTTGAAATGAAGCAGCATGAGTTTGAAACCCCAAAATTTACTATATATATCAAGATCTAGCTAAAAAATATAAATAGTCATGTTAGTGGTTATTAGTGTTGATATTATGATTACAAAATCTATATTTTGTCAATCATAGATTAATATTTTGAAAATTTGAACTCAAATAGACCTATGACGTATAGTGAGTTTACTAAGGAAATATGATTTTTATCATTTACAGAGTCAAATTGATTGGGATATAAATATGATTAGTAAAATATGAGGGATATCATTATCAATGTATGCACACAAGAAATAGATCAAAAATATGATCTATGATTGAAATATTTGGCTAATAGTTGGAGAAATTTACATGTAGGGGCAACCTTAGGTAGGTGGCATTTTTTAAAACATGGTTTAATTACGCTGATTGATTTCAAAAATTAATTGAATATTTTTATCTTGATATTTTTTCTTTGAGCCCATAAACATGTCAAGGAGATGAGGAGTTAAATATACCCATGATAAGGAAGTGGAGGTGATCATCTAGTCTAATGCAGAGGTCACTCTAGTAAGGATCCCTCATTTTCCATGCATTTTACTTTTTGATTAAGATTTCTATCATTTTTAACATAATTTAGTGATAATAGAGAGTCTTTTAGGAGGGTCATAGTAGTGTCATAAGGACAAGGTTAGTGTCCTAGGCTATCATGATACCATCTAGGGACAATAATAATGTCTAACACTAGTGTCCTATCTACAAATATAATGCCTTGTGCACTAAACACTTTAATTTTTATTATAAATTGCATTTGATGATTGATTTAACATGTATATTTTTCATTTAGATATGTTAATGTCTAATCATGGGTATTTTATAGGTCATTTTGCATGTAAGGGAGTTCTAAGTGGTTGAATGAGAGAGCGCCTATATGGGTTGCCCTTAATAGATGATGAGAGATCAATTATGGATAGGGATGGCTTGAGTTATATGATATCACTTACACCAATTCCATAGGATTTCCATATGATGATTGTATTTGTTGAGTGGTGGATTTTTGATACATTTACTTTTTAGCTACTCACCAAGGAAATTATTATTATCCTAGAGGATGTGTACAAGATAATTAAATTGCCCATTACGAGTCAACAACTAGTATTACAAGATACAACTGGGGATATAGATAAATACTAGGCCTCAAGGTATTTTGTAACCATATCTATGGGGAACCATTTTTGGGGGAGTAGTAGTGATGTATTATTATTTGCGATTGTTACATCTAATGTTATATAGTTGCAAAAGTTTTTAATGGTGTTATTAGATTAATTTATTGTTTTGGATGGATGTGAGGTATCCATTTCATATAAGATGCATGGGTTTGTGTTGGAAATACAAGAGCATGAGAATGGATACTCTTTTGGCCATACTATGCTACCCCACTTGTATCAATGTTTCTATCATTTTACACTACAGTCTTGTGGTGTGGGATTAGATCCTTAACATTTTTAGTTTTTTGTTCTTGTGAGCACATTATAAAAACTAGGCCTAAGGAGTTTTTATATAAAAATTGGGCACACCCATAAGTATTTATAGAGAGATGGAATGATATATCTCCCATGTAATTGAGGAGCATAATTCATGATCAGTGAGTATTAGATCAGGTGATAACTAGAGACATTATTTATAGATCATGTAGGCTATTTTTGAGATGGCATGAGGATGTGATGTAGTTGAGAGGGAATAATGTGAGTTTTTGGTTGTATGATTGATAGACTAATTTTTTTTTATATGTTATAATATGAGTGGGTGAAATAAAATTTTGGTGTAGTCAAATATGTGCCTCCCACATAATGGGTTTGATTGAGGATTAATATGGCCTTAGTGAGGACAAGTAGTAGATGGTGACCTATAGTAACTGATTTGGATCTAATGCCAGTAATGGAGTAAGATTTTGTGGGGGGATATTTGTGCCTTATTTTTATGGTGGGGATGACATAACTAGATGCCACTATTTTTAGGAGATGGGGCCATTATAGAGGATGTACTAGATCTAGTGCCCATTAGAGAAGTTAAGGGTATGTTATTATTTGTAGATTTTGTATGCTTTGTTTATTTAGTATTGCCTACATGGTTTGTGGAAATTGGTATGATGTATTATATTCATGTGCATAGGTATAAGAGATGATGAGGAATGGGATACCATTATTGAGGCTGCACTATCAGAGCTAACTTACCATATTCTTGATGATGTCATGGATGATGGGTTAGTGAAGAGGGATATGAGAGTTTCAAGAATTTATGTTCACATGTTTGATCATGCAGACATTTCCACTACAACATATAGGTAGGTATTTGTAGATAAATATAATGTACATGCCAATTTGTAGAGGTGAACTATTCCCCTGCTTGATGGTTTAGGTGGGGTGGGTTGTAGAATCATGGATGGTTATATTTATATGCATTAAGAACATAGAGTGTTAGTGGTTGAGGTAATAGTTTTATGAGAGAGGGAGTTAAATCATAGATCTTGATCTCAATCTAATCTAGAGGAGATGTGAGAACATCTAGATCTATTGTATATATCTTACAGTGAGGCAAATGAAGTTGGTCTAGGTGATCAAGCCATGATTATTGAGTGATTATGTATCATGGTATGAAAACTTATTTCTAAGATATATATATATATATATATATATATATATATATATATATCATGTTACTTGGAATTTTGATTTGTGACCTTGTGTATTTGGGTAAATGTTTGATTATGTTCATTTATTATGTGTTTACATATAAATGTTTCATGTGGCTAGATAATGGCAATTGATTTTAATTATAAGTATATGTTAGAGTAGATTTCAATATTGGATTAGAAGTGTTATTATTTAGTATCAATGTCATATAAGTATCGTATTATATCAGAGTGTGGATCATGTGATTTTGGCATACACTATCAAAATCTCAATGACATATTAAATAAGTGACCATACTACTCATACTATGTATGTTTAGAATAAGATTTTGGAACTAATACTTTTTTGGGTGCACTATTGGTATCTAGATTTGTAGAATCTATATCAAACAGGGTAATCGGGTGTCATATTAAAATTATGTTATGATATCTACCATCTTTGGAAAATATCTTAATTAGTTATCATGTTGAAACAATATTATAATCTTTTTGATCTATAAAAAATATCTTAATTGGTTATCATGCTTAAAAATGTGGTTGAATTACTTTCTATTTTGTTACCATGCTATTGTAGGTAGGTTTATTTCTATTAACTAGTTTCAATCTCTATTAAATCTATGGTGTATGAGTTCTTACATAAATAAGTGTCCTAGAAACCATGCAGCTCATATGATCAAAAAATTTGAGTTCTTATATGAGCTAATTTGTGTATATGAGCCAATTTGTGTATTTGAATATTTGAGTCATTGAATCAAGAAATCTGAATCAACTATGTTAGTGTGAATAATGTATATATTCCCCCTTTTAGTGATAGATCCAAAACTAGGGTAAGGGTATTGAACCAAGAGTGATACTAGTAGGAATTATTTTATTAAGGATAAAAGGTGGGTTTGTATAAAACTAGGGGCCCATACTGTATAAATGGTACATATAACTAGGACAAAATAATTTAATATTATAATACACTCAAAAACATAAGAAAAAGAGGAAGAACATATATAAAAAACAAAAAACATCCAAAAAACAATCGTTAAAGACCCACATAGAGGTCAAAATAAAAAATAAAAACACAAAATAAAAGTATTACTAAAACTACTTCCATAAGGATTACTTTGATCTTGCTATTTAATCCATGCCTCCACCTTCAACAAGGTCTCTTTAGGGTCCTCATGAATGGAGTAACTTGTATGATGGTTACATATCCACTTTTATATTTTTCTTCTTTTTTTGAACTTTGATTTATCCTCTGTCATCTTTATAGGTTTTGTGAGAAATATCAATCCATAAATGCTCAAAAAAATCATACAAATTCAATTCAAAACCCTCATTAACCAATATGGTATTTTTTATATTTATTTCAAATTAGGATATGATTATTGGATTTATAATTTATTAACAAACATCTGAAATCTTACCATCTTGAAGAGGTATTAGAATATAATCATGTTCCTAATTTTCTCTTACTATGTCAATATGTTATCCTACATGCACTATATCTAATTCTTCTTCTCTTTTCAATGAACCATCATACTTTGGACCAGAGAATGTAATAATTTATTAATAATAATTCTTTCACCAACTCAAATATAATTTTCCCTTTTTAAAACAAGAATAATTATAAGATAGATGACTAGTATTAAAACACTTATAACACCTAAAATACAATCTCTCATAATCCAGTAGTTGACTCCATACTTGATCTTCTACTGATAGATCTATGGAGGTTGAAATATCAAGCATAGTGTTAATCAAAATTAAAATTATTGAAATTATAGTGTGAAAAATGAAGTTTCTATTAAATCTATCGATATGAATTCAACAATGGAGTTACCAATAGCATTGAATCAAGGTTTAGCCCAAAAATGAAGCGGAAGATGTATGAGTTAGACTCAAATGGGGTTAGAGGAAAAATTATCCATAAGGGGATTAAAATATGTTTCTTAAGGTTTCATAAACAACGGGTGTTGATTGTAGCTCCATTAATTCCCAAGAATAAGAAATTTATCTAAAAATTAAAAAACTAGTAGTAAAAAGCATTTTGTAAAAGGATAAAAGTTCCATTTCACCTTTAAAATATGCCATTTAGGTCCTATAGATTGGTCAAAAAAAATAAACTAGAAAACAACTCCTGTTCTAAGATAATACTCTGTATTCACCATGACTGATATGAGGGCATCATTTTCTAGTGTGAGAGATAAATTACTAAGAATTGGATTCAAATTTTTTTGGTTGAAGATTTTTAGAGGATTTTGAATAATCTCTAAAAATTATTTAGCCTTAGTTGGGGAAAGGGTTGATTAGGGTCCCTCGACTCTAATAAGGGGTCACTATCCAATATCTTTATTCTATTATCTCCCCTTACTATTTCATCATAGTAATTCACATCAAGAGGATTTATGTCTTATTAGATGATGGTCTCATATCACCCACATAGGTTACCTCAACACCCAATGAATCCTCTCCACCCCAATCTATCACTAATTCATTCTCTATCACCTACAATCCATTTATCATTGTTGTAGTTGGAATGAAGTAGCATGAGTTTGAAACCCCAAAATTTACTATATCCATCAAGATCTAGCTAAAAAATATAAAGAGTCATGTTAGTGGTTATTAGTGTTGATATTATGATTACAAAATCTATATTTTGTCAATCATAGATTAATAGTTTGAAAATTTGAACTCAAATAGGCCTATGATGTATAGTGAATTTACTAAGGAAATATGATTTTTATCATTTGCAGAGTCAAATTGATTGGGATATAAGTATGATTGGTACAATATGGTGATCTCAAAGAAGAAGTGTACATGACCCAGCCATAAGGCTTCATTAACAAACAACATCCACAAAAGGTATCTCATCTAATTATGTAACTTTATGGACTTAGGAAAGCACCAAAGGCATGGTATATTAAGATTTATTATAATATATTGTAACATATATTCATTTGTATCCCATCTAATACTAATTTGTATATCAAGAAGATAGGAAAAGAGATTGTTATTTTGGTTTTGAATGTGAACTATCTTGTGATCATAGGAAGTTAAGATGAACTTTTTGAAGAAGTAAAGAATGATTTGAAGAAATCCTTTGACATGATAGATTTGGGCCTACTTTATTATTATGTTAGAGATTGGAGATATGGAAAAAGCAATATCATATTTTTTTTCATGTAGATGAAATATGCTAAGATGTTCCTTGATAAATATGGGATGACATATTTTAAACCAGTGTAACTCTAATGGAAAAATATTTTCAACTATCTCAATTTTAGGAGTCACCTTAAGTAGATGGAACTCACTATAGGTATATTTTTCGGAGTCTCATTTATTTGACTTATACAAGACCGGACATATGCTTTGTTGTCAACTATCTTTCAAGATTCATACAAGATCTAAAGAAGTGTCATTGGTTGTAGCAAAGAATTTTTTAAGATATGTCCAAGGTACAGTTGATTATGGTCTAGAATAGAATAAGAATTCAAATTCCTTCTTATAGAGACACATAAGATTGAACTATGTTGGCTCTATTTATGACATGAAATCAACCTTAGGGTATATTTTTCATCTATGATCTGGACCAATTTTGTTGATAAGTATAAATCAATCTATAGTTGATATTTCATTCACATAGGCAAAATATCGTCCCATTTAAGGAGCTATATATGCAGTAATTTTTCTATGTCGCATTTTGTCTGACATAGAAATTCCTAAAGATTAGTCACCAATAATTTTCTATGACAATTAGGGTGTGTTAAATGTTATCAAGAATATATTAGTTCATGAGAGGACCAAACACACTGAGGTCAAGGTCTACTATATTCAAGAACAAGTATTGAACCACCACAATTAGCTCTAGTACTACCAAATAATTTCATAGGTAGCAAATATACTGACCAAGTCACTTGGTAAGGTGAAATTTGCTCTATTTTGGGGGTACATTTGTAAAAATAATGTAATAAAGGTGGGAATGTTATCATAGCTATTGTTTATTATATTTATAAATATTAATTTATTTGTTCACGCTACATTTTCCTAGTTTGGCTAACTATTTTTGGTTTGAGATAGTTACATCTTAACAACTTTTATTGTGTATATAATCATTACACTCCCTACTGAATAAATATCAAGTTCCATTCAAAGATTTTTCTATCATCAATAACATTATAAAATTTCCTTATAAATCCTAAAATCTTGTACAATTATATAGGGTTAGGAATTTGTTTCTTATAAATATATTTTTATAAATTATTTTTTAGTTTTCCCTAGGATTAATGCAAAAAATACTTTGTGGGTTATAAATAGTGTGTTTCTCTGATACCCTAGTGCACATAATATTAGATATTGGAAATTTAGTCATTTTGAGGTGAGTTTTACTCTAATTAGTGTCTCTACATGATTTTCTTAATTTTATTATTGATGTCAATTATTGTTTTTCAATTAATATGTTTATTTGTATGATAAATTTGTGTTCAACTCTATATGGATAAGCTCAAATTTTTATCCTAGTGGAAAGTATCATCATTTTGAAAAGGTTACATCCTTAAATCCTGAAATTGTTTCTGGTTATGATTTTATTGGTGACATATTATTCTCATTTCTCTAAGATAAAAATTGATAATTAAAATCAGTTTTGGATAATTTTTGGCATACCATTCAATTGTTTTGATAGGTCAACATATATAAACATGAGTTTGAGTATGTAGGTAGTTTTTTCATGTCATTTTGTGCTTGAAACGTCATGTAGTTTACTTTAAAATAAGTCATGGGTTAGAAATATTGTATTATTTTTATAACTAAAGGTGCATAAATAAGAGATGATGATTATATTTATTGTCAGGTAAGTTAAGTTTAAATTAGTGTCTATAAATGAATTGTGAGATAAATCTTTTTTTAATATTTTTCAGATAAAATTATGTACTCATTGGCATGTTTATGACTTATATGTGGTGATTTAGAGATAAGACATGTATAAATTATTTCTTTATTTAAGTGTAAACCAATGTAAATGTGTTGAGCATTATCTTTGGTCTATTTTTATAGAATTATGGTAGTAATTTTTGTGTATGTTTTTTTTAATTTTATTAAAATATTTATACAATTTATTTTATTATTGTATTTTGTTGTCTATATTATCTTATTTAAAAAATTTAATTTGTAAATGATAAAATGAATTTACATTGAAAAACTAAAAATGAGAAGAACGGGGTCTTAGAAAGGATTCTACAAGGTAGTTGTAGAAGAGGAAGAAGAATATAATGTTTTGTGCCATGTGGATGCCTTTGGTTTGGTCAACTCAAAAAAATGACATCGATTAATTTTTATTTATTTATCACCACCATCATCGTATTATAAGCTACTAGGTGTTAGAAATAAAAATTATAAAAAAGGGGCATAGAGTTCCAAATCCCTACAAGGTAGTTTCCAATTTGCATGTTATTTGTGGATTTGGTTTTGAAGGCCCTACACAAGATATTATACCTCATAAGGCTAAAACATGAAATCTAAACCTTGAAAATCATTTTCATGTATAAATCAATAAAGGTCAGAGATAAAGCTTTGATAAACAAACTATCTAATGTTATTGTACACTAGACACTACAAATATGTCCACCACTACTTCCATAGTGTGAATTTAAATTGATGAAAAAATGATTATCTATACCCAAGCAAAGTTCATAGTTGGGTTGTATTTATAATTTATCTTGGGTACTACTAGAACTGACTATAGAATATTGGTGATGGTGAATTAGGGATAAACCATTCAGTTCAATGCAGCTTATAAAAGGTATGGCTTTCTATAGTTTATAGTTCATATGAAATTGTTTACTACTCATCAATCTGTATGACATGATTGATATGGATATCCTATCAATTCAAGTTCATCTTGTGCATTCTTAATTATTCTACCTCCTTAAACAACAAACCCACCTCAAAGTATTTAATTATATTGAGGGAGTTATGACATATGAATCATGCATATATGATTTTCTCTCCTATTTTCATTTATAAAATCTACAATATAACTAAATCAAACACCCATAACTTTAAGACAAATGTCAATAAAAATAGCAATGAATGCAAATATTCATTGCTTTACCTCTAGCGATTCAAATATATTAATGTTAAGTTGGTGGATGGCAAAGACAACATTTATTTCTATATTTAGAATATTAAGCAAAATTCACCTAATAATAACATCTACTCTACTATGTAGTCCCTTAGTTGGTTCATATGTGAAACCAACAAATGTATTTGCATCAACCTCAATAATAATTGTTAATCATTTCATTTATTCAGTTGACAAACCAATTACATTAAGTATTCTAACCTATACATCTCTTAAGTTTTCCAACTATACCAATTGCTTGATCTCTTTAAAAATGGTACGTAATTTGATAACTAGCCATGTCAGTGCAATTCATTTAATCTTATGAGAATGAGACACAAAAGGATTCAATTAAAGAAAAGAAAATATATTTTAGACGTACAGTTTTTATGGACATATAGTTTTCTTAGATTTTTATTTATCACAGTATTCTTCATTGACTCAAAGGCTAGGGGGAGGTGAGAAAGTACCTCTTTACAAATTGAATGCCAAAGCTAAAGCTTGAATTTTATATCAAATTGTCAACTTTTTCATCATAATCATTACTTTTTTTGTTGCATCAGTTACAAACCATAGCTTTCACAAAGGTCTTGAAATTGTAAACCTTATTCATAAATTTAGTTAATCTACGAATTTATTTTTGAATTTATATGCATATTTTATAATTAAAAACCATTTCAATCCATCCACTTCCAAACCTTTGCATAGTTAAAATCACAAAATTGTGTATAGGAGTACAAGAACATTTTTTCTACAAGTTAATAATCAAAATTATATGGGTTTCTTTATGAAATTTCAAAAACATGAAAAATTATGTAAAAATATATATTAACTATAGGGTAAGTAATTTATATAAAATTATCTTTAACCATCTAATAGTTATGTGGTATTAGAGAAACATTCTACATCTTGAAGCCATCCCTGTGAGTGTAAACTATCACAGACCTGTTTGTAATAAATCCATTTTAGAGGGTAATAAAATTTGAATTCACATCAATGATGTAATTTAACAAATTCCACACAATATTCCTAAATAAAAACAATGATTTATACTATATTTAAAAATCACTAGATGACATAGATTTCCCTTGCTAAAATGTAGGTCCAAATCTATGATTGTTTAATAAAATAAACCTTTTAATGGGAGTGAAGGCTCTCTAGGATTTTCTCCAAAGAATGAATAATATTTGGAAGTGTAGGTTTACAAAATTTAATGATGCCAAAAATTAGCATGAACTTTGATTTAAATGCACCTTTTAAATGATGCACACAATAAAATTTAAGCAATCAATTTATTTATTTACTATGAGGACCAAAAGACTAACGCCATTGCACTTAAAAATTGATAGATTACATGAGAAAACACAAGAAAATCTAAGATTATAAATCCTTCTTTACTATCCATCTCACAAATGCATCCAATATGACTGCAACCATAGAAGATAAAAATAAAAAAGCAAACGCAAACCCCACAAGGACATTGCTACATAAATTGAATGAAGAATAAATCAAAATCCTTTTTTTGAGAAAATTAATAAATGTGGTTTAAAAAGGAAAAAAGAGGCAAATTTTACTATTTGTTCAGAGAATACATGCTTATTCAAAGGAGGTTTTTTCCTGCTCATAGCTTGATGTGCTTTATCCAACCTAATAACATGAGAAATGGTCATTGACAATGGATTCAAATCTGACCATGGATTTTTACAAAGCTTCTCACCTTTAAAAAAAGTAAAGAATAGTGCAACTTTATCCTTGGCTTATGTGTCCAATGTTTTCTCACACCAAACCCAGGGATCAATACATGTACTGTGAGTGGAATTACAAGGTAGGGATTAGATGCATAGGTAGGGAAAAAAGAAATCAATACATTAAAATGGATTGATTATGGTCATCCTTATGATAAATATACATGCACTTCCCTTCCTACTGTGTTGATTGCCAAAAAAAAGATGGGAGTTTTGAAACGCATTTAAACCTCTTATTTTTGCAACTTCCATTCCCTCAAACGATGCAAAATCATGCATAACATGAATTTTTTACCACCAATAAATAGACAACAAAATCATTATTATGTTGTAATCCTTAGAAACCCTCCATCTTAACTTTACAAAAGCTTATAAAGTAGATAATAGGTCGATGCGCACCCAAAATAGAATTAGTTGATAAGATAAAACATGAAATAGTAATAATAAATTAAAGGAAAACCATGCCCATAGTCTCCCTCAAGGACTAATAACATTGAAAAATAGGATAGTAATGAAGTAAGCTCACATCTATTGTGTAACGGTATAGTTGTCACTAGTATATTATTTGCATTTGTGTGCTAAGTAACAAACTACATATATCATGCAATCAGATCAAATTTATACATCTAATTTATGGAAGGATGTAAGAAGTGGTGTAGTGAGTTGTAAGGAAAGGAATTGAAGATGATGAGGATGATGGAGTGGGATTCTGGCCTAGTTCAAAAGAGTCTAGTTCTTCATGGGTAGATGTTGTTAGAAGAGAAATTGATCAAGAAGTATCTCTTAAGGATCTTGTCCCCTCTACTCTTTGCAAGGAAGTAGTCATAGAAATATCAGATGAGGATGTTGTCCATGACAAAGAAGAATATCGAAATAGCCTCATTGGAAAATTCAACTCTTCCAGACCTAATATTGATGTTATTCGTGATTGGGAAAGCAAAACATGGTTTTCAAAAGGGAGTTTCAAGATTGCATCAATGCCAAATTATTTCTTGATGTTTTCATTTTCAAATCATGAGGAATGTGCTCGTATTTTGGAGACAGGGATGTGGACTTTGGATAAGGATGTTCTATTATTATAAAAATGGATATATGAGTTTAACCCTTTTAAAGATATTTCTAGAACTATCCCCCTATAGATCTGACTTACATCTCTCCCACAAGAGCAATTCAAGGAAAATATCCTTGTGGGAATACCAAAATCTATTGGTTCCCCTGTTGTAGCAGATTATGTCACTAAAGCAAGAACTAGGCTGATTTTTTCTATAATTTATGTTAATGTCGATCTTGGAATAGTTTGACCTTAATGTATTAAGGTGAATTCAAAAGCTAAAGCTAGAAAACAAAACATTGAGTACTAACCATAATTAATTCAAAAGTCTCGAGTGGTTGTACTCAATATAAGACCATTGATAACACATTGGCCATAAAATTTGATAAGGATTCTATCATTGTTGAGGCCCCTATTCCTTTGGGTTTATTATGAGAAGATCTAGATGCTTTTTTATAAACATGAAGCTAAATGACCCTCCACAAATCATAAGGAGTAAAATGGTTTAGCTGATGATTTTAGTGGACATAAAATAAACTTAGATATTCTTATCCATATTTTTATTGATTTCATTTCCCCTATTAGTACTCAGTGATAATTTGGCACTTTGTTGCATCAAGATAACAAAAGATAATTTTCTGTCCATAAGGATAAGTGCAAGAATGATATCTCCCTTAAAGAGCTTAGAGCCATGCAGTAAAGAAAGCTATCTTGTCCAAAATGTCATGGGCTCTCTAATGTGTAGGAATATTTAGCCCCTTAAACACTGGATATGGAAAATTTATATCCTACTTGTGACAACAATTGTCAACCCTAGAAGAAGAGATCTAGAGCAATTAAAAATGACTCATAAGAAATAAAAAATGATCCACAAGGAATCAATTCTAAAAGGAGATGTCACGCCTTTGATTAGCTCATGCATGTTGTTCTAGTTTGTGTTCTCATTGTGGTTGTTTGAAAAGTGTGTTTTTCTCATTTTTACTTATTGCAACTTGAACCTAGACCTTCTACCTTTAAGATGGATGACGTTGGTCACTTTGCTATTTGGCACGTGTTTTCTTTCTTTATCATTTGTTTTGTTGGATGGTTGCAGTCTGTTGGGCATCACTTCCAATGTTTCTTTTTATTTTTAAATCTCTCATAATATTGATTATAAGTTTTGGATTTTGGTAATTAATTGTCTTCATAAGGACTTAATCTTTCTTTTATTTTTCTTGTTTTCCCTATTTAATTTGGCCATATAGGGAGCAGGGCCCCTTGTGTCTTGGGATGTAACATGGATCTGGCTCATTTGGTTCTTTAGTTGTGATTAGGTTCTCTTGGCCTATATATTATCACTCTCATTTGTGTTGTATACGTAGATATTTTTTTGGTCATGCATTTTTTTTGGAATTTCTTCTCCTTAGTGTATTATGGATTTTTATGGGGGTTTTTCTTCATTTGGTATTTTTTACAAGGATTAAGTTTGTTCTTCATTTGTGTCTAAGGCGGGTTTCAATGTTTTATTTTGTTTATGTACTTTATTTTTTGTATTTTTTTACGATATCTGTTTGAAACTCAAACCTCTTGTTATGTATAGGATTGGCTTCTACACCAATTTTTATAAGTGGATTTATATTAATTTGAACATTAAAAAATGATGAAAGTAAAAAATCCTTATTTTCTGTAGGAATAAATTAACTAAATGAAAAGTTGCAATATATACTAGTTTTGCTTTATGATATACATAATAAATTTAAAAAATGGTTATTACAAACCTTTATATTGTTATTAATTTTTACAATATCTTGAAATTAGAACATGCTTTTAACCTAGTCCACATGCTTATGTGTCACTTTTTATTGTGCTATCAATAAAATTTTATGGAGAAATTGCTTTGCCACTAGTACTAATCTAAAACCCATCATCGCCTCGTCCACATGCTTTTTTAAAACATTATTTTTAATTATTTTTTTGCATTATAAAAGAATGATAATTATTAATATAAATATTTAAGAATTGTGTATAGATATCAATTTATTTATTTTTATTTTATTTTTATTTTTATTTTTTTTGGTTGATTGGTGATAAATAGTTTGAATCTAATTACTTTAAAAAAACAAAGAACAAAAGAGCTATAAACTCATATTATGTCTAATATATTATAATTTTAATTCATGTAGATTGTTAATAATTAAATTGATATCATAATTAAAATTATTAATTAATTTTATGTATTCATAAATATTACAATCTATCACCACCTTAATGTTATCATTCTTGAATATTTATCTATGAAATAAAAAGCGTACAATATTTTAGCATAAATAATATTAATAAATCAAATAAAAATTTGAAACATACTTAAAATACAAACAAATAATTATCGCTTATTTTTTCAACAATATTGAGTTAATTATAATAATATATACAAAATATAAAATATAATTTAATATAATTAATTTGTATATATTTTAATAATTTTAAATAAACTATTAACAATAATTATAAATAATTTTTATATGAAAAAATAATAAAATAAAATTATATTAATCATAGATGAACTACCTTTACCAATTAACTTACATATATTTTGCATCCTCTATTCGGTATTTTCAGTTGGTATAAGCATTTTCTGGTAATAGATAAACTTCTTTTTTATTCAAAATGACAACATACCAGAGGATAATGTTCATATTGATGTTAGTATAGATATACTCGAGAAAAAAATACATAATAATTATTGTCAGCCGTGCGTGGTATATGCATTGTTGTGTTAAACATTCTTGCAAGACCATATCTCTTCAATCCCTACAGTTCTATCAGCCTTATCAATCACATTGTTTACCGGTAATCAGAACGTAGAAGAATTATTGCAAGAATTTCTATTTTTTGAAACCCGTAGTCGGCCTTCAAAGTCAATAATTTTTGTTGTTTTTTCTGGTTTTCAAAACGGTTATCGGCCTTCAAGCTAGACGTACGCCACCAGGGATGATAAACTTCCTTTCAATAATAAACGATAAAACCGAGGAACGATCATACGGAGCAGTTACTGCGGAAGGTTTGATTTAAACTATTTCACTTTTGAACTGTTAGTTTGGACAGATTTCAAAGACGCGGCAAAGAAAACCAAGTTCACGCCGTGATTTGTAAATTAAATCGCTAAGACTATGACAAAAAACAGATGGTTGAATTTTAGACAGCTGACCAATCTATGAATTTATAGCTCTTACAAAAGAAGTCGTCTCCCTAGGATTGCTATATATATATATATATATATATATATATATATATATATATTTTAAAAGCTCACACATCTCATATTTCCATATACTCTTACTTATTATTGGATTTACAGCTTCTTTTGCCGTCACATTCCTGTAGTCTTTTTGAAAACCTATGCAATGGCTGCAAAATCTTCACTATGCTTATTTTAAAACATATTGCATGTTTATAAATATTTTTCTTTTAATTTATTTTAATAGATGGTTTTTTTTTAATTTTTTTAATTTTTTAAAAAGTATTTAAGATAAAATTAAATTTTAATTCAATTTTTATATATAAATAATTATTTATAAAACATAAATAAATTTTTTAATTTTTAGTATTTAAATTTTGTTAATTTTTTCATGACAAATTTTTTTAAATTGACAATAGGTTCTTTGAACATATTTAATAATTTTGATTTCAAGATTTTTTATTTTTTCTATTAAATATAATTTTTTAATGAGAATATAATTTATTTTATAAATCTATTTATTGTTTCTACAATCATATCAATAATTTTAATTTGAACATTTTCTATTTTTTTATTAAATATTTTTTTGATATGAAAAAATAATTCATTTTATAAATCTATTTGTTGTTTCTTGAAATCATGTAAAAACTTATCAGTTCAAAATAACTGCCCTTATAAACTTGAAAACTTATTAAATGATGATGATGATGATGATGATGATGATGATGATGATGATGATGATGATGATGATGATGATGATGATGATGATGATCGCAATGACTATCTACAATCTCAAATGTTGGATATGATCATATTAGGGGAACAGGGCAGATAAGGGCCCAAATGCAGAGGACAAATAAGAAAGTATTATTTGATGTTTACAAACTCTTGGAAGAAATTAAAAGAGGCAACCCATAGGCAAAACTTTTCTTGGCAAATCGAGTTCAAGAAAAAAATTCAAGTCAAAATCCTTAAAGATTTCATAATATTTTTTCATTCGAACTATTCAAGGATGATAAAGGTTTCCATCTAGAAGTCCCATATATAATAGTGAACAAATATTTATCAATAATGGATAGTGACTTTCATAGGAAAATTTCTAGGGGCACAACCTAATATTGATGTCCTCTATAAACGGGAAGAAATGAAATGGTTTCCAAAAGAAGACAGACAAATTTCAGCCATGAGGAAAGGACTCTTTCTCATTCTCCTCAGTAACAAAGAAAATTGTGCTAGGATATTGGTGGGAGGACCCAGGGTCTTGGGTTAAATGATTTTTTTTATTTTCTTTAATATATAAGATTGAAGATGGGATTTGATTCTAAAAAATATGATATTAATCTTATGTCAAGATGGATAAGATTACCCGGTCTACCCCTTGAGTGTTTGGAAGAACAAATTATGATAGGTATTGCTAAAACCTTAAGGAGCATACTCTTTCATGCAAGTTTTCATGTCAATGACTTTATGGAAAAAATCCTACCAAGCTCCATCACATTGAAATCAAATTTTGGAGAATGGACATTCTCGAAAAACCAAATATTAGGATTCTTTATTAAGGTGTAATATTTATCAAAAATGGGAACATTCAACCAATCTTTCTCCATAATATTTGAGCTAAGTGATAAGGAAAGGGGAGAAATAATTATCAAAAAAACAAGGAAACATAAGACTATAACTAGGACCGAGAACCTAATCCCTCAAAAGCAAAAAGTTCTTGGAAGGAGAATGATGATGAGCATTGGGAGATATTCAACGGAATGAAAAGGGTTGGAAGTAGATTCAAAAGAATGAAGAAGAGGAGAAGAAGAAGAATCAAATGGATCCATTGAAGAAATAGGATAGCCAAAATTAATTTGATGAAGAGACAAAGGATAGCCAAAATTAATTTGATGAAGAGACAAATGACTATCAAGGTGTTGATGTTCAAAGGTATTATTAATTAAGGTAAGAGCAAAAGACAAGATGTTGATGTTCAGATACCTAATATAAAATATATTACTGAGGAAGCTAGATACCAGAGAGTAATCAGTGAAGTAATGGAAGGAGAGGTGTATGAAATAAGAAAGGATCATCTTTCCCCTGCTAAATTTTTTTCCTCCTTTTCATCATCGATGATAAAGACCAATTTTTTTAATTCTTAAATTCCTTTGTTCTACTTAGCTTTACTAGAGTAATAACTTAAGGGCATGACTATGGAAAGCCATATTGAGTGTGTAGATATTTTTTAGAAGACATTACAAGCTTATGAATATTTATCTTCAACTGATTTAAATAAATGTCTTTCTTTTAATATTTTTAAATATTCAAACATCATTTAAGAGAAGTGTATTTAAAAGCTAGAATTAAATTTTTATTAAAATTATTTATATATGGAACATCACATTGACGTTTGATTTTAATCAGTATGTATAAAGTGTTGATTGAGCTATTTGTTGATCAAAACTATTTAGTCAAAATCATCTAATATATAGTCAAAATCACTTATGTTGAAACTGTGATTCGACCACATGACTCGATATGCATGAACCCAAAGCCTTGACATTTTTGACTTCACATGCATTTACCAATCTATTTATCAATAATTTGATTTACTAATTGATTTGGTTGAAACTACTCGATGACTTTTATCATTGATTGGGAAAACAAATTGAACAATACTTCATGTGTACTACTTAAGCTCATCCCATATTAAGTGTCTAAATATTTTTTTAAAAACATATTAGACTTTTATGAATACTTCTCTTCAACTTTTTCAAATAAATATATTTTGTTTAATATTTTTCCATATTCCTATATCATATAAAAAAATTATTTGACAAATAATTTTTTTTTTTTTCTAAAATCATATTCATATAAATCACATACATATTTTATAGTTTTTATTGTTTAAATTTTATGAACCTTTTCAATAATTAAATTACACTATTTGGCATTATGTTCTCCAAACGTATCTAATAAATTTTATTACAAGACACTTCCAACTTTTTCTATTACACATCTTTCCTTTATGGGAAAGTAATTTAATTTTATAAATGTATTTCATGTTGTTCTTAGAAGCCCATAGGAAATTAGTAGTCCAATATAACTTCCCCTGTTAACTTGAAAACTTAGAAAAATAAAAATAAATAAGTAAAATGGAAGAGAGAGGAATTTAGAATCTGACCACTGAGCATGAAAAGGAAGTTAGTAATGGTGATGACCATACGCAAGATAATGTCATCAATTTTGTAAGGTCATGTGTAGGGAACAAGTCTAATAAGGGCCCACATGCAAAGGATAAACAAGAAGGTATTTTTTAATGTCCAAAACATATTGGAAAATATTAGAACATATCAAATTGAGAGGCATATCTTTCATGGGAAGATCAAGTTGAAGGATGAAAAAAGTTCTCATCTTGAATCCAATGATATAATGGTGAACAAAGCTATATAAATGATCAACAATGCTTTTATAGGGAAATTGGAAATGGCAACCAAATGGAGAGATTTCAAACATGATGAAATAATTCTTTCCCATTCACTTTAGTTATGAAAAAAATTGTGCTAGGATACTAATGTCAAGACCCTGGTATTTTTTGAAAAATATGACTTTTCTTTAATGAAATGAAAGCAAGGAGTTAATCATGATAGAAGATAGTAATCTTATGTCAATATATATAAGTTTGGTTGGTCTCCCCCTTTGAGTATCTAGAAGAAGAGATTATGACAGGGATTTCTAAAACCTTCGATAATCTTATTTCTTTTGATGAGGCCACTAAGGCCAAAAGAAATCTTATTAATAAAAATGAAAAAAAATCAAATGGATCCATTTAAGAATTTGGATATCCAAATGTAATCTAAGGAAGTTGAAAATGAGGATCATGGTGTTTATATTCATAAATATGATATTAAAGGCATTACTAAGGAAAATAATATCAAATTATAAAGTATTGATTATCAAATATTGGAAATCAAAGATATTATTGATGAATTCATATATGATATAAATAATTACTAAAGAAGTAGGAGAAGAGGTACAAAAAATTTAAGGATCTTATTTTGTATGTATAAATTCTCCTTCCTACCCCTCAAATCTCTCACCCCCCTGAATATATGAAATGGAAGACTATTTCATGCCTAATAAATAAGTATAAAAATGGAATGAAAACAAGCATATTGATAAGGAAGAATTTTTTTCCTACTCCTTAATGAATCTAAAATAGATGGTTATATGTCTTACTCAAAGGAAAGAAAAATAAGTTAGGGATCACCTCTATATCAAAAATCAAAAAATAGAAAACACAAATAATTCTAGGGTTAGAAAATAATAAAGACAAAAATAAAAGAAAACTCAGGCAACAAAAACTATGGAATAAACTTGCAACAAAAGATATTGAAAATAATATTTAAATTATATTGAATGAGGATAAAGGATAAACGAAGTTTTCAAAAATAAAATGGATATCAAAGGGATCAATAATACTAAAAAGAAAATAATAGTTAGATACCTTAGGAAGAATAATAGTCCTAACTTTTTTCTATTTAGTAAACATAGTTGTTTGATAAAATGATTTTTTTATGTTAAGAATAAAATATGGAAAAAAATCTAAGTGTTCAAGGTTAGCGCAAAAGGTGTTTCTTAGGTTCTAGCCATATTTTGGAACCCAATGATTAATAAAGGTGATATACTACAAATTAATGACCATAATATTTATATTCTCTTTACTAATTTTACATAATTGACAAAAATGTCAGTGGGGAACATTAACGCACATATAACTACCTTTGAATAAAAGGGTTCTAAGAATATATTATTTGTTTTATGATAGATATTATTTTATTTATATGTTTATCTTAAAATAATTAATTTGGCTTGATGTAACAGAAGGTTTGGATATAACTTGATTCAAAGTAGATTTGATAGAATCCTTACCACTTATTATTGTTTGTTTAGTCACATTATTTTTTTATCTTCACTTATTAAAATTGAATTAATTATAGCTATATAACATTTAATATGGAAATGATGAATATAAGAGTCAACTATCCCTTTAAATTTGAGAATATGTGTATGTATCAATTTTTTTGGTGACTAAGGGTGTTCTACAACTTTTAGGGTATGATATTATCACTATGTTGGACCCACCGACCTGGCACATACTTCGACATGATATCGTAGAGTGATTCCAATGAACTAATCCTTCAAAATTACACTAGTGCCCCACTCGATGCTCATGGTCCAAGCAAGGCTCGCACCAGCGATCTTGTAGTCACCATTGTAACGACTTACGATTGAGGTATAACCTTTAAGGCTATGTGTATGAATCATTTGGATTTGAAATAAACAATTAAATATTGGTGGATCATAGATATTAGAGGAAGAACCATGTATATAATTTACAAAAATCTTTAAAATATTAAAATAAATATCAAGAATTAGAATATTTATATTTTTGAGAATATCATTTCAAAAGAAGAAAAAAGTTAATTGAAGAAATTTATGAATTAAAAAATAAGATATATTTTAATGATATAAGTGATGATAATTATTTAATTGAAAAATATTTTCCCAATGAATATCATTCTATCATAACTATATAAAAAACATTTTGGTGGTATAAATCGAGAGCCCTATAGCTTAAATATGGAGATAAAAATATGATGTTCTTCCACATGTCTACCCTCAAATAAAGAATTAGTAATAGAATATTTATAATTATTAGATACAATCAGGATGTGAGTAATGACGATCAAATTATCAAGGAAGAGGATATTAATTTATATATTCTTCTTCTTTCCTGAATTGTTAATGGAAATATGGAAGTGGAAAACAATAGCTTTTTCTATTGTTGTTAGACACTATAAAAGAATAGGTTGTTAGACACTATCTTAGATTACAAAGTCATTTCTTTTTTGTCTCTACAATGAGATAGAGTGCATAGACACGGTGGCTTTCTAACAATTTTGATTTACTAGTTTCAGCACATCCTTAAAATAAATGTGATAGAAACTAAAAATGAGTTCTTATTTTCTTATAAGCTGCTTACAAAACTACATAATACCTTTATTATATTAATTCCCAAGAAACTACGAGCTAGAGATATTAAATATTTTGGCCTTATTAGCCTTTATAATATAATATGTAAATATTTAACTAAAATCATGTGTCTTCATATTCAACCCTTATCTGAATACATTATTTCCCACTAGTAAGAACCCTTTGTCATGAGGATAGAATTTTAGGATGAAATCATAACGGGTCATGAAACTATTAACTCCATCCACAAAGGGACAAAGGGACTTATGAAGTTATGGTTTTTTAAGTTATATATGAATAAGGTTTATCATAGGCTGTCATGGGAGTTTATGAATAAAGTTTTGGAGAAATTTAAATTTCATTTTTCTTTTATCAAAACATGTGTATATATGATTATTCATTTTATTTATTTTATTTTTATTATTTCTTTGGTAATGGAAGAGGGTTGAGATAAGGAGACCCATTATCTTATTTTATCTTTATTTTAATGTTTTAAAAAAGGGATCCAAATCAATATTATATGTATTATATCATAATGTTAATATTTTTTTTATAAAAATTAAATTGATGCCAAAAATAAAATTATTAGTTAATTTGTATGCACTCACAAATATTAGCACCCATCACTAATTTACGGTTACCATTATAAAATGTTTATGAAGGAATATAATGTGTATGCAATTGATTGATTATTAATGAACAACAATAGGAGTTGATATATAATTATTAATCGTTACCAAATCTATCACTGATCACCTAATTGTATTCCACTTAATCTACCATCTGAACATCTAACCAACAATATATTACTGATCATCGAATTGCATTTTTAAGCTAAATAGACAATGTAATTTGTAAATTATGCCAACATTCCCCCATTTATTACATTATTTTTACAAACATCATATTTTTTGATAGTGGTGTCCCCTTTATTTCAAACACTATAAAAAGATTTACACTCTTCATGTAACTTGCTCACTTTTTGAGGTGGCATGCCATCTTTGTTACTTCAAGGTCATGGTGTCACTTGTTTATTCCTTATAGGATTACCACAACTCTGGAAGTGATAAGAGTAGATCTCTTTGCTTAACACCTTTGATGGTTTCTAGGATTACAACAAACTTATATAGTTTTCTGCTATAAGTTGACCACGAACTTGAAGGTTGCATGAAGTCTTGACTATTCTATACACTTCAATGGTTTCTCAAATTTCCACAAACCCTTTTCCAAGAACAAAGCACTACTTTAGTGATTTTTCTCCCCACAATATTATTTTCTAGGAGGTACCAAACTAGAAAATAATGCTCAATACTTTATTAAAAAACACACTGCAAAACATAAAATAAACACACCAAAAATTGTCACCATATTAAAGGTGCGACCCCATCATAGCTGACTCATGAGAAGATGTCAGTTGTCCTCCACCCTCCATGTATCGTGCAACCTCTAGTTAAGTTCTACTAAATGTTTCACAGCATGAGAGTTGAAGTGAAGGCTACCTCATTAGTTGACGCTTCACTTTCATTAGTATCTGGTGATGTTCTACTTGAGCAACATTAGCTTCATTAGGGTTAGATTTCCTTTTGAGAACATGTCTTGCTCAAACAAGATAATCCCATGTTGTATGACCTTTCATCTTGTAGTACTAGCATTTTATGTCCCTTTTATCAGTATTGAATTTTTCTAAAAATTTCAAGAATACAATGCATTCTCATGTTGGGAAATATATTCATCTTCTACAGGTATCCTTTTGTCTTCCTCAAGTAGTGATACAATCATATCATCGAGAGATTTTGATGGTATTTGGCTAAGAGTAGGTAAAATATTTCTATATTTGGATGGTAGACTATTCAATAGAATAGTTTTTGCATCCTGATCTTCAACATTAGTTTTACCTTAGCAAGTTGCCTAATAAGAGACCTCAGATTGTTTACATTGATGGAAATAGTAATTTTATTATCCATTTTGAATCTATATAACTGCAATTTTAGTGAAAATTGAGCATTTACTGCTTTTACACCAAATAAGGTGTTGAGTGTATTCCAAATCTCCTTAGATGATTTTTCTAAATCCACGTGATGTAACTTGGAATCTAATAGTGTAAGGCCAATGATAGCTTTCACTTTGTCATCTCTTGTTTTCCACTCCATTAATTTATTTGCATCGGTGGGTTGTTTTTTATCTCTATTTACGATACCCCACAAATTTGTATACATCAATTACATTTGCATTTTAACCTTCCATTTATGAAAGTTTAATATAGAATATTTCTCTATGGGAGTTTAAATTTCCATCTTGAAACAAAGAGACGTAGATCTAGAAAGCTAACAAAGTAATATTTATTGTTTTGAAATTAGAAATATGTATCTTGTTCAAAATGATGCCTTCTTCTTCCTTCTCTATGTTGACGCTTGATTCCTCACTTGTCTTGATCCGAGTGATTTCAAAAAAAATTGTTGCAGAGCTAGCTGGAGCTCTACGCTTTACCTAGATTGTAGGTTGAGTCATCCATATGGTAGGCTGCGTCTTTTATTGAAAATCACTGATATCTTTGAAGTGCCAAAGTGTAGGAATAATAATGTAGTGATATTATTGAAAAATGGCAAGTTTGTATCCATACCAATATGGATTGCTGTCTTATGCTGTATAAGTTACCAGTGCAGATTGAATGAAATGATAATGAAATGCTTCGATTGTTTTATTGATCAACAACAGGTTCTTATAATTACAATAAAAAGTAGTTATACCTCTTAACTAACCTGCGCGAACTGTCAATCGACCGATTTAATTGCTATGATTAGTTGTATAATGACTGTCAAACATTTTAATTCCCAAGGCGCTACTCTGATTATGTTATCATGAATTGCTGTAGACTATCTGCTCCTCTGCTATCATGATTCCCATAACCTGTGAAGAGCATCGATCATATTTATAAATGTTCCCTGAGTAGTCAATGCTTTGCTTCAGGATTTCACTCTTCCTCTGCCAGATTATGCTATCACATTGACTAGTTTTTACAACACATTCTGCATGTTGATCAAGGTTTTTGCTACATGGTGATCAGGATCTTGGTATCCGCTCTGATACCAAAATGAAGGATAGAATGCATATGCAGTCGACTGATTATTGATGAACAACATCAAGAGTTTATTTACAATGATTAACAGTAACCAAATCTATAACTGATCACCTAATCGTATTCCACCTAATCTACCATCTAAACATCTAATCGATGCTAAATAACTGATCGCTGAATTGCATAGTTAAGCTAACTAGATAATGTAATATGTGAATTATGCCAACAGTTTATCCATGAAATAATCAATCTAGAATCTTTTAGAATATATAATATTAAATAATAAAATTTAATTTAAAATCTATTTTTATATTTACTATATAAATATATCAAACCAAATTTTAAAACATGCTCAAAATTTTAAAAAAATATTAAAATCTATTTATATATTTACTATATAAATATATCAAACCAAATTTTAAAACATGCTCAAAATAGAAAAAAATAATTATTATTAAGTTTTCAACAATACTAACATAATAGTTTTGAAGTAAGATGAGGGGAGTGGATGATGTAGCTACGATTCTGGACAAGAACAATGAAGAACAAGATGGAGATGGGGGAGTTCTGGGTAGGAACTCTACCAAGAAGAATATTTTTGAGACTACTACGGTTAAGTTGGTTGGTTCAAGTGCCAACGAAAAGGGCATTTCTTAGACTGAGTTGGTTAAAGGAGAGATAACATCTGGGAAAGGGTGTCGGGATCTCTTCCCTTTGCCTGAGATGGTGAAGTGCTTTTGGAAATACCTAATGAATAAACTGATCAGGCCGAACATGAGTTTGGAAATGGTTTCCTAGGCAAGTTTCAAGGCTTCAGACCCAATATTGATGCAGTGAAAGACTTGACTTGGAAGAGATGGAAACTAAAGGGCTAAGTGATGATTTCATGCATGGCCATGGCTTTCTGCTATTCTCTTTCTCAAATCATGAAGACTATGCCCGTATTCTTGAAGGAGGATTATGGACCTTTGGAAAAGTGGTCCTTATCTTGCAGGAATGGATATTTGGATTCAAAAAATTCAAAGAGGATTAGAAGGTTATTCTTGTTTGGACTAGACTCCCAATGCTTCATTAGAGTTCTGTAAGGAAAACGTCCTAATGAGGATTGTGAGATCTATTTGATCCCTCGTTATAGTTAATTGTACAACCAAGTTTAAAAGCAGACTAGTTTCGGCTAGACTTTGTGCTTTCGTGAACCCAAAAAAGGCTCTATTTGAATCTATCAGGGTAAGATCAAAGTTAGGAATCTGGGATCAGAATGTTGTGTATGAAAGAAATAATGAGATCTTTTCCAATTATCGCAACTTTGGACATATTTGTGACAATGGCAGGGGTGAACATAATTATAATATCTCTAAGTCTAGGATGTAGGACAAGGAAGGTTATAAGGAACCAAATGCCAAGTTAGTTAGAACTAAGAACATTACAAAGGTAGCATCCTCCCTCAAGACCGAGGAGTCCCTTTTGTTAATAATTGAGTTAGAGATCTAGTCGATGGATTTTATAGTGCCTAAGGACGAAGGGAAGTGTCCTGAAATAGTTGAAATGTTCAATGATAAAGGCGTTGGTAAAAATGATCAGCTATAAATTCATATCCTAATTTCCCTCGATCCTACATCATCTGAACCAATTTCTTTTGACAAGTTAAAATCTCTACTGGAGATAGAGTTAGGTTACTAGAAATCTTTGAATCATTATTCTTTTAAGGATGAGGCTCCTTCTCCATAGTTGCTAGACTTAGATCATTCTACACCTATTAAGGAATGTAGGAAAGAAGAGTGTATGCAACAAAAGGGAACAGTTAATGGGTGCAGCAAGAGTAAAATGGAACATCCCCGCCCTAGAGGGTCAAAGACATTAGACTCACTTTCAGACAAAGGAACCATTTCATTAATGGTTTCTATATCCCACGCCATGTCTTTGCTTCAGATTACATTGGTTAGGATTTTGATTTGCTTCATTGCTGAATTATATGATCCTATGGTTGAAGGGATTCAATATGGGGTTGACTGGTGAATAGACATTGGGAATGTACCGTTAGGAGGGATTTGGAAGAATTCTTTTAAAGTTTTGAATATTCGATGTTGACCACTCTTTTTGAAGATACGCAATTTCTTTTCTTCTTAGTGGATGCTCATTGGTTGCTCCTTGGATCCCTCGTAGGGTCCCCCTTGTGTTGAATGTTCTTTCTTGCCCTGGGGGCCACTTCTACCCAAAGTAAAATTTTGGATTCAGGTTTTCATGAGCATTCTTATTTTTACTTATTTTTCGTTTTCTATTGGTTTTTTTGACTATTTTTATATAGTAATCGAGATTTATGGGGGAGTCCGTCTATTGTTTTTTTCTCTTAGGGACCTGGGGCCCTTTGTGTCCAAGGTGGGTTTTTTTGGTTTTTTTTTTTGGTCTTTCTTTTGGTTTTTTTTTCGAAGACCTAGACCTACTACTATAATCAGGCCTAGATTTCACACCAACTTTTAAAAGGTTGGTTTGGGTCCTTTTGGTTTTTTGTTGTAGCTACATCCTTCCATTGGATCCTCTTTGCTTTCCTAATCAGTTGTTTCTAGCCAGATGGTAATCTAGACCACCTGATGTTCCTTTCGACAAGGTCCTATTTGTTCTTGTAGTCAAATATTTCTAACTAGAAGGAGACCCAAATCCCCTGATATATCTATATTAATACTCACATTAATAAAAAATGAGCTCCCTTAATCATAACAATACTAAGATAATTATAATAATATATACAAAACATAAAATATAAATTTGATAAACTTAACTTACAAATACATATTTTAATAATTTTAATTAAATAATAAAAAATACTTATTAATAAAATTTTGAAAAAAAATTAATAAAATAAAATAATTACAAAAAATAAACTATCTTCTACAATGTAACTCTTATTTTTATATATATGATATGTTCCGAATTTTCCACTGCTATATACATTCTTTTATAAATTAATATTCAGCCTTATCAATCACTTTATTTAGGGGTAATTAATGCGTAGAAGAATTCGTAACCCGTTACAAAGTCAATAACCTTTTTTTTTTTTTTTTCAAAACGGTTGTCGGCCTTCAAGCAAGACGTACGCGAACTGCGACGATAATTTTTGTTTGAATAAAAACCCATAAAAACGAGGGACGATCATAGCAAGCAATTACTGTGGAAGGCTTAATTATAACTATTTCGCTTTTTAGTTTGGACAAATTTAATAGACGAGGCAAAGAAAACTATGTTTACGCGGGGGTTTGTAAATTTAATCGCTAACGACTTTCACTAAAAATAGATGGTTGAATTTTAGACAGCTGACCTCTTTCGCCCAATATATGGATTTATTGCTTTTACATTTATACATATTGTTCAAGCTCATGCATCTGATATTTATCATATGCTCTTTCTCATTATTGGATTTATAGCTTCTTTTACAGCCACATTCATCCCGTCTGTTTGAAAACCTATGCAATGACTGCAAAATCCACACTATGCTTATTATTCTTCACATTCCTCTTCATTCCAATATGTTCTTGTATGTCTGCTTCGCCAAGAAAAACCATCCATGCGACTGCAAAAAGCATGGTATTCTATGTGCAGGAAACCACGACTGGAGCCAATGCGACTGCAAGTGTAATTGGACGAGGGAACCTCTTCTAACATGTCATCCTTTGGAACAATACTTTTCATAGACAATCCGGTCACCCAAGGACCTGAATACACCTCCAAGTTATTGGGAAGAATTCAAGATTTGGAGGCCAATTCAGATCATAGGGTCATATATTTTCATATGGTTGCCTCTGTTATTTTTGAGAATGGAAGCACAGTGAAGATGAGTGGAGTAATTAGAACTCATTTGGTCCTAAGTGTAGAATTTATACTGCCTGTATGCAGACTAACAACATTTCATGGAAACTAAAACTAGAGCTACAACTCTATGAAACACTCACAACAAGAAACACAGATTACAAATGAAAAACATAAGAAATCAAATTCTTTTAACGCACTTGCTTATAAAAGAGAGTCATATTACAGACTCTTCTAAGGAGCTTCAGCTCTCATCTTCACAACACAATGGCCATTCTGTAGGCCTTCACAACTAGATTCAATGGCCGTTCTGAGGCTCATTGATCCTACCAGCTTCAGCTGGGATGCACTTCTGTGCATACACAAGTCATACAAGTAGGAGCTTCTGCTCTCGACACCTAGCACTGCAGGCTGGTGGAATGAACTGGGCAGATCTACGCTGCTCCAGAATTCATTGGTTAACACAATACATCCGACCTCCATTTATAGCAGTTTATGGAAGTCTCTAGATAAGTCTGCTCAATCAATGAACTTAACGAACAACAGTAAATGTATTTAATGACAAGATCTATTAGCTCGAATATACATCGATTAAATATGCACCAAAATATGCTAAATTCACAATGATGTGACAGAAAAATAGCTGATTAAATATTTAGTCTTTAGCGTGTTCATTACATAAGCTAGAGTACCTACGTGGTTACAGCCACATTTTCCAACACAAAGGGAGCTGTCGGTGGTTGGAGGAACGGGACGAATCAAACATGCTAGTGGGCATGCCCTCGTCCACATTATAGCAATTGATGGAGTGCTTCTGACATTTAAGTTCAATGTCACGATTCGATCATAGAAAGACTGAGATGATATTTATCGAATCGTAAAGAAAGTGTAAATCGTCTCCAACATCCAACATTTCCACCAGTAAAGTATCGTGTGACAGAGATTACCGTTAGCCTGGGGTTGTTTTCCTCATTTGACAGCTGTTAACCCTACAGCGTGAAGTTATCCCATTTCTTCCTTTTCTTCACCGATGATAAAGACCGAATTTTTGAACTCTTAAACCTCCTTTGTTCTACTTTCGAATAATTTTGTTGATTGGGATAAACTATGGGAAAATTCAGACTGACGAGCTACATATATCTTGTTAGAGTGAAAAAAGTTTGAATTCGACACAATGGAATCAACTTTTTACCGTAAAATATTTGCTTGACTATAGTGTCTAAATATTTTTAAAAACACATTTCATGCTTATGCATATTTCTCATAAACGTTTTAATTTTTAATATTTTTAAACATTCGTTTAACATCTAAAAGAAGTGTATTGTAATTTTATATATTAAAAAAATATTTGTTTTTATTCAATTTTTTGGATCTTTCATGACTAAATCATACAATTTGGTATTATGTTCTCCAAACGTGTCTAATAATTCGAAAGCACTTTCTATATTTTCTATTAGATATATATTTTCCTTTTGAAAAAGTAATTTCATTTTATACATTTGTATGTTTTTGTTTTTATAGAATTAGAAAGGAACTTAGCAGTTCAAGATAACTTTCAACATGAAGATGAAAAATTGAAAAATAAATAAATAAATAAATAAAGGGAAAGGAATTTTAAATTGAAGCTCTTAGTAGGAAAAGGGAAATAGTGATGGTGATAACCATTTGTAGGGAAATCTCAACAATTCTATAAGACTACGTGAGGGGGACAGGTCAGAGAAAGGCCCATATGCGGAGGACAAAAAAGAAAATATTTCTTAAATTAAGAAAAACTATTGGAACAAATTAGAACATGATAGACCCAGAGGGGGATTTTTCATGAGAATATCAAGTTCAAGGAGAAAACTACGATAAAATCCTCATTAGAACCACTGAAGGATGATAAAGATTTCCATCTTGAAGTCTAGAGATAATGGTGACAATATATTTATCAAGAATGGACAGAGCTTTGAATGGCTAAAGATATGCGCCGCCCCCCCGCCCCCGCCCCCCCCATATACATATATATATATATATAGATACATATATATATATATAGATACATATATATATATATATATATATATATATATATATATATATATATATAGATATATACACATATACACATACATATATATACATATATATACATACACATATATATACATATATATATATATATATACATATATATATATACATATATATATATACATATATATATATATACATATATATATATATATATATATATATATATATATATATATATATATATATATGTATGTATGTATGTATGTACATATGTATATCGAGAGTCATGTGGATTAAAGAGATACAAATACCATGTTCTTCCACATGTCTACCCTTAAGTGCATAAGTAGTGTTAGAATATTTGAAATTGTTCGAGTGAATGTGGATGTTAGTAATGATCTTTACATTATTAAAAAAGAGGTTATTAATATATCAAAAAATATTATTTTCGGAGATGGTAATGGTAATATGGAAGTGAAAAATACAATTGATTATTTTATTATGTCAATTTTGAGTTAGAAGGACAATAATAAATTGTTAGATTTTATATTAGATAATGAAGCGATTTTTCTTTTTTCTATTTAAAAGGGGATAGAGCACTTAAAATTGAAGGCTTTCTAATAACTTTTTATAATAGTTTCAATATATTAATAAAATGAATGTGATGACATTTATGAACAAGTTTTTGTCTTCTTATAAGATTCTTACGTAATTAAAAATGTAATTTATTGTATTTAATTCTCAAAAAATTATAAGATTAAAAAATTTAAGATTTTAGGCCTATCAACATTTGTAATATAATATACAAAAATTTTAATAAAATTATATTTTTTTGTATTTAACCTTTATTCGAAACCGTTATTTCTCAATAATATGGAGGTTTTGTCACAAGGCAATAAATTTCAGATAGATTTATAATAGTTCGTGAATATATTCATTCCATTGACAAATGGAAATAAGAAAATATGGTTTTCAAGTTAAATATGAATAAGGCTTATCATAAAGTGTCATGGTAGTTTTTAGATAAATTTCTATTGAAATTTGACTTTCATATTTACTTTGAAAATTTAATTAAAACTTATATTTATATATGTAGATTTTTTATTTTATTTATTAATTCTTTCTATATATATATATATATATATATATATATATATATATATATATATATATTTGTGAAAAAGGGTTGAGAAAAGGAGATAGGGTTCAAACCTTAAACATAACATTATCTTTTTCCATTAATAAGGGTATATTAATAAGGATTAAACCAGTTCAAAATGTGAACCCAACATCCACCAATAGTTTGTAGATGGCATGATAATATTAGTTGAAGCTTTGTTTAAAGAGGTTAAGGAAAAGAATAATTAGTTGTTGAAATATTATGATCAAACATCAAATCCAAAGACTAATTTTTAAAGGGGTCATATTTTATTCATTTTTTATTAACACTCATATCATCCTTCAACAAAAAATTTATAAAATCTTGGATTTTAAAATTTAATATTTTCCTTCCAATTATCTTGGAAGGCCTCAATGCTATGGTAGGATACTTCCAGATGCATTAAATTATCTCTTATATTAATTTCACCATAAATTGGTAAGTTTTAAAGGAAGTATCATTTTTCTAACATATAAGCTTCAGTTGATCAAGATCACTCGCCCAAACCACATTGTTTACCTACTATCCTTATTTAAAATACCAAGGATCATTGTTGAGAAGATTTAGATGAAACAAAAATGATTCCTCTATACATATATGGTGTAAAAAATATTTTTTTTGTGGCTTTCAATAGAGTACATCTTCCTAATAACTATGATGGACTAAGGATTCATAAAATTATACCTATAAATAAAACTCTTATTGTTAAAATGGGTTGGAGGTTTCTTAAAGAAACAAATTAATAGACTGAAATTATTAAAGAAAATTACTTGGGGATGTTGTAAGGTTTGTTTCAGCTGATACACTCGAAAGGGTTCTTTTAGTTAGTAGTAGGAAACTCTTACAGAAAGGTATTAAATGGAGATTGTTTTAGCACAATATGTCTTAGTTAGGGATGATACATCAATCCTAAAATCTCATCTTAATGCTTTATAACATTAACATAACATTAATGATCTTCTTCATAAGAATTATGGGAAAAGTGTTGTTTATTATTCTATAAATAGTGATAAAAGAAGAGTGTTGAGAGTTATATTATTTGATAACTCAGATTTGGAAGAAAATAAAATTATTACGACCCTGAATGAACATTTTAAGGGAGTTTATATTAAAATGACAAGAAAGGAATATGGTTTGATTTGTGAATATTTTTTGAATAAAATTATAATGTAAAATTTGGATATAATACATGCATAAAGCATATTACTAACAGTTTCCCATGAAAAACACATTACACGATAAAAATCTGATTTCAAATACCATTTTTTTAGGCTTGTAATTCAAAATGATTTTTTTTACCATTGGCACTCTCATGAAAAGAGGACATCCTATCCCTAAAAAAATATTGTTTTGTGAACATTTTAGAATCATTAATCCATTTAATGTTGGATTTACCTTTTGCTTTCAAGGTATGGGGCGTCATATTATCTAAGCTTGAGTCTTTTTTGGTTCAACTATCAATGGTTTTAGACATGTTGACATAATGGTCTACTAATTTAAATAGTTAAAGCCTTAAAAAGCATTGGTATGTGTCTATACCATATGTATTTTGTGGTTTGTGGAAATAAATAAACAAAGTAATTTTAAACAATAAGAAGAAAACCACCATGATTTTACATTTGAGAAAAAATATCATTTGAGGGAGAATTATTCTTCTATAAATATTGAGTATAGGTACAACATTAAATAGGGGAAGTTGAAGTTCACATTGAATTGAAACATGTCCAGTGAAGGAAGAAATGACATAGATGAAAAGTTAGAATCTATAATATTAGTGAATTTAAAAACATCCTCTCCTAGATGGGCATAACTAAAATTTTTTGGAGCCATTATGATAATCCTTAAAAATTAGGAAGGTAGCTATAATAAGAGATATTAGAGGAAATATGATGGAAGCATATGTTTTGAGTATTGGTATTCAAACTAATCATATGTTTGAGTCATTTGTGGCTCTTTGGGGGAGTTAGATGGAAATAGATATTTGATTCACACATCTGATCATTGAATGTGACTTTTTGAAAATCAATAATTATATTAATCATGAAGTAATATATAAAATAAGGCATACAGTGGAGGACACAATAAACATTTTCCAATCATTATGTTATACCTTGTCAAAGAGTATAGTGAAACATATATTCCTGATGTGATATGTCAAAAATTTGATTTGGAATAAACTACTAAAAATGGTGGATATCATTCTTGAGAATATGATCATATTCAATATTCATTTTATAAATGGCCTTTTATTTTTTTTAATTAGAGATCATTTCACATGGCTCATTTAAAATCCAATGCATGATATAAGGAAAAGCACCCCTTGTTTCAACCATATAAACATTGATAACCCAGATCAAGAGTTTTTATGCAAGGATATTAGCATTCATGAAAAAGTTGTTGTAAGGGATTTTAAGTTGTTGATTATTAATGATGGCATTCAAGGAAGATTTGATTATCTTGAGGTCAGGATTCTCGATATTAATCTTGATAGAGAAGATATATATTTAGATAGGTTGTTAAATGATATGATCTTACAATTGAAGCATTTTATCTATATTTATATTGGTTACATCAATATGAGAAATGACTCTTGTAGGGTTGTACTTATTTATGTTATAATGATAAATAAGAAATTCAAAGTTTGAACATTTAATAAGAAGGGAGGCTTGTGATTTTTAAAGTAAAAATTTAGGGATGAGTTATCCACATATCTATTGAATTCACTATAGCTTGTAAAGGCCAAATTCTAGACATGTGGAGGTAAGGAAAGGTGGGGTGACAATTTCAATTTTAGATGAGGTCATAGATCAATTGATTGTATTAGTATAAAGGAGATGAAAATTTGTGAATCCAAAAGGGAAAAAATATGATGTGGACAAGCTCCTCAAATAGATTGAAGAGATAGTAGACTTTCATTGTGGCTACCTTATATATTCACACCTGGTTCCTTGAAATTAGGTGGGACATCAGACTATGAGGTATATTACCTAGTAAGTGCACAACAAGGTTGTTTTTTTATAACATTTTTCTTTTTTGAATAATTTATAGCACAATATTTATTTAATATTTTCTTTCTACTTACTTATGTCTTTATATAACTTGGTAATTGACTTGTAGCTAGTTAAAATGATTATCACTCTTCACTAAGCTCTAATATTTTTTATACAAACATGCTAAGTATTTCAATATTGACCCATTTTTAAGGGTTAGACTTGTAGATTTTGGTATTAAATAAATAACTATATGTTTTTTTAATAATGGTAATAGGAGTAGTAAATATAAAATAAATTTTATAAAGGTTACAAATGTGTTGTTTATTTCTCTTAGATATTTTGATAGAATTAATGTTCTGATTGAGTTTGATTCTAATAAGATCTATTTTTAGACTCTTCTACTTTAAAGTTTGTGAATATCAAATACAATAGTAATGGTAGTATTTGGAACTTTTAAAACATCAAATTTTAATTAAGAATGAAGTAGAGTTTAAATTAAAAAAAAAATTAATTAAAGGATTTTTTATATCAAAAATAAAAATCAAGTACTCAAAAATTTTAAAGAATGTTAATTCAAAAAAAATTATAGAAATGGTGAATTATATCAACCTTCATGATAATATTTTAAAGCGAATCATGAAAGGGAATAAGGGTCTTACATATTTTTTCAAATAAATCCATATTCAAATAAGTGAGATGCTAGTCATATCACCAATAAAAAGGGGACATGGAGGAAGACTTATGAAAAGTGAGGTACATGCATGATAAAATAAATAAATTGTAAAATGAGAAACTGAAGATAAATCAGGACATTCAACACATTATCTAATCTAATTTTTTTAAGAATGCTTGTTAAAATTAGGTATCTAGTGTCAATGATCTTAAATAAGTGGTTAAGGTGAGGAAGATGGATCAAAGTAGTTTAAGACTGAGAAAAGGTATGAAGTGGAAGCAAAAATGTAAATATTTTAATGTGGAGACAAGTGGTATATAATTATTAGATAGAATTCTCTCTAAAATGAATGAGGATTGGAATGCAACCTTACTTGAGGATTTGAATGTAACCTTATTTGAGCTTGATGCTTAACATATGTAATTGTTGGTTCTTTATTTTTTGTATCTTTTGTATTGTATTTTAATTCTTGTTTCATTGATATTGATAATTATGTCGATCAAACATTTTTGGTTGTTCCATAATGTTATTGTTAGTTAATTTAGGTTTGTGAGGATTTTTTAATCTTGTTCAATGAGAAACATCTCTTAAAATAATGTTACTTTAGTTTTGTTTTAAAAGATATATTTTATTTTAATTTAGTTTAAAATGTCTAATAAATAATAATATGATTGCAATGGATTGTATCAGTTAAGTTGATATTTTTCAATGAAATAGGATAGAGAAAGATTATATCAACTAGGTCAATATAATGATCTAAAAAAATACTTAAATGAATTATTTCAATGAATTGATATATATGATGATGATATAAGAATGAAATGAATTGAATAGAACATGACATTGTAATTTTATATGTATGAATAAACTATACCAACACATTTTAGGTCATGTAAATATAATAGTCTAAAGACAAAGGGACTGTTTTGACACAATATAAGTCACTACTGGTTTCTCGGTGAAATAGAGAGAATTGTTTTTTCACATTTTGAGTCATGAGAAACTTAGTTTACTTGAGTAAAAATAATTATATCCACACATTACAGATCATCATTGTTTTAATTTGATGGAGGAAAATAGATAATTTTATCTTCACATTTTGGATCATGATTGATGTAGTTTATTATAGGTCTGTAAAACTAAATAGCATAGACATAGTTGATAATAGTGAAAAGAAGCGATTTTAGTAGTGATTTAGATAGATTGGGTTGATTAGGCATGATAGTTATGAATGTTCATATAAACTTGATGATTATAATCAGCTATAATTTAAATGTTGGTAGGAATTTGAATTTGGTGTTATTCATAAAATGATGAGTTGACATAAAATGATTGATTATGAGCAGAGGTTTGATGACTCATCTTTATAAATCCTTTAGGGCTAAATTTAGGGGTAGACATCAAGGAAACCATTTTCAACATATATTTATTTGATGGTAAATGTGGGAAAATTATAAGGGGGATTATAAATAGAAAATTTTCTTTCATGTAAGGGTATTCAGTGTCAATAGAATAATCATTATAAGTTGAAAAATCATAACATTGATTTTCAACTATGTAAGAAGTGAAGAAGGTGGGACAACGACGATCATCATGAGAAAAGTAATTATAATTTTAAGGATCATCATTATCAAAGGGTGAATATCTTGGAAAAATAAAAATAAAAAATCAAATAAATTATTGATAATAGTAAAAAAATTCCATCTTTTAGAAGGATAAATTAATTAAATGAAAGATTATCATATATATTAGTTTGTTCTTTATGAAGTATAAAAAAGAAAAATAAAGTATAAATTTGCATGTATATTTAAAGTGGAGTTTTCTTTATAATAATATGTGCAAAACATAAAGTATATATTTTAATAAATTAAATATATATATATATATATATATATATATATATATATATATATATATATATATATATATAATTGTTATTGAGTGGTATATGCATTCCTTATTACTTTTTATTAAAAATTGATACTTAATGTCAATGCTAGATATATCTAATTATACGTTGTAATTATCCTCAGCTTTTCGCGGTATATGCATTGTTTTGCTAAATATTCAATCAACCTAATTTTGATAATTAACAATTGAATCGATCACTTTGTTTACCGCGTGGTTATGCTAAATATTCAATCAGCCTCTCGCGGTATATACATTGTTTTGCATGGTGGTAAATATTCAGTCAGATCGTGGAAAAATTTGTCGTCTCTTAAAAAGTCAATCATTGTTATTTTTTTTCGAAACGGTTGTTGCCTTTTTAAACAATGTTAAAGCTCCTTTGTTCTACTTCGAGATAGTTGTGTTGATTAGAATAAACTATGGGAAAAATCATACCGATATGATATATTTACTGATATGATATATGTATCTCCTTGACTAATGAAGAAGACTAAGTTTTAAAAAAAAATTGAAACTAGGATTTGATCCTCACAAATAGTATATTAATATTATGTCCAAATGGGTAAGGTTGCCCGCTCTCCCTCTTAGTAAGAATAAATTACGATAGGTATTGCTAAAACCTTAAGGAATCTCATTGCTTTTTTTTAACCAGCATGATGAGAACAAGACTCCTTCATGCAAGATTTCATGTTAATGACTTTGTGGAAAAACTCCTACCAAGCTCCGTCACATTGAAATCAAATTTTAGAGAATGGATTAAAAAAGAAAACATAATAATAAGATTATTTATTGAAGTGCAAGATTTTTCACAAATGAGAATAATATTTGAGCTTAGTGATAAGGAGAGAGGAGAAAGAATTTTATTTTAAAAGAAACAATCGGACTAATTACAACATGGAACCTAATCCCTCAAAAGAAGAAAGCTAAGTGACAATGAACATTTGGAGCATATTCAACAGAATGAAGAGGGTAGTGAGTAGATTTAAAAGAATGAAGAAGAAGAAAAGAATCAAATGGATCCATTGAAGAATCAGGATAGCCAAAATCAATTCGATGAAGAGATAAAGGACTATCAAGGCATTGATGATTAAAGTATTACTAAGGAAGGTAAGATCAAAGAATAAGATGTTGATGTTCAAATACCTAATATAAAATATATTACTGAGGAAGACACATATCGAAGATTAATTAGTGAAGAAATAGAAGGAGAGGTGTATGAAATAAGCAAGGATCATCTTCCTCTTGCTGAAATTTTTTCCTCCTTTTCGTCATCGATGATAAAGACTGGTTTTTTAATTCTTAAACTCCTTTGTACTACTTTGATTTACTATAGTAATGGTTTGGGGGCATGAATATGGAACACCATGTTGAGTGTGTAAATATTTTTCTAAAAACATTACAACCTTATGAATATTTCTCTTCAGGTTACTCTTTCTTTTAATATTTTTGAATATTCATACATCATTTAAAAGAGTTGTTTTTAAAAGATAGAATTAAATGGGATGGAAGCTTAAGCATATAGATGTGAAAAAGTACATTATATAATGGTGATCTCAAAGAAGAAGTGTACATGACCCAACCATAACGCTTCATTAACAAAAAACATTCAAAAAAGGTATCTCATCTAATTAAGTCACTTTATGGACTTATGAAAGCACCAAAGGCATGGTATATTAAGATTGATGATAATATATTGTAACATAGATTCATTTATATCCCATTAGATATTAATTTGTATATTAAGAAGGTAGGCAAAGAGATTATTATTCAAGTTTTGTGTGTGAACTATCTTGTGATCATCGGAGGTTAAGTTGAACTTGTTGAAGAAGTAAAGAATTACTTGAAGAAATCCTTTGACATGATAGATTTGGGTCTACATTATTATCTTGTGTTGGAGATATGGAAAAATAAATATCATATTTTTGTCTCATAGATGAAATATGCGAAGATGCTCCTTGAGTAATATGGGATGAAATATTGTAAACCAAAGTAAACTCTGATGGAGAAGGTTTTCAACTATCTCAATTTTAGGAGTCACCTTAATTAGATAAAACTCACTATAGGTATCTTTTTGGGAGCCTCATTTATTTGACTTACACAAGACCAACCATATGCTTTGGTATCAACTATCTTTCGAGATTCATGCAAGATCTAAATAAGTGTCATTGGGTTGTAGCAAAGCATGTTTCAAGATATGTCCAAGGTATAATTGATTATGGTCTAGAATACAATAAGAACACAAATTTATTCTTATAGAGACACACAAAATCAAACTATGTTGGGTTTGTTGATGATAGGAATTAACCTTAGGGTATATTTTTCATTTAGGATCTGGACCAATTGTGTGGTTAAGTAATAAGCAATCTATATTTGTTGTCTCATTCATAGAGGCAAAATATCATGCCATATGAGGAGCTATATGTGAGGTAATTTGTCTATGTTGCATTCTATCCGGCATTCTAGACATTCCTAAAGATTAGCCACCAGTTATTTTCTAAGATAATCAGGGTGTGTTAAATCTTATCAAGAATCTAGTATTTCATGGGAGGACTAAACACATTGAGGTCTAGTGCCACTATATTCAAGAAAAAGTACTAAACCACCAAATTTAGCTCTAGTACTACCAAATAATTTCACATGTATAAAATATAATGACCAAGTCACATGGCAAGGTGAAATTTAATTTGTTTTGGGGCTACATTTGTAAAAATATTATAATAAAGGGGGGGAATGTTAGCATAGCTATTGTTTATTATATTGATTAATATTAAGTTATTTGTTAGCGCTACAGTTTTGTAGTTCGGTTAACTATTTTTGGTTCAAGATAGTTATGTCCTAACCACTTCCATTATGTATATATTCATTACACTCCCTACTGTATAAATATCAATCTTCATTCAATGTTTTCTCTACCATCAATAACATTGTAAGATTTCCTTATAAATCTTAAAATCTTGTACAAGTTTATAGGGTTAGGAATTTATTTCTTATAAATATATTCTTATAAATTACTTTTTATTTTTCCTTAGGAATGATGTAAAAAATACTTTGTGGGTTATAAATTGTGTGTTTATCTGATAACCCAATGCACATAATATTAGATATTGGAAATTCAGTCATTTTGAGGTCATTTTTACTCAAATTAGTGTCTCTACATGATTTTATCAATTTTATTGTTAAAAATTATGTCAATTATTATTTTTCAATAAATATTTTTCTTTGTGCCATAAATTTTTGTTCAAGTCTATATGGATAAGCTCAAAGTTTTATTCTTGTGGAAAATACCATCATTTTGAAAAGGTTACATCCTTAAATCTGGAAATTGTTTTTGGTTATGATTTTATTGGTAACATAGTATTAACATTTCTCAAAGATAATAATTGATATTTAAAATTAGTTTTGGATAATTTTTGGCAGACCATTCAATTGTTTTGATAGGTCAACATATATAAACATGAGTTTGGGTATCTAGGTAGTTTTCTAATGCCAGTTTGTGCTTGAAACATCATGTAGTTTACTTAAAAATAAGTCATGGGTTTGAAATATTGTATTACTTTTATAACTAAAGGTGCATAAATAAGAGATTATGATTTTATCTATTGCCATATAAGTCAAGTTCAAATTAGTGTCTATAAATAAATGGTGAGATAATCATTTTCTTTTTCTTTTTCATATAAAATTATGTACTCATGGGCATGTTTATGACTTCTTTGTGGTGGGTTAGAGGTAAGAAATGTATAAATTATGTCTTTATTTAAATTTAAACCAATGTAAATGTGTTGAGCATTCTTTTTGGTCTATTTTTATATTCTTATAGAATCATGATACTAATTATTTTGTGTTTTTTTCATTTTATTAAAATATTTATACGGGTCTTAGGAAGGATATTGTAAGGTTGTTATAGAAGAGGAAGAAGAATCTAATGTTTTGTGCCACATGGATGCATTTTATTTAGTTAACTCAAAAAATTGGCATAGATCGATCTTTATTTATTTAGCACCACCATCATCCCACTATAAGCTACTAAATGTTAGAAATAAAATTATAAAAAAATGAGGGGCATGAAGTTCCAAATCCATGCAAGGTAGTTTTTAGTGTGTATATTATCTATGGATTTGGTTTCAAAGGCCATGCACAAAGATTTAATATCTCAAAAGGCTAAACCATGAAAGCTAAAACTTGAATATCATTTTCATGTATAAATCAAGAAAGGATAGAGATAAAGATTTGATAAATAAACTATCTAATGTTATTGTAACCTAGACACTACAAACATGTCCACCACTACTTCCATATGGTGAATTTGAATTGATGATAAAATGATTATCTATACAAAAGCAAAGTTTATAGTTGGGTTTTATTTATACTTTATCTTGGGTACTACTAGAACTGACTATAGAATATGTAAAAATAATTGATTAAAATTTTTATATTGGTTGCTTAATAGAATCACAAATATATACAATGAAAATATAGTTAAATTATAACAGCAATATGCCACCTATACCTAACCAAAACACCTAACTAACCTATGATATAGTAAAACAATTTAATATTAACTAATTATGCCAACATTCCCCCCTTTATTATAGTGTTTTTACAAATGTACCCCCAAAATAAATCAAAATTCACCTTACCAAGAGACTTGGTGAGTATATCTGCTATCTGTGAATCTGTCATGTAGTACCAAAGTTGAATGTGGTGGTTCAAGACTTGTTCTCTAATGTAATGACATTGAACCTCAATGTGCTTTCTTCCTTCATTAAAAATTACATTCTTCTCAAACTTTAACAGACCCTGATTATCATAGAATAGAATTGGTGGATAATATTTTGAAATATCCATATCACACAAAATGTGATGTATCTATACTACGTCACACACAACTCCTCATGTAGCATGATACTCTACTTCTATAGATGAGAGAAAAACTACTAACTACTTTTTATTGATCCATGAAATGGGTCCAAATTTGAGATGAAAAATGTATCCTAAAGTAGATTTTTTATCATCGAATGATGGAGTATAGTCTGAGTCAGTTTACCCCTGCAAGAAGAACTGAATATTATTCTTGTAGTCTAGACCATACTCAAGTGTGCCTCAAACGTATCTCAAAACATACTTTGTTGTAACCTAGTGACATTTATTCAGTTCTTGCATAAATTTAGAAAGATAGCTCATAGAAAAACATATATCTCGCTAGGTGTAGGTCAAGTAGATGAGAATCCCAATGAGTTATCTGTAGTGAGTTTCATGTAATTGAGGGGAATCCTAGAATTGAGAGAGTAGTAAACCTTTATCCATTGGTGTTAAAAGAGGTTTACAATCTGACATTTTATATTTTTCTTGGAGTGTCTTGGCATATTTCATCTAGGAGATAAAGATGTGATTCTATTTATACCATATCTCTAAGCTAAGGCAATAATGTAGTAGCCCCAAATCAGTCATATCAAAGAATTTATTCAGGTCATTCTTTATTGTGTGAATAAGATCATCTCAATTACCAGTGATCACAAGATCATCCACATACAAGATAAGAATGATAATATCTATACCAACCTTCTTGATATACAAATTCAAATCAGATGGGCTATGAATGAAACCATGTTGTAATAGGTGATCATATATTTTTATGTACCATGCTCGAGGTGCTTGTTTAAGTCCATAAAGAGGCTTAACTAGATGACATATCTTTTATGGATATTTATCATCGACGAAACCTTCTAGTTGGGTCATGTATACTTCTTCTTGTATATCACCATTCAGTAAAACATTCTTGACATCCATCTATTGAAGTTTCCATCCATACTATGTTGCTAGTGTGCAAACAATTATGATGGTCTTAATCTTAATAGTGGGTCCAAAGGTCTCCTTATAATCAATGTCATTTTATTGATCACAAATCTTTAAAACAAGTCATGCTTTATGTTTTTTGATGGATCCATCTACCTTGTACTTTGTTTTGAATATCCATTTTCAGCCAATGGATTTCTTCCCTATAGGTAGATCAACAAGTTCCCACATCCCAATCTTGATGAGAGCATCATATTTTGCATCCATAGCTTTCTTCCACTAGGTTTGACTTAAGGCCTCTCGAACTATCTCTAGTTTGGTACTGTCAACCACTAAACTCATGAGTGTGAGATTGACTTCATCTCTCAACACTCTTATTGTTCAAACTCTTGATGATGTGTTTAGAGGAGAAATCAAGTGTGAGTTATTGATTGTGAAATATAGCCATTTAGGACATCATTATGGCTATATATTGGATTAAAAACTACCCTATAGATTACCAAGATGAGAAAAAAATTCTCATTCTTGTATTTCACCTTCTTCATGCTCGTCATCTAACTGTGAGAGGTGGTCTTGTCTATCTCCTTCTGTTTCAATGAGTCAAATGATGACTCATCATAGACCACATAATGACTTTCATAAATCTTATTAATCTCAAGATCCATGAGATGGTATGCTTTAGAGGTAGTACTATACCCTAATAAAATACATTGGAGGGTCTTTGGTTCAATATTCTTCCTCTTCTTATCTAGAACATGCATATAATAAGTACAACCAAATACTCAAACCTAGGAAATTGATGGTTTATGACCACTCCATACCTCTTCTAGTGTTTTATCTAGCAATATATTTTTTATTTTTCTATTGAGAAGATAGACAATTGTCTATACTACTTCTACCTACAATTTTGTCATCAACTTTGTAGTGGAAAACATGCAACGAGCCATCTCTATGACTAAGTGATTACATCATTCTACTATTCTATTGTGATGAACCATGTAGGGAGCATTTAGGTATTTCTTGATGTCATGCTTATTTATAAATGTCGAGAACTCTTTTGATGTGAATTCCCCCTTGATTTAATTGGAGGAGTTGAAGTTTATTCCTTGACTATGTAACAACACACTGATAGAAGGTCTTGAAAAGTACAAGAGATTCACTCTTATTTTTGAGAAACAAAACAAAAGTGTTACAATAAAATTCATCAACAAACAATTGAAAGTACCTAAATCCTCAATGGAATGTTGCTATGGGTTGACACATATTAGTATGCACCATAGTAAGTCATTTCTTATCATGTGAGGAACTCAGCTAAAAAAAATATGATGTTATTTTCCTCTAAAACAACTAGAAAATATTGACAAAGAATGGGAAAGCTAAGGAATTCCACATACCATTGTGTTAGAATGGAGATAAAAGAGGGAACCAACAGATAGATGCCCATAGTGATAGTGCCAAATTGCATTGGATTGTACCATAGAGTCAATGAGTGTAACTTCACTACTTGAAACTATACCTAAGGCAAATAATAAATCCTTTAAGAAGGATTTATCAATAATTTGACCATCTCAAGAAATGAGACATGATTTCGTGCCTTCTTGGACTAGAAACTATACTTTTATATTTTGATTCAATAGTTGATTGATAGATAAGAGATTTGTTGTCAAACCAAGAACATAGAGTACCTTTGTGACAACATAATGTCTTGTCATGAGAGGAATGGTGACACACCCAATTCCTTTTGCAATGTACTCCTTATAGTTAGTAATTTGAACTCAATATCCAATTAGATGAGTTGTTAGTGAAATGAAGAGTTCCTTACATCTAGTCATGTGCTTGCTAGAAATAGAGTCTATTAACCAAACTTTGCTTGCTTATATCAAGGTTAGGGAAACTAGTACAATATAATCACGGCCTCCATATGTTGTTTCTTCTATTACTTAATCATCTAATACATTATCCTCTTAATTTTGTGTTACTACATGCCCTTTCTACTTCCATTGTCGAGGACATCATTTAGATTTATTTGGATCTTCTTTACTAGAAGATCCATCTGGACTGGATTGGCCTTGAATTAAGGAAATATGTGAGCAATGGTTAGTATCACGTGTGTGGGTTTTAAAAATATAACACCACCATTTTAGTTTCTTAGTCTTTTATTATTGCTGATGATGTTGTGGCTACTTTTGAGGTCCCTTCTAGAATTTTGGACCCCTTTTCTTGGAGATAAGGGCTTTGTCCTCAAATTATACATACACAGACTGAATTGATTCCCCTTGTTGAAGCAAATTGACCAATTCTTCAAAAGGCACTACTTGCTTTGTAATGTTGAGTGTCCTAAAAAATGTACAAAACTGAGATGGGAGAGCTCTTAGAATGATCAAAACCAACATCTTGTCCTCAATCTTTTCTACAAGTGTAAAAAGTTTTTTATCATAGTTATATAACCTGGTGTAAGAACTATTCAACCTTTTCACCTAATTTCATAATGAGTGTATGAAGAAGTGATTATAAATTCAGAATTTTGGTCTGGTTCTTTGCCTCATAAGTTATGGACAAAATGTCCCAAGCCTCTTTCAATGTCTATGCATCCTGAACATGTGGTTAAACTTCATAAATAATACATAGAGTTATTAGCATGAGTACTTTCACATCTAACTTATCAAACTTCTTTTGCTCATCTAGTCTAGCAGGATGGGTCATTATTCTAGTGATGATGCCCCATAATTATTTAAATTGAATAAAATTTGTCCCTTTCAAGAGATGGGCATCTGACAATAACAAATTGGATGTAGACATGTTTGTGCATTTCCTACTTTAATTTTGGAAGAAAATTACAATCAAAATAGGATATATTGCTTCAAAGTTTCAAATTTTCTATATTTACAAATATCTACCATGGAGGGTTTTGCTCTAGTCTTTCTTCCTCAACGCTTCATGCTATGAGCTTGTTGTCTAGGGAAGATTTCCTAAATAGAATGATCCTCTTCATGAGTGAATGAACTCTTATTCAAGTTAGGCCTTAGATGATTATCCCAACGTATCTTGCATCTCTTTCCATAAAATTACAACTCTAAGTTCTTATGCATAACATATTAGTTCCCTTGAAATGCTACATTATTCTTTTGAGTTACAAGTTTGGATGGTTTAGGTAGATTTAAACTAGATCAGTTTCTAAATTCACTTCATTTGGACAATGTCCTTATACCAGCTATTTGCATCAATTACAAATTTTTAACATTTCACTTTTTTGTGGGCTTTCATGCTTCTCTAGCATAAAGACTTTTACATTTTGATTTACTACCTCATTTGTAGGTCTACTCAGTTTAGTGTTTTCAATGATCCAGGATTCACGCTTTCAATTCTACGCTTTTCCTTCACATTATCTACCAATCAAACTTTCCCTTTAGGCATCGATTAGGCTTAAGAAACTATGATACTAGAATGTATAAATAATTGATTGATACTTTGATATTGATTACCTACCAAAATCACAAATATATACAATGAAAATACAATTAAGTTATAACTGTAATATGCCACTTGTACCTAACCAAAAAACCTAACTAACCTATTTTATAGCTAAACAATATAATATTAACTAATTACACCAACAAAATCTTGGTGATGGTGAATTGGGGATAAACCATTTAGTTCAATGCCATTTATAAAAGGTTTGGCTTTCCATAGTTTATAATTCATATGATATTTTTTACTATTCATCAATCTATATGACATGATTGAAATGGATAGCCTATCAATTCAACTTCATCCTGTGTATTCTTGACTATTCTACCTCCTTAAACAATAAACTCACCTCAAAGTATTCAATTATGTTGATGGAGTTCTAACCTAAGAGTCATGCATATATCATTTTCCCTCCTATTTTCATTTATAAAATCCACAATAGAACTAGATTAAACACCCATAAATTTAATACAAATGTCAATAAAAACACCAATGAATAAAAATATTCATCACTTTACCTCTAATGATTCAAATATATTAATGTGAAGTTAGCGGATGGCATAGAGAACATTTATTTCTGTATTTACAATATTAAGCACAATTCATATAACAATAACATCTACTCTAGTATCTAGTCCATGAGTTGGTTCATTTATGAAAATAGAAGATGGATTTACAATAACCTCAATAATAATTGTTAAGCATTGTAATTATTTAGTTGACAAACTAGTTACATCAAGTATTCCAACCAATGCATCTCTTATGTTGTCCAACTCCACCAATTACATGATCTATTCAACAAAGGTATGTAATTTGATAATTTGCCATGTTAGTGAAATTCATAGAATCTTACCATAATGAGACACAAAAGGATTCAATTAAAGAAAAGGAAAAGGATTTTGGATGTATAATTTTTGTGGACATATAGTTTTTTTAGATTGTTAATTATCACATTATTCTTTACCAACTCCAAGGTTGGGGGGAGGTGAGCTAGTACCTCTTTATGACTTAAATTATGAAGCTAAAGATTGAAGTGTATCTCAAACTATCAATTTGGTCATCATAATTATTACTTTTTTGCGTTAACCACAAACCACAACTTTCACAAAGGTCTTCAAACTGTAAATATACTTCATAAATTTAATAAATTGAAGCATTTATTTCAAAAGGTTTATGCATATTTTGTAATTAAAAATTATTTCAAAGCATCCACTTCCAGACCTTTACATAGTTAAAATCAAAAAATTATGTATAGGAGTATAAGAACATTCTTTTCTACAAGTTAATAATCAAAATTATATGGGTTCATCTATGAAATTTCAAAAACATGAGAAATTATGTAAAAACCTCTATTAATTATAGGGCAAGTAATTTCTATAAAATTATCTTTCACCATCTGATAGTTCTATGGAATTAGTGAAACGTTTAACATCTTGAAGATATACTTATGATTGAAAACTATCACAGGTGTGTTTCTAAGAAATCCCTTTTAGACGGTAATAAAATTGGCCTTCACATTAATGATGAAATTTAACAAATCGTGCACAATATTTCCAAAGTAAAACAATGATTTATCCTAGATTTAAAAAACACTAGATGACAAAACTTTCCCCTCCTAAAATGTAAGTCCAAACATATGATTGTTTAATGAAATAAACCTTTTAATGGAAGTGTAGGCTCTCCAATATTTTCTCCATAGAATGCATAATCTCTGGAAGTGTAGTTTAACAAAATTCCATGATGCCAAAGATTACAATGAACTTTGATTTAAATTCTCCATTTAAATGATGCACACAATAAAATTTAAACAATTAATTTAATGATTTACTGTGAAGACCAAAATACTAACACCATTGCATTTAAAAATTAATAGAGAACATGAGTAGACACAAGAAAATCTAAGATTAGAAATCCTTCTTTACTATCATTCTTACAAATGCATCCATTATGAATGCATCCATAGTAGATAATAATATAAATGCAAAAGCAAACCCTAAAATTCCATTGCTACATAAATTGAGTGAAGAATAAATGAAAACCCTATTTCTAACCAAATTAATAAATGTGGTTTAAAAAGGAAAAAAGAGGAAAAATCTATTATTTTTTTAGGGAATACATACCTATTTAGAGGAGGTTTTTTCCTTTGCTCCCAGCTTGATGTGCTCTATCAAAGCCAATGGCATGATAAATGGTCACTGATAATGGAGTTGACTCTAACCACAAATTTTTACAAAGCTTCTCACCTTTAAAAAAAGTATAGAACAATGCAACTTTATCCTTGACTTATGTGTCCAATGTTGTCTCACATAAAACCCAAGTATCAATGCATGCACTGTGAGTGGAATTTATAGGTGGTGATTAGAAGTGTAGGTAGGGTAAAAAAAATGAAGACATTTAAAAGTAGTGATTATGGTCATCCTTATGATAAATCTACATGCACTGCCCTCACTACTATGTTGATTCCCATACAAAGTAGGGAGTTCTAACATGAATTTAAACCTCTAACTTTAGTAGCTTCCATTCCCTCAAATGATGTGAAATCATGCATTTTTTACCACTAGTTAGTGCACAAAAAAATCATTATTGTGTTTTAATCCTTAAAAACCTTGCATCTTAACTTTGTAAAAGCTTAGAAAGTAGATAACAGGTCGATGTGCACCCAAAATAGAATTAGTTGGTAAGCTAAAACATGAAATAGTAATAAATAATTAAAGGAAAACCATGCCAATAGTCTCACTTGAGGACTAATAACATTCAAAAATAGGATTGTAATGAAGTAGGATCACATCCATTATGTAATGATATAGTTGTCACTGGTATATTATTTCCATCTATGTGTTAAGTAATAAAATCTGTACATCATGCAATCCAAGAAAATTTATACATTTAATTTATGGAAGGATGTAAGAAGTGGTGTAGTGAGTTGTAAGGGAAGGAATGGAAGATGATGAGGATGATGGAGTGGGAATGTGACCTAGTTCAAAAGAATCTGGTTCTTCTTGGGCAGATTTTGTTAGAAGAGAAACTGGTCAAAAAGTATGTCTTAAGGATCTTGTCTCCTCTGCTCTTGATAAGGAATAAATCCTAGAAATATCAGATGAGGATGTTGTTCATGCCAAAGAAGAATATCGGAATAGCCTCATTAGAAAATTCAACACTTCTAGATCCAATATTGATGTTGTTCAATATTGGGCAAGTAAAACATGGTTTTCAAAAGGGAGTTTGAAGATTCCATCCATACCAAATTGCTTCTTTTTGTTTTCCTTTTCAAATCATGAGGAACGTGTTCGTATTTTGTAGACAGAGACGTGGACTTTGGATAAGGTTTTTTTATTATTATAAAAATGGAAATATGATTTTAACCCTTTTAAAGAGCTTTCTAGAAGTATCCCCCTATGGATCAAACTTACATCTCTCCCACTGGAGTACTTCAAGGAAAATATCCTCTTGGGAATATCAAAATCTATTGGTTCCCCTATTGTAGTAGACTATGTTACTAAAGAAAGAACTAGGCTGATTTTTTCTATAATTTGTGTTAATGCCGATATTTGAATAGTTTGACCTTAATCTATTAAGGTAAATTTCAGACCTAAAGCTTCGAAGTAGAACATTGAGTATGAAATCACTAAGAAATCTGCCCAAAGTGTTATATTTTTGGACAATAATGACCATAATTAATTCAAAAGTCCCAAGTGGTTGTCCTCAATATAAGACCATTGATAACACATCGGCCATAAACTCTTATAAAGATTCTATCATTATTGAGGTCATTGTTCCTTTGGGTTCACTGGGAGAAGATATGGATGTTTTTATTAAGCATGAAGCTGAAGGACCCTCCACAAATCATAAGGAGGAAAATGGTTCAGCTAATGATTTTAGTGGGAATAAAATAAACTTGGATATTCTTATCCCTATTTTTACTAATTTTGATTCCCCTGTTAGTACTTAGTCAGAATTTAGCTCTTTGTTGCATCAAGCTAACACAAGACAATTTGTTTTCCATAAGGATAAGTGCAAGAATGATATCTCCCTTAAAGAGCTTAGAGCCATTTAGTAAATAAAGCTAGCCTATCCAAAATTTCATGGGCCCTCTGATGTTTGTGTTTTCATTTCTCCTTGCTTGGACTTGAACCTAGACCTTCTGCCTAGAAGATGGATGATGTCAGTCAATTTGCTATTTGGAACATGTTTGAATCTAATTACTTTAAAAAAACAAATACCAAAAGAGCTATAAACTCATATTATGTCTAATATATTATAATTTTGATTCAAGTAGATTGTTAATAATTAAATTGATATCAAAATTAAAATTATTAATTAATTTTATGTATTCATAAATATTACAATCTATTGCCACCTTAATGTTATCATTCTAGAATATTTATCTATGAAATAAAAAGACTACAATCTTTTAGCATAAATAATATTAATAAATCAAATAAAAATTTGAAACATACTTAAAATACAAACAAATAATTATCAGTTATTTTTTCAACAATATTGAGATAATTATAATAATATGTACAAAACATAAAATATAATTTTAATATAATTAATTTGTATATATTTTAATAATTTTAAATAAACTATTAACAAGAATTTCTATTTTTTGAAACCCGTTGTGGGCCTTCAAAGTCAATAATTTTTTTTGTTTTTTTTGGTTTTCAAAACGGTTATCGGCCTTCAAGCTAGACGTACGCGACCAGGGATGATAAACTTCCTTTCAATAATAAACGATAAAACTGAGGAACGATCATACGGAGCAGTTACTGCGGAAGGTTTGATTTAAACTATTTCACTTTTGAACTGTTAGTATGGACAAATTTCAAAGACGCGGCAAAGAAAACCAAGTTCACGCCGTGATTTGTAAATTAAATCGCTAAGACTATGACTAAAAACAGATGGTTGAATTTTAGACAGCTGACCTATTCCGCCCAATCTATGGATTTATAGCTCTTACAAAAGAAGTCGTCTCCCTAGGATTGCTATATATATTGTAAAAGCTCACGCATCTCATATTTTCCATATACTCTTTCGTATTATTGGATTTATAGCTTCTTTTGCTATAAATTTTTATATATAAATAATTATTTATAAAATATATATAAATTTTATAATTTTTAGTATTTAAATTTTGTTAATTTTTTCATGACAAATTTTTTTAAATTGACATTAGGTTCTTTAAACATATTTAATAATTTTGATTTCAAGATTTTTCATTTTTTCTATTAAATATAATTTTTTAATGAGAAAATAATTTATTTTATAAATCTATTTATTGTTTCTACAATCATATGAATAATTTTAATTTGAACACTTTCTACTTTTTTATTAAATATTTTCTTTATATGAAAAAATAATTCATTTTATAAATTTATTTGTTGTTTCTTGAAATCATGTAAGAACTTCTCAGTTCAAAATAACTGCCCTTATAAACTTGAAAACTTATTAAATGATGATGATGATGATGATGATGATGATGATGATGATGATGATGATGACGACGACGACGACGACGATGACGACTATCTACAATCTCAAACGTTGGACATGATCATATTGGGGGAACAGGTCAGACAAGGGCCCAGATGCAAAGGACAAATAAGAAGGTATTCTTTGATGTTTACAAACTCTTGGAAGAAATTAAAATAGGCAACCCACAGGCAAAACTTTTCTTGGCAAATCGAGTTCAAGAAAAAAATTCAAGTCAAAATCCTTAAAGATTTCATAATCCTTTTTCATTCGAACTATTCAAGGATGATAAAGGTTTCCATCTGGAAGTCCCAGGTATAATAGTGAACAAATATTTATCAATAATGGATAGTGACTTTCATAGGAAAATTCCTAGGGGCACAACCTAATATTGATGTCCTCTGTAAACGGGCAGAAATGAAACGATTTCCAAAAGAAGACAGACAAATTTCAGCCATGAGGAAAGGACTCTTTCTCATTCTCCTCAGTAACAAAGAAAATTGTGCTAGGATATTGGTGGGAGGACCCAGGGTCTTGGGTTAAACGATTTTTTTTTCTTTTCTTTAATATATAAGATTGAAGATGGGATTTGATTCTAAAAAATACGATATTAATCTTATGTCAAGATGGATAAGATTACCCAGCCTACCCCTTGAGAGTTTGGAAGAACAGATTATGATAGGTATTGCTAAAACCTTAAGGAGCATACTCTTTCATGCAAGTTTTCGTGTCAATGACTTTATGGAAAAAATCCTACCAAGCTCCATCACATTGAAATCAAATTTTGGAGAATGGACATTTTCAAAAAGCCATAATACTAGGATTCTTTATTGAGGTGTAATGTTTGTCACAAATGAGAACATTCAACCAATCTTTCTCCATAATATTTGAGCTAAGTGATAAGGAGAGGGGAGAAATAATTCTCAAAAAAAAAAAAAAGGAAACATAAGACTATAACTAGGACCTAGAACCTAATCCCTCAAAAGCAAAAAGTTCTTGGAAGGAGAATGATGATGAGCATTGGGAGGATATTCAACCGAATGAAAATGGTTGGAAGTAGATTCAAAAGAATGAAGAAGAGGAGAAGAAGAAGAATCAAATGGATCCATTGAAGAAACAAGATAGCCAAAATTAATTTGATGAAGAGACAAATGACTATCAAGGTGTTGATATTCAAAGGTATTATTAATGAAGGTAAGATCAAAATATATTACTTAGGAAGCTAGATACCAGAGAGTAATCAGTGAAGTAATGGAAGGAGAGGTGTATGAAATAAGAAAGCATCATCTTTCCCTGTTAAATTTTTTTCCTCTTTTTCATCATCAATGATAAAAACCAATTTTTTTAATTCTTAAATTCCTTTGTTCTACTTAGCTTTACTAGAGTAATAGCTTAGGGGCATGAATATGGAAAGCCATATTGAGTGTGTAGATAGTTTTTAGAAGACATTACAAGCTTATGAATATTTATCTTCAACTGATTTAAATAAATGTCTTTCTTTTCATATTTTTAAATATTCAAACATCATTTAAGAGAAGTGTATTTAAAAGCTAGAATTAAATTTTTATTAAAATTATTTATATATGGAACATCACATTGACATTTGAGTCTAATCAATATGTATAAAGTGTTGATTGAGCTATTTGTTGATCAAAACTATTTAGTCGAAATCATCTAATATATAGTCAAAATCACTTATGTTGAAACTGTGATTCGACCACATGACTTGATATGCATGAACCCAAAGCCTTGACCATTTTGACTTCACATGCATTTACCAATCTATTTATCGATAATTTTATTTATTAATTGATTTGGTTGAAACCACTCGATGACTTTTATCATTGATTGGGAAAGCAAATCGAACAATACTTCATGTGTACTACTTAAGCTCATCCCATATTAAGTGTCTAAATATTTTTTTAAAAACATATTAGATTTTTATAAATACTTCTCTTCAACTTTTTCAAATAAATATATTTTGTTTTATATTTTTTCATATTCCTATATCATATAAAAAAAATTATTTGACAAATAAAATTATTTTTTTTCTAAAATCATATTCATATAAATCACATACATATTTTATAATTTTTATTGTTTAAATTTTATGAACCTTTTCAATAATTAAATTACACTATTTGGCATTATGTTCTCGAAACGTATCTAATAAATTTTATTAGAAGACACTTCCAACTTTTTCTATTACCTATCTTTCCTTTATGGGAAAGTAATTTAATTTTATAAATGTATTTCATGTTGTTCTTTGAAGCCCATAGGAAATTAGTAGTCCAATATAACTTCCCCTGTTAACTTGAAACCTTAGAAAAAATAAAAATAAATAAGTAAAATGGAAGAGAGAGGAAATTAGAATCCGATCACTGAGCACGAAAAGGAAGTTGGTAATGGTGATGACCATATGCAAGATAATGTCATCAATTCTGCAGGGTCATGTGTAGGGAACAAGTCTAATAAGGGCCCACATGCAAAGGATAAACAATAAACAAGAAGGTATTTTTTAATGTCCAAAACGTATTGGAAAAAATTAGAACGTATCAAATTGAGAGGCATATATTTCATGGGAAGATCGAGTTGAAGGATGAAAAAAGTTCTCATCTTGAATCCAATGATATAATGGTGAACAAAGCTTTATAAGTGATCAACAATGATTTTATAGGGGAATTGGAAATGACAACCAAACGGAGAGATTTCAAACATGATGAAATAATTCTTTCCCATTCACTTCAGTAATGAAAAAAATTGTGCTAGGATACTAATGTCAAGACCCTGGTATTTTTTGAAAAAATATGACTTTTCTTTAATGAAATGAAAGCAAGGAGTTAATCGTGACAGAAGATTGTAATCTTATGTCAATATATATAAGGTTGGTTGGTTTCCCCCTTTGAGTATCTGGAAGAAGAGATTATGACAGGGATTTCTAAAACCTTCGATAATCTTATTTCTTTTGGTGAGGCCGATACGCCCAAAAGCAATCTTATTAATAAAAAGTTAAAAAAATCAAATGGATCCATTTAAGAATTTGGATAGCCAAATGTAATCTAAGGAAGTTGAAAATGAGGATCGTGGTGTTGATCTTCATAAATATCTTATTAAAGGTATTACTAAGGAAAATAATATCAAATTATAAAGTATTGATTATCAAATATTGGAAATCAAAGATATTATTGAGGAATTCATATATGATATAAATAATTACTGAAGAAGTAGGAGAAGAGGTACAAAAAATTTAAGGATCTTATTTTGTATGTATAAATTCTCCTTCCTACCCCTCAAATCTCTCGGCCCCTTGAATATATGAAATGGAAGACTATTTCATGCCTAATAAATAAGTATAAAAAGGGAATGGAAAGAAGCATATTGATAAGGAAGAATTTTTTTCCTACTCCTTAAGGAATCTAAAATAGATGGTTATATGTCTTACTCAAAGGAAAGAAAAAGAAGTTAGGGATCACCTCTGTATCAAAAACCTAAAAATAGAAAACACAAATAATTCTAGGGTCAGAAAATAATAAAGAAAAAAATAAAAGAAATCTCAGGGAACAAAAACTATGGAATAAACTTACAACATAAGATATTGAAAATAATATTCAAATTATATTGAATGAGGATAAAGGATAAATGAAGTTTTCGAAAAGAACATGGATATCAAAGGGATCAATAATACTAAAAAGAAAATAATAGTTAGATACCTTAGGAATAATAATAGTCCTAACTTGTTTCAATTTAGTAAACCTAGTTGTTTGATAAAATGATTTTTTTATGTTAAGAATAAAATATGGAAAAAAATCTAAGTGTTGAAGGTTAGTCCAGAAAGTGTTTCTTAGGTTCTAGCCATATTTTGGAACCCAATGATTAATAAATGTGATATACTACAAAGTAATGACCATAATATTTGTATTCTCTTTACTAATCTTACTGATAATTTTACATAAATTCTTTGAAATTTCTATAATCCTAACACACATAATTGAAGAAAATGTTGGTGGGGAACATTAACGCACATATAACTACCTTTGAATAAAAGGGTTCTAAGAATATATTATTTGTTTTATGATAGCTATTATTTTATTTATATGTTTATCTTAAAATAATTAATTCAGCTTGATGTAACAGAAGGTTTGGATATAACTTGATTCAAAGTAGATTTGATAGAATCCTTACCACTTATTATTGTTTGTTTAGTCACATTATTTGTTTATCTTCCCTTATTAAAATTGAATTAATTATATTTATATAACATTTAATATGGAAATGATGAATATAAGAGTCAACTATCCCTTTAGATATGAGAATATGTGTATGTATCATTTTTTTTTTTTGGTGACTAAGGGTGTTCTACAACTTTTATGGTATGATATTATCACTATGTTGGACCCATTGACCTGGCACATACTTTGACGTGCTATCGTAGAGTGATTCCAATGAACTAATCCTTCAAAATTACACTAGTGCCCCACCCGATCCTCATGGTCCAATCAAGGCTCGAACCGACGATCTTGTAGTCACCATTGTAGCGACTTAAAATTGAGGTATAACATTTAAGGCTATGTGTATGCATCATTTGGATTTGAAATAAATAATTAAATATTGATGGATCATAGATATTAGAGGAAGAACAATGTATATAATTTACAAAAATATTTAAAATATTAAAATAAATATCAAGAATTAGAATATTTATATTTTTGAGAATATCATTTCAAAAGAAGAAAAAATTTAATTGAAGAAATTTATGAATTAAAAAATAAGATATATTTTAATGATATAAATGACGAAAATTATTTAATTGAAAAATATTTTCCCAATGAATATCATTCTATCATAACTATATAAAAAACGTTTTGGTGGTATAAATCGAGAGCCCTATAGCTTAAATATGGAGATACAAATACGATATTCTTCCACATGTCTACCCTCAAACAAAGAATTAGTAATAGAATATTTATAATTATTAGATAAAATCAGGATGTGAGTAATGATGCTCAAATTATCAAGGAAGAGGATATTAATTTATATTTTCTTCTTTCTTGAATTGTTAATGGAAATATGAAAGTGGAAAACAATAGCTTTTTCTATTGTTGTTAGACATTATAAAAGAATAGGTTATTAGACACTATCTTAGATTACAAAGTCATTTCTGTTCTCTCTCTACAATGAGACAGATTGCATAGACACGGTGGCTTTCTAACAATTTTTAGTTACTAGTTTCAGCACATCCTTAAAATAAATGTGATAGCAACTACAAATTAATTCTTCTTTTCTTATAAGATGCTTACAAAACTACATAGTACCTTTATTATATTAATTCCCAAGAAACTAGGAGCTAGAGATATTAAATATTTTGGCCTTATTAGCCTTTATAATATAATATGTAAATATTTCACTAAAATCATGTCTCTTCATATTCAACCCTTATCTAAAAACTTTATTTCCCACTAGTAAGAACCCTTTGTCATGAGGTTAGAGTTTTAGGATGAAATCATAACGCGTCATGAAACTATTAACTCCGTCCACAAAAGGACTTATGAAGTTATGGTTTTTTAAGTTATATATGAATAAGGTTTATCATAGGCTATCATGGGAGTTTATGAATAAAGTTTTGGAGAAATTTAAATTTCATTTTTCTTTTATCAAAACATGTGTATATATGATTATTCATTTTATTTATTTTATTTTTATTGTTTTTTTTGGTAATGGAAGAGGGTTGAGATAAGGAGACCCATTATCTTATTTTATCTTTATTTTAATGTTTTAAAAAAGGGGTCCAAATCAATATTATATGTATTATATCATAATGTTAATATTTTTTTATAAAAATCAAATTGATGCCAAAAATAAAATTATTAGTTAATTTGTATGTGCTCACAAATATTAGCACCCATCACTAATTTATGGTTACCATTATAAAATGTTTATGAAGGAATATAATGTGTATGCAGTTGATTGATTATTAATGAATAATAATAAGAGTTGATATATAATTATTAATAGTCACCAAATCTATAATTGATCACCTAATTGTATTCCACTTAATCTACCATCTAAACATCTAACCAACAATATATAACCGATCATTGAATTGCATAATTAAGCTAAATAGATAATGTAATTTGTAAATTATGCCAACATTACCCCATTTATTACATTATTTTTACAAACATCATATTTTCTAATAGTGGTCTCCCCTTTATTTCAAACACTATAAAAAGATTTACACTCTTCATGTAACTTGCTCACTTTTTGAGGTGGCATGCTATCTTTGTTATTTCAAGGTCTTGGTGTCACTTGTTTATTCCTTATAGGATTACCACAACCCTAGAAGTGATAGGAGTAGATCTCTTTGCTTAACACCTTTGATGGTTTCTAGGATTACAACAAACTTATATAGTTTTCTGCTACAGGTTGACCACGAACTTGAAGGTGGCATGAGGTCTCGACTATTCTATACACTTCAATGGTTTCTCAAATTTCCACAAACCCTTTTCCAAGAACAAATCACTACTTTAGTGATTTTTCTCCCCACAATATTATTTTTTAGGAGGTACCAAACTAGAAAATAATGCTCAATACTTTATTAAAAAACACACTGCAAAACATAAAACAAACACACCAAAAATTGTCACCATATTAAAGGTGCGACCCCATCATAGGTGACTCATGAGAGGATGTCAGTTGTCCTCCACCCTCCATGTATCGGGTAGCCTCCAGTTAAGTTCTACTACATGTTTCATAGCGTGAGAGTTGAAGTGAAGGCTACCTCATTAGTTGACTCTTCACTTTCATTAGTATCTGGTGATGTTCTACTTGAGCAACATTGGCTTCATTAGGGTTAAGTTTCCTCTTGAGAACATGTCTTACTCGAACATGACAATCCCATGTTGTATGACCTTTCATCTTGTAGTACTGGCATTTTATGTCCCTTTTATCAGTATTGAATTTTTCTAAAAATTTCAAGAATACAATGCATTCTCATGTTGGGAAATATCTTCATCTTCTATAGGTATCCTTTTGTCTTCCTCAAGTAGTGATACAATCATATCATCAAGAGATTGTGATGGTATTTGGCTAAGAGTAAATAAAATATTTCTATATTTTGATGGTAGACTATTCAATAGAATAGTTTTTGCATCCTTTTCTTCAACATTAGTTTTTACCTTAGCAAGTTGCCTAATGAGAGACCTCAGATTGTTTACATTGATGGAAATAGTAATTTTATCATCTATTTTGAATCTATATAACTGCAATTTTAGTGCAAATTGAGCATTTACTGCTTTTGCACCGAATAAAGTGTTGAGTGTATTCCAAATCTCCTTGGATGATTTTTCTAAATCCGCGTGATGTAACTTGGAATCAAATAGTGTAAGGCCAATGATAGCTTTCACTTTGTCATCTCTTGCTTTCCACTCCATTAATTTATTTGCATCAGTGGGTTGTTTTTTATCTCTATTTAGGATACCCCACAAATTTGTATACATCAATTACATTTGTATTTTAACCTTCCATGTATGAAAGTTTAAAATAGAATATTTCTCTATGGGAATTTAAATTTCCATCTTGAAACAAAGAGACGTAGATCTAGAAAGCTAACAAAGTAATATTTATTGTTTTGAAATTAGAAATATGTATCTTGTTCAAAATGATGCCTTCTTCTTCCTTCTCTATGTTGACGCTTGATTCCTCACTTGTCTTGATCTGAGTGATTTCAAAAAAAATTGTTGCAGAGCTAGCTGGAGCTCTACGCTTTACCTAGATTGTAGGTTGAGTCATCCATATGGTAGGCTGCGTCTTTTATTGCAAATCACTGATCTCTTTCAAGTGCCAAAGTGTAGGAATAATAATGTAGTGATATTATTGAAAAATGGCAAGTTTGTATCCATACCAATATGGATTGCTGTCTTATGCTGTATAAGTTACCAGTGCAGATTGAATGAAATGATAATGAAATGCTTCGATTGTTTTATTGATCAACAACAGGTTCTTATAATTACAATAAAAAGTAGTTATACCTCTTAACTAACCTGCGCGAACTGTCAATCGACCCATTTAATTGCTATGATTAGTTGTATAATGACTGTCAAACATTTTAATTCCCAAGGCGCTACTCTGATTATGTTATCATGAATTTCTGTAGACTATCCGCTCCTCTACTATCATGATTCCCATAACCTGTGAAGAGCATCGATCATATTTATAAATGTTCCCTGAGTAGTCAATGCTTTGCTTCAGGATTTCACTCTTCCTCTGCCAGATTATGCTATCACATTGACTAGTTTTTACAACACATTCTGCATGTTGATCAAGCTTTTTGCTACATGGTGATCAGGATCTTGGTATGCGCTCTGATACCAAAATGAAGGATAGAATGCATATGCAGTCGACTGATTATTGATGAACAACATCAAGAGTTTATTTACAATGATTAACAGTTACCAAATCTATAACTGATCACCTAATCGTATTCCACCTAATCTACCATCTAAACATCTAATCGATGCTATATAACTGATAATGTAATATGTGAATTATGCCAACAGTTTATCCATGAAATAATCAATCTAGAATCGTTTAGATTATATAATATTAAATAATAAAATTTAATTTAAAATCTATTTATATATTTACTATATAAATATATCAAACCAAATTTTAAAACATGCTCAAAATTTTTAAAAAAAAATATTAAAATCTATTTATATATTTACTATATAAATATATCAAACCAAATTTTAAACATGCTCAAAATAGAAAAAAATAATTATTATTAACTTTTCAACAATACTAACATAATAGTTTTGAAGTAAGATGAGGGGAGTGGATGATGTAGCTAGGATTAGGGACAAGAACAATGAAGAACAAGATGGAGATGGGGGAGTTCTGGGTAGGAACTCTCCCAAGAAGAATATTTTTGAGACTACTACGGTTAAGTTGGTTGGTTCAAGTGCCAACGAAAAGGGCATTTTTTAGACTGAGTTGGTTAAAGGAGAGATAACATCTGGGAAAGGGTGTTGGGATCTCTTCCCTTTGCCTGAGATGGTGAAGTGCTTTTGGAAATACCTAATGAATAAACTGATCAGGCAGAACATGAGTTTGGAAATGGTTTCCTAGGCAAGTTTCAAGGCTTCAGACCCAATATTGATGCAGTGAAAGACTGGACCTGGAAGAGATGGAAACTAAAGGGCTAAGTGATGATTTCATGCATGACCATGGCTTTCTGCTATTCTCTTTCTCAAATCATGAAGACTATGCCCGTATTCTTGAAGGACGATTATGGACCTTTGGAAAAGTGGTCCTTATCTGGCAGGAATGGATATTTGGATTCAAACACTTCAAAGAGGATTAGAAGGTTATTCCTGTTTGGACTAGACTGCCAACGCTTCATTTAGAGTTCTGTAAGGAAAACGTCCTAATGAGGATTGCGAGATCTATTCGATCCATCGTTACAGTTAACTGTACAACCAAGTTTAAAAGTAGACTAGTTTCGGCTAGACTTTGTGCTTTCGTGAACCCAAAAAAGGTTCTACTTGAATCTATTAGGGTAAGATCCAAGTTAGGAATCTGGGATCAGAATGTTGTGTATGAAAGAAATAATGAGATCTTTTCCAATTATCGCAACGTTGGACACATTTGTGACAAGGGCAGGGGTGAACATAATTATAATATCTCTAAGTCTAGGATGTAGGACAATGAAGGTTATAAGGAATCAAATGCCAAGTTGGTTAGAACTAAGAACTTTACAGAGGTACATCCTCCCTCAAGACCGAGGAGTCCCTTTTGTTAATAATTGAGTTAGAGATCTAGTCGATGGATTTTGTAGTGCCTAAGGACCAAGGGAAGTGTCCTGATATAGTTGAAATGTTCAATGATAAAGGCGCTGGTAAAAATGATCAGCTATAAATTAATATCCTAATTTCCCTCGATTCTACATCATCTGAACCAATTTCTTTTGACAAGTTAAAAGCTCTACTGGAGATAGAGTTAGGTTACTAGAAATCTTTGAATCATTATTCTTTTAAGGATGAGGCTCCTTCTCCATAGTTGCTGGACTTAGATCATTCTACACCTATTAAGGAATGTAGGAAACAAGATTGTATGCAACAAAAGGTAACGGTTAATAAAGCCACAGGGTGCAGCAAGAGTAAAATGGAACATCCTCGCCCTAGAGGGTCAAAGACATTAGACTCACTTTCAGACAAAGGAACCATTTCATTAATGGTTTCTATATCCCACGCCATGTCTTTGGTTCAGATTACATTGGTTAGGATTTTGATTTGCTTCATTGCTGAATTATATGATCCTATGGTTGAAGGGATTCGATATGGGGTTGACTGGGGAATAGACATTGGGAATGTACCGTTTGGAGGGATTTAGAAGAATTCTTTTAGAGTTTTGAATATTCGATGTTGACCACTTTTTTTGAAGATATGCAATTTCTTTTCTTCTTAGTGAAGGCTCATTGGTTGCTCCTTGGATCCCTCGTAGGGTCCCCCTTGTGCTGAATGTTCTTTCTTGGCCTTGGGGCTACTTCTATCCAAGGTAAAATTTTGGATTCAGGTTTTTATGAGCATTTTTTTTATACTTATTTTGCTTTTTTTATTGGTTTATTTGACTATTTTTATATAGTAATCGAGATTTTTGGGGGAGTCTGTCTATTGTTTTTTTATCTTGAGGACCTGGGGCCCTTTGTGTCTGAGGTGGGTTTCTTTTTTTTTTTTTTTTTGGTCTTTCTTTTGGTTTTTTCTTCGAAGATCTGGACCTACTACTGTAATCAGGGCTAGATTCCACACCAACTTTAAAAAGGTTGGTTTGGGTCCTTTTGGTTCTTTGTTGTAGCTACATCCTTCCATTGGATCCTCTTTGCTTTCCTAATCAATGGTTTCTAGTCAGATGGTGACCTAGACCTCCTAATGTTCCTTTCGACAAGGTCCTATTTGTTCTTGTAGTCAAATATTTCTAACTAGAAGGAGACCCAAATCCCCTGATATATCTATATTAATACTCATAGTAGTAAAAAATGAGCTCCCTTAATCATAACAATACTAAGATAGTTATAATAATATATACAAAACATAAAATATAAATTTGATAAACTTAACTTACAAATACATATTTTAATAATTTTTATTAAATAATAAAAAATACTTATTAATAAAATTTTGAAAAAAAATTAATAAAATAAAATAATTACAAAAAATAAACTATCTTTTACAATGTAACTCTTATTTTTATATATATGATATATTCGGAATTTTCCACTGCTATATACATTCTTTTATAAATTAATAATCTTGTAAGAGCAGAGCTCTTCAATCCCTAAAGTTATATCAGCCTTATCAATCACTTTATTTAGGGGTAATTAATGCGTAGAAGAATTCGTAACCCGTTACAAAGTCAATAACCTTTTTTTTTTTTCAAAACGGTTGTCGGCAATTACTGTGGAAGGCTTAATTTTAACTATTTCGCTTTTTAGTTTGGACAAATTTAATAGACGAGGCAAGGAAAATTATGTTTACGCGGGGATTTGTAAATTTAATCGCTAACGACTTTCACTAAAAATAGACGGTTGAATTTTAGACAGCTGACCTCTTCCGCCCAATATATGGTTTTATTGCTTTTACAATTATACATATTGTTCAAGCTCATGCATCTGATATTTACCATATGCTCTTTCTCATTATTGGATTTATAGCTTCTTTTACCGCCACATTCATCCCGTCTGTTTGAAAACCTATGCAATGACTGCAAAATCCTCACTATGCTTATTATTCTTCACATTCCTCTTCATTCCAATATGTTCTTGTATGTCTGCTTCGCCAAGAAAAACCATCCATGCGACTGCAAAAAGCATGGTATTCTATGCGCAGGAAACCACGACTAGAGCCAATGCGACTGCAAGTGTAATTGGACGAGGGAACCTCTTCTAACATGTCATCCTTTGGAACAATACTTTTCATAGACAATCCAGTCACCCAAGGACCTGAATACACCTCCAAGTTATTGGGAAGAATTCAAGGTTTGGAGGCCAATTCAGATCATAGGGTCATATATTTTCATATGGTTGCCTCTGTTATTTTTGAGAATGGAAGCACAGTGAAGATGAGTGGAGTAATTAGAACTCTTTTGGTCCCAAGTGTAGAATCTAAACTGCCTGTATGCAGACTAACAACATTTCACGGAAACTAAAACTAGAGCTACAGTTCTGTGAAACACTCACAATAAGAAACACAGATTACAAATGAAAAACATAAGAAAGCAAATTCTTTTAATGCACTTGCTTATAACAGAGAGTCATATTACAGACTCTTCTAAGGAGCTTCAGCTCTCATCCTCACAACACAATGGCCATTCTGTAGGCCTTCACAACTAGATTCAATGGCCGTTCTGAGGCTCATTGATCCTACCAGCTTCAGCTGGGATGCACTTCTGTGCATACACAAGTCATACAAGTAGGAGCTTCTGCTCTCAACACCTAGCACTGCACGCTGGTGGAATGAACTGGGCAGATCTACGCTGCTCCAGAATTCATTGGTTAACACAATACATTTGACCTCCATTTATAGCAGTCTATGGAAGTCTCTAGAGAAATCTGCTCAATCAATGAACTCAACAAACAACAGTAAATGTATTTAATGACAAGATCTATTGGCTCGAATATGCATCAATTAAGTATGCACCAAGATATACTAAAATCACAATAATGTGACAAAAAAATAGCTGATTAACTATTTAGTCTTTGGCGTGTTCATTAGGTAGGCTAGAGTACCTACGTGGATACAGCCACATTTTCCAACACAAAGGGAGCTGTCGGTGGTTGGAGGAACGGGACGATTCAAACATGCTAGTGGGCATGCCCTCGTCAACATTATAGCAATTGATGGAGTGCTTCTGACATTTAAGTTCAATGTCACGATTCGATCATAGAAAGACTGAGATGATATTTATCGAATCGTAAAGAAAGTGTAAATCGTCTCCAACATCCAACATTTCCACCAGTAAAGTATCGTGTGACAGAGATTACCGTTAGCCTGGGGTTGTTTTCCTCATTTGACAGCTGTTAACCCTACAGCGTGAAGTTATCCCATTTCCTCCTTTTCTTCACCGATGATAAAGACCGAATTTTTGAACTCTTAAACCTCCTTTGTTCTACTTTCGAATAATTTTGTTGATTGGGATAAACTATGGGAAAATTCAGACTGACATGCTACATATATCTTGTTAGAGTGAAAAAAGTTTGAATTCGACACAATGGAATCAACTTTTTACCATAACATATTTGCTTGACTATAGTCTCTAAATATTTTTAAAAACACATTTCACGCTCATGCATATTTCTCTTACAGCTTATCTTAATAAACGTTTTTATTTTTAATATTTTTAAACATTCGTTTAACATCTAAAAGAAGTGAATTGTAATTTTATATATTAAAAAAATACTTGTTTTTATCCAATTTTTTGGATCTTTCATGACTAAATCATACAATTTAGTATTATGTTCTCCAAACGTGTTTAATAATTTGAAGGTACTTTCTACATTTTCTATTAGATATATATTTTCTTTTTGAAAAAGTAATTTCATTTTATACATTCATATGTTTTTGTTTTTATAGAATCAAAAAGGAACTTAGCAGTTCAAGATAACTTTCAACATGAAGATGAAAAATTGAAAAAAAAAAAGAAAAAGAGGGAAATGAATTTTAAATTGAAGCTCTTAGTAGGAAAAGGGAAATAGTGATGGTGATAACCATTTGTAGGGAAATCTCAACAATTTTGTAAGACTACGTGATGGGGACAGGTCAGAGAAAGGCCCATATGCGGAGGACAAAAAAGAAAATATTTCTTAAATTAAGAAAAACTATTGGAACAAATTAGAACAAGATAGACCCAGAGGGGGATCTTTCATGAGAATATCAAGTTCAAGGAGAAAACTACGATAAAATCCTCATTGGAACCACTGAAGGATGATAAAGATTTCCATCTTGATGTCTAGACATAATGGTGACAACATATTTATCAAGAATGGACAAAGCTTTGAATGGCTAAAGATTCACCCGCGCCGCGCTCCCCCCCTCCCCCAATATATATATATATATATATATATATATATATATATATATATATAAAGAAATCAAGAGTCATGTGGATTAAAGAGATACAAATACCATATATATATATATAGAGAAATCAAGAGTCATGTGGATTAAAGAGATACAAATACCATGTTCTTCCACATGTCTACCCTTAAGTGCATAAGTAGTGTTAGAATATTTGAAATTGTTCGAGTGAATGTGGATGTTAGTAACGATCTTTACATTATTAAAAAAGAGGTTATTAATATATGAAAAAATATTATTTCCGGAGATGGTAATGGTAATATGGAAGTGAAAAATACAATTGATTATTTTATTATGTCAATTTTGAGTTAGAAGGACAATAATAAATTGTTAGATCTTATATTAGATAATGAAGCAATTTTTCTTTTTTTATTTAAAAGGGGATAGAGCACTTAAAATTGAAGGCTTTCTAATAACTTTTTATAATAGTTTCAATATATTAATAAAATGAATGTGATAACATTTATGAACAAGTTCTTATCATCTTATAAGATTCTTACGTAATTAAAAATGAAATTTATTGTATTTAATTCTCAAAAAATTATAAGATTAAAAAATTTAAGATTTTAAGCCTATCAACATTTGTAATATAATATACAAAAATTTTAATAAAATTATGTTTTTTTTATTTAACCTTTATTCAAAACCGTTATTTCTCAATAATATGGAGGTTTTGTCACAAGGAAATAGATTTATAATAGTTCATGAAAATATTCATTCCATTGACAAATGGAAATAAGAAAATATGGTTTTCAAGTTAAATATGAATAAGGATTATGATAAAGTGTCATGGTAGTTTCTAAATAAATTTCTATTGAAATTTGACTTTCATATTGACTTTGAAAATTTAATCAGAACTTATATTTATATATGTAAATTTTTTATTTTATTTATTAATTCTATCAAAAAAAAAATATTTTGTAGTGAAAAAGGGTTGAGAAATGGAGACAGGGTTCAAACCTTAAACATAACATTATCTTCTTCCATTAATAAGGATATATTAATAGGGATTAAACTAGTTCAAAATGTGAACCCAACATCCACCAATAGTTTGTAGATGGCACAATAATATTAGTTGAAGATTTGTTTAAAGAAGTTAAGGAGAAGAATAATTAGTTGTTGAAATATTATGATCAAACATCAAATCCAAAGACTAATTTTGAAAAAAGTTATTTTTTATTAACACTCATATCATCCTTCAACAAAAAATTTATAAAATCTTGGATTGTAAAATTTAATATTTTCCTTCCAATTATATTGGAAGGCCTCAATTTTATGGTAGGATGCTTCCAATGCATTAAATTATATCTTATATTAATTTCACCATAAATTGGTAAGTTTTAAAGGAAGTATCATTTTTATAACATGTAAGCTTAAGTCGATCAAGATCACTCTCCCAAACCACATTGTTTACCTACTATCCTTATTTGAAATACCAAGGATCATTGTTGAGAAGATTTAGATGAAACAAAAATGATTCCTCTAGACATGTATGGAGTAAAAAATATTTTTTTCGTGGCTTTCAATAGAGTACGTCTTCCTAATAACTATGATGGACTATGGATTCATAAAATTATACCTATGAATAAAACTCTTATTGTTAAAATGGGTTGGAGGTTTCTTAAAGAAACAAATTAATAGACTGAAATTATTAAAGAAAATTACTTGGGGATGTTGTAAGGTTGGTTTCAGCTGATACACTCCAAAAGGTTCTTTTAGTTAGTAGTAGGAAAGTCTTATAGAAAGGTATTAAATGGAGATTGTTTTAGCACAATATGACTTAGTTAGGGATGATACATCGATCCTAAAATCTCATCTTAATGCTTTATAGCATTAACATAAAATTCGTGATCTTCTTCATAATAATTATGAGAAAAGTGTTGTTTATTATTCTATAAATAGTGATAAAAGAAGAGTGTTGAGAGTTATATTATTTGATAACCCAGATTTGGAAGAAAATCAAATTATTATGACCCTAAATGAACATTTTAAGAGAGTTTATATTAAAATGACAAAAAAGGAAGATGGTTTGATTTGTGAATATTTTTTTAATAAAATTATAACGTAAAATTTGGATATAATACATGCATAAAGCATATTGCTAACAGTTTCCCATGAAAAACACATTATACGATAAAAATATGATTTCAAATACCATTTTTTTTAGGCTTGTAATTCAAAATGATTTTTTTTACCATTGGCACTCTCATGAAAAGAGGACATCCTATCCCTAAAAAAATATATTGTTTTGCGAACATTTTAGAATCATTAATCCATTTAATGTTGAAATTATCTTTTGCTTTCAAGGTATGGGGCGTCATACTATCTAAACTTGAGTCTTTTTTGGTTCAAATTTCAATGGTTTTAGGAATGTTGACATAATGGTCTACTAATTTAAATAGTTAAAGCCTTAAAAAGCATTGGTATGTGTCTATACCATATGTATTTTGCGAATTGTGGAAATAAATAAACAAAGTAATTTTAAATAATAAGAAGAAAACCACCATGATTTTACATTTGAGAAAAAATATCATTTGAGGGAGAATTCTTCTTCTATAAATATTGAGGATATGTACAACTTTAAATAGGGGAAGTTGATGTTCACATTGAACTGAAACATGTCTAGTGAAGGAAGAAATGACATAGATGAAAAGTTAGAATCTATAATATTAGTGAATTGAAAAACATCCTGTCCTAGATGGGCATAACTAAATTTTTTTGGAGCCATTGCGATAATCCTTAAAAATTAGGAGGGTAGCTATAATAAGAGATATTAGAGGAAATATGATGGAAGCATATGTTTTGAGTATAGGCATTCAAACTAATCATATGTTTGAGTCATTTGTGGCTCTTTGGGGGAGTTAGATGGAAATAGATATTTGATTCACACATCTGATCATTGAATGTGACTTTTTGAAAATCAATAATTATATTATTCATGAACTAATATAAAAAATAAGGCATACAATGGAGAACACTATAAACATTTTCCAATCACTATGTTATACCTTGTCAAATAGTACAATGAAACATATATTCCTTATGTGATATGTCAAAAATTTGATTTGGAATAAACTACTAAAAATAGTGGATATCATTCTTGAGAATATGATCATATTCAATATTCATTTTAAAAATGGCCTTTTATTTTTTAAGTTTAGAGATCATTTCACATGACTCATTTAAAATCCAATGCATGATATAAGGAAAAGCACCCCTTGTTTCAACCATATAAACATTGATAACCCAGATCAAGAGTTTTTATGCAAGGATATTAGCATTCATGAAAAAGTTGTTGTAAGGGATTTTAAGTTGTTGATTATTAATGATGGCATTCAAGGAAGATTTGATTATCTTGAGGTCAGGATTCTCGATATTAATCTTGATAGATAAGATATATATTTGGATAGGTTGTTAAATGATATGATCTTATAATTAAAGGGTTTTAACTATATTTCTATTAATTTCATCAATATGAGAAAGGACTCTTGTAGGGTTGTACTTATTTATGTTATAATGATAAATAAGAAATCCAAAGTTTGAACATTTAATAAGAAGGGAGGCTTGTGATTTTTAAAGTAAAAATTTAGGGATAAGTTATCCACATATCTATTGAATTCACTATAGCTTGTAAAGGTCAAAGTCTAGATATGTGGAGGTAGGGAAAGGTGGGGTGACAATTCCAATTTTAGATGAGGTCATAGATCAATTAATTGGATTAGTATGAAGGAGATGAAAATTTGTGAATCCAAAAGGGAAAAAATATGATGTGGACAAGCTCCTCAAATAGATTGAAGAGATAGTAGACTTTCATTGTGGCTACCTTATATATTCACACCTGGTTCCTTGAAATTAGGTGGAACATCAGACTATGAGGTATATTACCTAGTAAGTGCACAACAAGGTTGTTTTTTTTAAACATTTTTCTTTTTTGAATAATTTATAGCACAATATTTATTTAATATTTTCTTTCTACTTACTTATGTCTTTATATAACTTGGCAATTGACTTGTAGCTAGGTAAAATGATTATCACTCTCCACTAAGCTGTAATATTTTTTATACAAACATGCTAAGTATTTCGATATTGACCCATTTTTAAGGGTTAGACTTTTACATTTTGGTATTAAATAAATAACTATATTTTTTTTAATAATGGTGATAGGAGTAGTAAATATAAAATAAATGTTATAAAGGTTACAAATGTATTGTTTATTTCTCTTAGATATTATGATAGAATTAATGTTTTGATTGAGTTTGATTCTAATAAGGAAGATCAATTTTTAGATTCTTCTACTTTAAAGTTTGTGAATATCAAATACAATAGTAATGGTAGTCTTTGGAACTTTTAAAACATCAAATTTTAATTAAAAACAAAATAGAGTTTAAATAAAAAAATTTAATCAAAGGATTTTTTATATCAAAAATAAAAATCAAGTATTCAAAAATTTAAAAAAAAATTAATTCAAAAAATTTTATAGAAATTTTGAATTATATCAACCTTCATGATAATATTTTAAAGTGAATCATGAAAGGGAATAAGGGCCTTACATATTTTTTCAAACAAATCCATATTCAAATAAGTGGGATGCTAGTCATATCACCAATAAAAAGGGGACATGGAGGAAGACTTCCGAAAAGTGAGGTACATGCACGATAAAACAAATAAATTGTAAAATGAGAAACTGAAGATAAATCAAGACATTCAACACATTATCTAATCTAGTTTTTTTAAAGAATGCTTGTTAAAATTAGGTATCTGGCGTAAATGATCTTAAATAAGTGGTTAAGGTGAGGAAGATGGATCAAAGTAGTTTAAGATTGAGAAAATGTATGAAGTGGAAGCAGAAATGTAAATATTTTAATGTCGAGAGAAGTGGTATATAATTATTAGATAGAATTCTCTCTAAAATGAATGAGGATACGAATGCAACCTTACTTGAGGATTTGAATGTAACCTTATTTGAGCTTGATGATTAACATATGTAATTGTTGGTTCTTTATTGTTTGTATCTTTTGTATTGTAGTTTAATTCTTGTTTCATTGATATTGATAATTATGTCCATCAAACATTTTTGGTTGTTCGATAATGTTATTGTTAGTTAATATAGGTTTGTGAGGCTTTCTTAATCTTTTTCAATGAGAAACATCTCTTAAAATAATGTTACTTTAGTTTTGCTTTATATATATATATATATATATATATATATTAATTCAGTTTAAAATGTATAATAAATAATAATAGGATTGCAATGAATTGTATCAGTTAAGTTGATATTTTTCAATGAAATAGGATAGAGAAAGATTATATCAACTAGGTCGATATAATGATTTAAAAAATACTTAAATGAATTATTTCAATGAATTGATATATCTGATGATGATATAAGAATGAAATGAATTGAATAAAGCATGACATTGTAATTTTATATGTATGAATAAACTATACCAACACATTTTAGGTCATGTAAATATAATAGTCTAAAGACAAAGGGACTGTTTCGACACATTATAAGTCACTACTGGTGTTTCTCGGTAAAATAGAGAGAATTGTATTTTCAGATTTTTGAGTCATGAGCAATTTAGTTTACTTGAGTAAAAATAATTATATCCACACATTACGGATCATCATTGTTTTAATTTGATGGAGGAAAATAAATAATTTTATCTTCACATTTTGGATCATGATTGATGTAGTTTACTATAGGTATGTAAAACTAAATAGCATAGATATAGTTGATAATAGTGAAAAGAAGCGATTTTAGTAGTGATTTGGATAGATTGGGTTGATTAGGCATGATAGTTATGAATGCTCATATAAACTCGATGATTATAATCAGCTATAATTTAAATGTTGGCAGGAATTTGAATTCGGTGTTATTCATAAAATGATGAGTTGACATAAAATGATTGATTGTGAGCAGAGGTTTGATGACTCATCTTTATAAATCCTTTAGGGCTAAATTTAGGGGTGGGTAGACATCAAGGAAACCATTTTCAACATATATATATTTGATGGTAAATGTGGGAAAATTATAAGGGGGATTATAAACAGAAAATTTTCTTTCATGTTAGGGTATTCAGTGTCAATAGAATAATCATTATAAGTCGAAAAATCATAACATTGATTTTCAACTATGTGAGAAGTGAAGAAGGTGGGACAACGACGATCATCATGAGAAAAGTAATTATAATTTTAAGGATCATCATTATCAAAGGGTGAATATCTTGTTAAACGAAAAAAAAAAAAATTATTGATAATAGTAAAAAATTTCCATCTTTTAGAAGGATAAATTAATTAAATGAAGGATTATCATGTATATTAGTTTTTCCTTTATGAAGTATAAAAAAGAAAAATAAATTATAAATTTGCATGTATATTTAAAGTGGAGTTTTCTTTATAATAATATGTTCAAAACATAAAAAATATATTTTAATAAATTTATATATATATATATATATATATATATATATATATAAAATAATTATTATTATTATTTATATGCATTCCTTATTACTTTTTATTAAAAATTGATACTTAATGTCAATGCTAGATATATCTAATTATACGTTGTAGTTGTTTTGCTAATTTTGATAATTAACAATTGAATCGATCACTTTGTTTACCGCGTGGTTTTGCTAAATATTCAATCAGCCTCTCGCGGTATATACATTGTTTTGCATGGTGGTAAATATTCAATCAGATCGTGGAAAAATTTGTCGTCTCTTAAAAAGTCAATCATTGTTATTTTTTTTCAAAACGGTTGTTGCCTTTTTAAACAATGTTAAAGCTCCTTTGTTCTACTTCCAGATAGTTGTGTTGATAAGAATAAACTATGGGAAAAATCATACCGATATGATATATTTACTGATATGATATATGTATCTCCTTGACTAATGAAGAAGACTAGGTTTAAAAAAAAAATTGAAACTAGGATTTGATCCTCACAAATAGTATATTAATATTATGTCCAAATGGGTAAGGTTGCCCGCTCTCCCTCTTAGTAAGAATAGATTACGATAGGTATTGCTAAAACCTTTAGGAATCTCATTGCTTTTTTTTAACTAGTATGATGAGAACAAGACTCCTTCATGCAAGATTTCATGTTAATGACTTTGTAGAAAAAATCCTACCAAGCTCCATCACATTGAAATCAAATTTTGGAGAATGGATTAAAAAAGAAAAAATACTAATAAGATTATTTATTGAAGTGCAAGATTTTTCACAAATGAGAATAATATTTGAGCTTAGTGATAAGGAGAGAGGAGAATTTTTTTTTTAAAAAGAAACAATCGGACTGGAACCTAATCCCTCAAAAGAAGAAAGCTAAGTGACAATGAACATTTGGAGCATATTCAACAGAATGAAGAGGGTAGTGAGTAGATTTAAAAGAATGAAGAAGAAGAAAAGAATCAAATGGATCCATTGAAGAATCAGGATAGCCAAAATCAATTCGATGAAGAGATAAAGGACTATCAAGGCATTGATGATTAAAGTATTACTAAGGAAGGTAAGATCAAAGAATAAGATGTTGATGTTCAAATACCTAATATAAAATATATTATTGAGGAAGACACATATCGGAGATTAATTAGTGAAGAAATAGAAGGAGAGGTGTATGAAATAAGCAAGGATCATCTTCCTCCTGCTGAAATTTTTTCCTCCTTTTCGTCATCGATGATAAAGACTGATTTTTTAATCCTTAAACTCCTTTGTACTACTTTGATTTACTATAGTAATGGTTTGTGGGAATGAATATGGAACACCATGTTGAGTGTGTAAATATTTTTCAAAAAACATTACAACCTTATGAATATTTCTCTTCAGCTTACTCTTTATTTTAATATTTTTGAATATTCATACATCATTTAAAAGAGTTATTTTTAAAATAAATAATTAAATGGGATGGAAGCTTAAGAATATAGATGTGAAAAAGTACATTATTTAATGGTGATCTCAAAGAAGAAGTTTACATGACCCAACCATAAGGCTTCATTAACAAAAAACATTCACAAAAGGTATCTCGTCTAATTAAGTCACTTTATGGACTTATGAAAGCACCAAAGGCATGGTATATTAGGATTGATAATAATATATTGTAACATAGATTCATTTATATCCCATTATATATTAATTTGTATATTAAGAAGGTAGGCAAAGAGATTATTATTCTAGTTTTGTGTGTGAACTATCTTGTGATCATAGGAGGTTAAGTTGAACTTGTTGAAGAAGTAAAGAATTACTTGAAGAAATCATTTGACATGATAGATTTGTGTCTACATTATTATCTTGTGTTGGAGATATGGAAAAATAAATATCATATTTTGGTCTCATAGATGAAATATGCGAAGATGATCCTTGAGTAATATGGGATGAAATATTGTAAACCAATGTAAACTCTGATGGAGAAGGTTTTCAACTATCTCAATTTTAGGAGTCACCTTAGTTAGATAGAACTCACTATAGGTATCTTTTTGGGAGCCTCATTTATTTGACTTACACAAGACCAGACATATGCTTTGGTATCAACTATCTTTCGAGATTCATGCAAGATCTAAACAAGTGTCATTGGGTTGTAGCAAAGCATGTTTCAAGATATGTCCAAGGTATAATTGATTATAGTCTAGAATACAATAAGAACACAAATTTATTCTTATAGAGACACACAAAATCAAACTATGTTGGGTTTGTTGATGATAGGAATTAACATTAGGGTATATTTTTCATCTAGGATCTGGACCAATTGTGTGTTTAAGAAATCTATATTTATTGACTCATTCATAGAGGCAAAATATCATGCCATATGAGGAGTTATATGTGAGGTAATTTGTCTATGTTGCATTCTATCCGGCATTCTAGACATTCCTAAAGATTAGCCACCAGTTATTTTCTAAGATAATCAGGGTGTGTTAAATCTTATCAAGAATCTAGTATTTCATGGGAGGACTAAACACATTGAGGTCTAGTGCCACTATATTCAAGAAAAAGTACTAAACCACCAAATTTAGCTCTAGTACTACCAAATAATTTCACATGTATAAAATATAATGACCAAGTCACATGGCAAGGTGAAATTTTATTTGTTTTTGGGCTACATTTGTAAAAATAATATAATAAAGGGGAGAATGTTAGCATAGCTATTGTTTATTATATTGATTAATATTAAGTTATTTGTTAGCGTTGTAGTTTTGTAGTTTGATCAACTATTTTTGGTTTAGGATAGTTATGTCCTAACCACTTCCATTATGTATATATTCATTACACTCCCTACTGTATAAATATCAATCTTCATTCAATGTTTTCTCTACCATCAATAACATTGTAAAATTTCCTTATAAATCTTAAAATCTTGTACAAGTTTATAGGGTTAGGAATTTATTTCTTATAAATATATTCTTATAAATTACTTTTTCGTTTTCCCTAGGATTGATGTAAAAAATACTTTGTGGGTTATAAATTGTGTGTTTATCTGATAACCCAATGCACGTAATATTAGATATTGGAAATTCAGTCATTTTGAGGTTATTTTTACTCAAATTAGTGTCTCTACATGATTTTCTCAATTTTATTGTTAAAAATTATGTCAATTATTATTTTTCAATCAATATTTTTCTTTGTGCCATAAATTTTTGTTCAAGTCTATATGGATAAGCTCAAAGTTTTATTCTTGTGGAAAATATCATCATTTTGGAAAGGTTACATCCTTAAATCTTGAAATTGTTTTTGGTTATGATTTTATTGGTAGCATAGTATTAACATTTGTCAAAGATAACAATTGATATTTAAAATTAGTTTTCGATAATTTTTGGCATACCATTCAGGTTTTTTGATAGGTCAACATATATAAACATGAGTTTGGGTATCTAGGTAGTTTTTTAATGCTAGTTTGTGCTTGAAACATCATGTAGTTTACTTTAAAATAAGTCATGGGTTTTAAATATTATTTTATTTTTATAACTAAAGGTTCATAAATAAGAGATTATGATTGTATCTATTGCCATGTAAGTTAAGTTCAAAATAGTGTCTATAAATAAATGGTGAGATAATCATTTTTTTTTTCAAATAAAATTATGTACTCATGGGAATGTTTATGACTTCTTTGTGGTGGGTTACAGGTAAGAAATGTATAAATTATGTCTTTATTTAAATTTAAACCAATGTAAATGTGTTGAGCATTCTTTTTGGTCTATTTTTATATTCTTATAGAATCATGGTACTAATTCTTTTGTGTTTTTTTCATTTTATTAAAATATTTATACAATTTATTTTAATCTATTTTATTATTATTATAGTTGGTTGTTTATAGTCTCTTAGTGAAAATTTTTAGTTTGCAAATGATAAAATGAATTTACATTGCAAAGGTGAAAATGAGAAGAATGGGGTCTTAGGAAGGATCTTGTAAGGTTGTTATAGAAGAGGAAGATAAATCTAATGTTTTGTGCCACATGGATGCATTTTATTTACTTAACTCAAAAAATTGACATGGATCAATCTTTATTTATTTAGCACCACCATCATCCCACTATAATCTACTAGATGTTAGAAATAAAATTATAAAAAAACAAGGGGCACGAAGTTCTAAATCCATGCAAGGTAGTTTTTAGTGTGTATGTTATCTATGGACTTGGTTTCAAAGGCCATGCACAAAGATTTAATAGCTCAAAAGGCTAAACCATGAAAGCTAAAACTTGAATATCATTTTCATGTATAAATCAAGAAAGGTTAGAGATAAAGATTTGATAAATAAACTATCTAATGTTATTGTAACCTAGACACTACAAACATGTCCACCACTACTTCCATAGGGTGAATTTGAATTGATGATAAAATGATTATCTATACAAAAGCATAGTTTATAGTTGGGTTTTATTTATACTTTATCTTGGGTACTACTAGAACTGACTATAGAATATGTAAAAATAATTGATTAAAATTTTTATATTGGTTGCTTACTAGAATCACAAATATATACAATGAAAATATAGTTAAATTATAACTGAAATATGCCACCTATACTTAACCAAAACACCTAACTAACCTATGATATAGTTAAGAAATTTACTATTAACTAATTATGCCAACATTCCCCCTTTATTATAGTGTTTTTACAAATGTACCCCAAAAATAAATCAAAATTCACCTTACCAAGATACTTGGTGAGTATATCTGCTATCTGTGAATCTGTCATGTAGTACCAAAGCTGAATGTGGTGGTTTAAGACTTGTTCTCTAATGTAATGACATTGAACCTCAATGTGTTTTCTTCCTTCATTAAAAATTAGATTCTTCTCAAGCTTTAACACACCTTGATTATCATAGAATATAATTGGTGGATAATATTTTGAAATCTTCATATCACACAAAATGTGACGTATCTATATTACTTCACACACAACTCCTCATGCAGCATGATACTCTACTTCTATGGATGAGAGAAAAACTACTGACTACTTTTTGTTGATCCATGAAATGGGTCCAAATTTGAGATGAAAAATGTATCCTAAAGTAGATTTTTTATCATCGAATGATGGAGTATAGTCTGAGTCAGTTTACCCCAGCAAGAAGAACTGACTATTATTCTTGTAGTCTAGACCATACTCAAGTGTGCCTCAGACATATCTCAAAACATGCTTTGTTGTAACCTAGTGACATTTCTTCAGCTCTTGCATAAATTTAGATAGACAACTCATAGAAAAACATATATCTGGCTAGGTGTAGGCCAAGCAGATGAGAATCCCAATGAGTTATCTGTAGTGAGTTTCATCTAATTGAGGGGAATCCTAGAATCAAGAGAGTAGTAAAACTTTGTCCATTGGTGTTAAAAGAGGTTTACAATTGGACATTTAATACTTTTTTTGGAGTGTCTTGGCATATTTCATCTAGGAGATAAAGATGTGATTCTATTTATAACATATCTCTAAGCTAAGGCAATAATGTAGTAGCCCCAAATCAGTCATATCAAAGTATTTATTCAGGTCATTCTTTATTGCGTGAACAAGATTATCTCAATTACAAGTGATCACAAGATCATCCACATACAAGATAAGAATGATAATATCTATACCGACCTTCTTGATATACAAATTCAAATTAGATGGGCTATGAATGAAACCATGTTGTAATAGGTGATCATATATTTTTATGTACCATGCTCGAGGTGCTTGTTTAAGTCCATAAAGAGACTTAACTATATGACATATCTTTTATGGATATTTATCATCAATGAAACCTTCTAGTTGGGTCTTGTATACTTCTTCTTGTATATCACCATTCAGTAAAACATTATTGACATCCATCTATTGAATTTTCCATCCATACTATGTTGCTAGTGTGCAAATAATTATGATGGTCTTAATCTTCATAGTGGGTCCAAAGGTCTCCTTATAATCAATGTCATTTTATTGACCTTAACTCTTTAAAAAAATTCATGCTTTATGTTTTTTTATGGATCCATCTACCTTGTACTTTGTTTTGAATATCCATTTTCAGCCAATGGATTTCTTCCCTATAGGTAGATCAACAAGTTCCCACATCCCAATCTTGATGAGGACATCATATTCTGCATCCATAGCCTTCTTCCACTAGGGTTGACTTAAGGCCTCTCGAACTATCTCTAGTTTGGTACTGTCAACCACTAAACTCATGAGTGTGAGATTTACTTCATCTCTCAACACTCTTATTGTTCAAACTCTTGATGATGTGTTTAGAGGAGAAATCAAGTGTGAGTTATTGATTGTGGAATATAGCCATTTAGGACATCATTATGGCTATTGATTGGATAAAAAACTACCCTATAGATTACCAAGATGAGCAAAAAATTCTCATTCTTGTATTTCACCTTCTTCATGCTCATCATCTAACTTTGAGAGGTGGTCTTGTCTATCTCCTTCTGTGTCAATGAGTCAAATGATGACTCATCATAGACCACATAATGACTTTCATAAATCTTATTCATCTCAAGATCCATGAGATGGTATGCTTTAGAGGTAGTACTATACCCTAATAAAATACATTGGAGGGTCTTTGGTTCAATATTCTTCCTCTTCTTATCTAGAACATGCATATAAGAAGTATAACTAAATACTCAAACCTATGAAATTGATGGTTTATGACCACTCCATACCTCTTCTAGTTTTTTTTCTAGCAATATATTTGTTATTTTTCTATTGAGAAGATAGACAATTGTCTATACTACTTCTACCTAGAATTGTGTCATCAACTTTGTAGTGGAAAACATGCAACGAGCCATCTCTATGACTAAGTGATTACATCATTCTACTATTCTATTTTGATGAGCCATGTAGGGAGCATTTAGGTATTTCTTGATGTCATGCTTCTTTAGAAATGTTGAGAACTCTTTTGATGTGAATTCCCCCTTGATTTAAGTGGAGGAGTTGAAGTTTATTCCTTGACTATGTAACAACACACTGATAGAATGTCTTGAAAAGTACAAGAGATTCACTCTTCTTTTTTAGAAACAAAATCAAAGTCTTACAATAAAATTCATCAACAAACAATTGAAAGTACCTAAATCCTCAATGAAATGTTGCTATGGGTCGACACAGATTAGTATGCACCATAGTAAGTCATTCCTTATCATGTGAGGAACTTAGCTAAAAAAATTTGATGTTATTTTCCTTTAAAACAACTAGAACATATTGGCAAAGAATGGGAAAGCTAAGGAATTCCACATACCATTGCATTAGAACTGAGATAAAAGAGGGAACCAATAGATAGATGCCCATAGTGATAGTGCCAAATTGCATTGGATTCTACTATAGAGTCAATGAGTGTAAATTCACTACTTAAAACTATACCTAAGGCAAATAATAAATCCTTTAAGAAGGATTTATCAATAAGTTGACCTTCTCAAGAAATGAGACACGATTTCATGCCTTCTTGGACTAGAAACTACACTTTTATATTTTGATTCAATAGTTGATTGATAGATAAGAGATTTGATAGATAAGAGATTTTGATTCAAGGTTAGGGAGACTAGTACAATATAATCATAGGCTCCATATGTTGTTTCTTCTATTACTTAATCATCTAATACATTATCCTCTTAATTTTGTGTTACTACATGCCCTTTCTACTTCCATTGTCGAGGACATCATTTAGATTTATTTGGATCTTCTTTACTTGAAGATCCATCTTGACTGGATTGGCCTTGAATTAAGGAAATATATGAGCAATGGTTAGTATCGTGTGTGTGGGTTTTACAAATATAACACCACCATTTTAGCTTCTTAGTCTTCTATTGTTGTTGATGATATTGTGGCTACTTTTGAGGTCCCTTCTAGAATTTTGGACCCCTTTTCTTGGAGATAAGAGCTTTGTCCTCAAATTTTACATACACAGACTGAATTGATTCCTCTTGTTGAAGCAAATTGACCAATTCTTAAAAAGGCACTACTTGCTTTGTTCTGTTGAGTGTCCTAAAAAAAGTACAAAACTAAGATGGGAGAGCTCTTAGCATGATCAAAACCAACATCTTGTCCTCAATCTTTTCTACAAGTGTAAAAAAAATTTTGATCATAATTATATAACTTGGTGTAAGAACTATTCAACTTTTTCACCTGATTTCATAATGAGTGTATGAAGAAGTGATTATAAATTCAAAATTTTAGTCTGGTTCTTTGCCTCATAAGTTATGGACAAAATGTCCCAAGCCTTTTTCAATGTCTATGCATCATGAACATGTGGTTAAACTTCATAAATAATACTAAGAGTTATTAGCATGAGTACTTTCACATCTGACTTATCTAACTTCTTTTTCTCATCTAGTCTAGCAGGATGGGTCATTATTCCAGTGATGATGCCCCATAATTCTTTAAATTGAATAAAATTTGTCCCTTTCAAGAGATGGGCATCTAAAAATAGCAACTTGGGTGTAGACATGTTTGTGCATTTCCTACTTTATTTTTGGAAGAAAATTACAATCAAAATAGGATATATTGCTTCAAAGTTTCAAATTTTATATATTTACAAATATCTACCATGGAGGGTTTTGCTCTAGTCTTTCTTCTTCAATGCTTAATGCTATGAGATTGTTGTCTAGGGAAGATTTCCTAAATAGAATGCTCCTCTTCATGAGTGAAGGAACTCTTCTTCAAGTTAGGCCTTAGATGATTATCCCAACGTATCTTGCATCTCTTTCCATAAAATTACAACTCTAAGTTCTTATGCACAACATATCAGTTCCCTTGAAATGATACATTATTCTTTTGAGTTACAAGTTTGGATGGTTTAGGTAGATTTAGACTGTAGTAGTTTCTAAATTCACTTCATTTGGACAATGTCCTTATACCAGCTATTTGCATCAATTACAAATTTGTAACATTTCACTTTTTTGTGGGCTTTCATGCTTCTCTAGCATAAAGACTTTTACATTTTGATTTACTACCTCATTTGTAGGTCTACCCAATTTAGTGTTTTCAATGATCCAGGATTCACACTTTCCCTTCTACACTTTTCCTTCACATTATCTACCAATCAAACTTTCCCTTTAGGCGTCGATCAGGCTTAAGAAACTATGATACTAGAATGTATAAATAATTGATTTATACTTTGATATTGATTACCTACCAAAATCACAAATATATACAATGAAAATACAATTAAATTATAACTATAATATGCCACTTGTACCTAACCAAAAAACCTAACTAACCTATTTTATAGCTAAACAATGTAATATTAACTAATTACACCGACAAAATCTTGGTAATGGTGAATTGGGGATAAACCGTTTATTTAATGCCATTTATAAAAGGTTTGGCTTTCCATAGTTTATAATTCATATGATATTTTTTACTACTCATCAATCTATATGACATGATTGAAATGGATAGCCTATCAATTCAACTTCATCCTATGTATTCTTGACTATTCTACCTCCTTAAACAATAAACTCACCTCAAAGTATTCAATTATATTGATGGAGTTCTAACCTAAGATTCATGCATATATCATTTTCCCTCCTATTCTAAATTATAAAATCCATAATAGAACTAAATTAAACTCCCATAACTTTAATACAAATGTCAATAAAAACACCAATGAATAAAAATATTCATCGCTTTACCTCTAATGATTCAAATAAATTAATGCGAAGTTGGTGGATGGCATAGAGAACATTTATTTATGTATTTACAATATTAAGCACAATTCATATAACAATAACATCTACTCTAGTATCTAGTCCATGAGTTGGTTCATCTATGAAAATAGAAGATGGATTTACAATAACCTCAATAATAATTGTTAAGCATTGTAATTATTTAGTTGACAAACTAGTTACATCAAGTATTCCAACCAATGCATCTCTTATGTTGTGCAACTCCACCAATTACATGATCTATTCAAAAAAGGTATGTAATTGATAATTTTCCATGTTAGTGAAATTCATTAAATCTTACCATTATGAGACACAAAAGGATTCAATTAAAGAAAATGAAAAGGATTTTGGATGTATAATTTTTTTGGACATATAGTTTTTTTATATTGTTATTTATCACAGTATTCTTTACCAAATCCAAGGTTGGGGGGAGGTAAGCTAGTACCTCTTTATGACTTAAATGATGAAGCTAAAGATTGAAGTGTATCTCAAACTATCAATTTGGTCATCATAATTATTACTTTTTTGCATTAACCACAAACCACAACTTTCACAAAGGTCTTCAAACTATAAAGCTGCTTCATAAATTTAATAAATTGAAGCATTTATTTCAAAAGGTTTATGCATATTTTTTAATTAAAATCTATTTCAAACCATCCACTTCCAGACCTTTACATAGTCAAAATCAAAAAATTATGTACAGGAGTATAAGAACATTCTTTTCTACAAGTTAATAATCAAAATTATATGGGTTCATTTAAGAAATTTCAAAAACATGAGAAATTATGTAAAAACCTTTATTAATTATAGTGCAAGTAATTTCTATAAAATTATCTTTCACCATCTAATAGTTCTGTGGAATTAGTGAAACATTCAACATCTTGAAACTATACTTATGATTGAAAACTATCACAGGTGTGTTTCTAAGAAATCCCTTTTAGACGGTAATAAAATTGGCCTTCACATTAATGATGAAATTTACTAAATCATGCACAATATTTCCAAAGTAAAACAATGATTTATCCTAGATTTAAAAAACACTAGATGACAAAACTTTCCCCTACTAAAATGTAAGTCCAAATTTATGATTGTTTAATGAAATAAACCTTTTAATGGGAGTGAAGGCTCTCCAAGATTTTCTCCATAGAATGCATAATCTCTAGAATTTTAGTTTAACAAAATTCCATCATGCCAAAGATTACCATGAACTTTGATTTAAATGCACCATTTAAATGGTGCACACAATAAAATTTAAACAATTAATTTAATGATATACTATGAGGACCAAAATAGTAACACCACTACATTTAAAAATTAATAGAGAACATGATTAGACACTATGCATCCTTCTTTACTATCATTCTTACAAATGCATCCATTATGAATGCATCCATAGTAGATAATAATATAAATGCAAAAGCAAACCCTAAAATTCCATTGCTACATAAATTGAGTGAAGAATAAATGAAAACCCTATTTATAACCAAATTAATAAATGTGGTTTAAAAAGAGAAAAAGAGGAAAAATCTATTATTTTTTCAGGGAATACATACCTATTCAGATGAGGATTTTTCCTCTGCTCCCAGCTTGATGTGCTCTATCAAAGCCAATGGCATGATAAATGGTCACTGATAATGGACTTGACTCTGACCACAAATTTTTACAAAGCTTCTCACCTTTAAAAAGAGTAAAGAATAATGCAACTTTATCCTTGGCTTATGTGTCCAATGTTGTCTCACATAAAACCCAAGTATCAATGCATGCACTGTGAGTGGCATTTACAGGTGGTGATTAGAAGTGTAGGTAGGGTTAAAAAAATGAAGACATTTAAAAGGAGTGATTATGGTCATCCTTATGATAAATCTACATGCACTGCCCTCACTACTATGTTGATTTCCATACAAAGTAGGGAGTTCTAACATGAATTTAAACCTCTAATTTTAGTAGCTTCCATTCCATCAAATGATGTGAAATCATGCATTTTTTACCACTAGTTAGTGCACAAAAAAATCATTATTGTGTTTTAATCCTTAAAAACCTTGCATCTTAACTTTGTAAAAGCTTAGAAAGTAGATAACAGGTCGATGTGCACCCAAAATAGAATTAGTTGGTAAGCTAAAACATGAAATAGTAATAAGTAATTAAAGGAAAACCATACCAATAGTCTCACTCGAGGACTAATAACATTCAAAAATAGGATAGTAATGAAGTAGGCTCACATCCATTATGTAATGATATAGTTGTCACTAGTATATTATTTCCATCTATGTGTTAATTAATAAAATCTGTACATCATGCAATCCAATAAAATTTATACATTTAATTTATGGAAGGATGTAAGAAGTGGTGTAGTGATTTGTAAGGGAAGGAATTGAAGATGATGAGGATGATGGAGTGGGAATGTGACCTAGTTCAAAAGAATCTGGTTCTTCTTGGGCAGATGTTGTTAGAAGAGAAACTAATCAAAAAGTATGTCTTAAGGATCTTGTCTCCTCTGCTCTTGATAAGGAATAAATCCTAGAAATATCAGATGAGGATGTTGTTCATGCCAAAGAAGAATATCATAATACCCTCATTAGAGAATTCAACACTTCCGGACCCAATATTGATGTTGTTTAATATTGGGCAAGTAAAACATGGTTTTCAAAAGGGAGTTTGAAGATTTCATCCATACCAAATTGCTTCTTTTTGTTTTCCTTTTCAAATCATGAGGGACGTGTTCGTATTCTGTAGATAGGGATGTGGACTTTGGATAAGGTTTTTTTATTATTATAAAAATGGAAATATGATTTTAACCCTTTTAAAGAGTTTTCTAGAACTATCCCCCTATGGATCAAACTTACATCTCTCCCACTGGAGTACTTCAAGGAAAATATCCTCGTGGGAATACCAAAATCTATTGGTTCCCCTGTTGTAGCAGATTATGTCACTAAAGCAAGAACTAGGCTGATTTTTTCTATAATTTATGTTAATGTCGATCTTGGAATAGTTTGACCTTAATGTATTAAGGTGAATTCAAAAGCTAAAGCTAGAAAACAAAACATTGAGTACTAACCATAATTAATTCAAAAGTCTCGAGTGGTTGTACTCAATATAAGACCATTGATAACACATTGGCCATAAAATTTGATAAGGATTCTATCATTGTTGAGGCCCCTATTCCTTTGGGTTTATTATGAGAAGATCTAGATGCTTTTTTATAAACATGAAGCTAAATGACCCTCCACAAATCATAAGGAGTAAAATGGTTTAGCTGATGATTTTAGTGGACATAAAATAAACTTAGATATTCTTATCCATATTTTTATTGATTTCATTTCCCCTATTAGTACTCAGTGATAATTTGGCACTTTGTTGCATCAAGATAACAAAAGATAATTTGCTGTCCATAAGGATAAGTGCAAGAATGATATCTCCCTTAAAGAGCTTAGAGCCATGCAGTAAAGAAAGCTATCTTGTCCAAAATGTCATGGGCTCTCTAATGTGTAGGAATATTTAGCCCCTTAAACACTGGATATGGAAAATTTATATCCTACTTGTGACAACAATTGTCAACCCTAGAAGAAGAGATCTAGAGCAATTAAAAATGACTCATAAGAAATAAAAAATGATCCACAAGGAATCAATTCTAAAAGGAGATGTCACGCCTTTGATTAGCTCATGCATGTTGTTCTAGTTTGTGTTCTCATTGTGGTTGTTTGAAAAGTGTGTTTTTCTCATTTTTACTTATTGCAACTTGAACCTAGACCTTCTACCTTTAAGATGGATGACGTTGGTCACTTTGCTATTTGGCACGTGTTTTCTTTCTTTATCATTTGTTTTGTTGGATGGTTGCAGTCTATTGGGCATCACTTCCAATGTTTCTTTTTATTTTTAAATCTCTCATAATATTGATTATAAGTTTTGGATTTTGGTAATTAATTGTCTTCATAAGGACTTAATCTTTCTTTTATTTTTCTTGTTTTCCCTATTTAATTTGGCCCCTTGTGTCTTGGGATGTAACATGGATCTGGCTCATTTGGTTCTTTAGTTGTGATTAGGTTCTCTTGGCCTATATATTATCACTCTCATTTGTGTTGTATACGTAGATATTTTTTTGGTCATGTATTTTTTTTGGAATTTCTTCTCCTTAGTGTATTATGGATTTTTATGGGGGTTTTTCTTCATTTGGTATTTTTTACAAGGATTAAGTTTGTTCTTCATTTGTGTCTAAGGCGGGTTTCAATGTTTTATTTTGTTTATGTACTTTATTTTTTGTATTTTTTTATGATATCTGTTTGAAACTCAAACCTCTTGTTATGTATAGGATTGGCTTCTACACCAATTTTTATAAGTGGATTTATATTAATTTGAACATTAAAAAATGATGAAAGTAAAAAATCCTTATTTTCTGTAGGAATAAATTAACTAAATGAAAAGTTGCAATGTATACTAGTTTTGCTTTATGATATACATAATAAATTTAAAAAATGGTTATTACAAACCTTTATATTGTTATTAATTTTTACAATATCTTGAAATTAGAACATGCTTTTAACCTAGTCCACATGCTTATGTGTCACTTTTTATTGTGCTATCAATAAAATTTTATGGAGAAATTGCTTTGCCACTAGTACTAATCTAAAACCCATCATCGCCTCGTCCACATGCTTTTTTAAAACATTATTTTTAATTATTTTTTTGCATTATAAAAGAATGATAATTATTAATATAAATATTTAAGAATTGTGTATAGATATCAATTTATTTATTTTTATTTTATTTTTATTTTTATTTTTTTTGGTTGATTGGTGATAAATAGTTTGAATCTAATTACTTTAAAAAAACAAAGAACAAAAGAGCTATAAACTCATATTATGTCTAATATATTATAATTTTAATTCATGTAGATTGTTAATAATTAAATTGATATCATAATTAAAATTATTAATTAATTTTATGTATTCATAAATATTACAATCTATCACCACCTTAATGTTATCATTCTTGAATATTTATCTATGAAATAAAAAGCGTACAATATTTTAGCATAAATAATATTAATAAATCAAATAAAAATTTGAAACATACTTAAAATACAAACAAATAATTATCGCTTATTTTTTCAACAATATTGAGTTAATTATAATAATATGTACAAAATATAAAATATAATTTAATATAATTAATTTGTATATATTTTAATAATTTTAAATAAACTATTAACAATAATTATAAATAATTTTTATATGAAAAAATAATAAAATAAAATTATATTAATCATAGATGAACTACCTTTACCAATTAACTTACATATATTTTGCATCCTCTATTCGGTATTTTCAGTTGGTATAAGCATTTTCTGGTAATAGATAAACTTCTTTTTTATTCAAAATGACAACATACCAGAGGATAATGTTCATATTGATGTTAGTATAGATATACTCGAGAAAAAAATACATAATAATTATTGTCAGCCGTGCGTGGTATATGCATTGTTGTGTTAAATATTCTTGCAAGACCATATCTCTTCAATCCCTACAGTTCTATCAGCCTTATCAATCACATTGTTTACCGGTAATCAGAACGTAGAAGAATTATTGCAAGAATTTCTATTTTTTGAAACCCGTAGTCGGCCTTCAAAGTCAATAATTTTTTTTGTTTTTTCTGGTTTTCAAAACGGTTATCGGCCTTCAAGCTAGACGTACGCGACCAGGGATGATAAACTTCCTTTCAATAATAAACGATAAAACCGAGGAACGATCATACGGAGCAGTTACTGCGGAAGGTTTGATTTAAACTATTTCACTTTTGAACTGTTAGTTTGGACAGATTTCAAAGACGCGGCAAAGAAAACCAAGTTCACGCCGTGATTTGTAAATTAAATCGCTAAGACTATGACAAAAAACAGATGGTTGAATTTTAGACAGCTGACCAATCTATGAATTTATAGCTCTTACAAAAGAAGTCGTCTCCCTAGGATTGCTATCTATATATATATATATATATATATATATATATATATATATATATATATATATATATATATATTTTAAAAGCTCACACATCTCATATTTCCATATACTCTTTCTTATTATTGGATTTACAGCTTCTTTTGCCGTCACATTCCTGTAGTCTTTTTGAAAACCTATGCAATGGCTGCAAAATCTTCACTATGCTTATTTTAAAACATATTGCATGTTTATAAATATTTTTCTTTTAATTTATTTTAATAGATGGTTTTTTTTTAATTTTTTTAATTTTTTAAAAAGTATTTAAGATAAAATTAAATTTTAATTCAATTTTTATATATAAATAATTATTTATAAAACATAAATAAATTTTTTAATTTTTAGTATTTAAATTTTGTTAATTTTTTCATGACAAATTTTTTTAAATTGACAATAGGTTCTTTGAACATATTTAATAATTTTGATTTCAAGATTTTTTATTTTTTCTATTAAATATAATTTTTTAATGAGAATATAATTTATTTTATAAATCTATTTATTGTTTCTACAATCATATCAATAATTTTAATTTGAACATTTTCTATTTTTTTATTAAATATTTTTTTGATATGAAAAAATAATTCATTTTATAAATATATTTGTTGTTTCTTGAAATCATGTAAAAACTTATCAGTTCAAAATAACTGCCCTTATAAACTTGAAAACTTATTAAATGATGATGATGATGATGATGATGATGATGATGATGATGATGATGATCGCAATGACTATCTACAATCTCAAATGTTGGATATGATCATATTGGGGGAACAGGTCAGATAAGGGCCCAAATGCAGAGGACAAATAAGAAAGTATTATTTGATGTTTACAAACTCTTGGAAGAAATTAAAAGAGGCAACCCATAGGCAAAACTTTTCTTGGCAAATCGAGTTCAAGAAAAAAATTCAAGTCAAAATCCTTAAAGATTTCATAATATTTTTTCATTCGAACTATTCAAGGATGATAAAGGTTTCCATCTAGAAGTCCCATATATAATAGTGAACAAATATTTATCAATAATGGATAGTGACTTTCATAGGAAAATTTCTAGGGGCACAACCTAATATTGATGTCCTCTATAAACGGGAAGAAATGAAATGGTTTCCAAAAGAAGACAGACAAATTTCAGCCATGAGGAAAGGACTCTTTCTCATTCTCCTCAGTAACAAAGAAAATTGTGCTAGGATATTGGTGGGAGGACCCAGGGTCTTGGGTTAAATGATTTTTTTTATTTTCTTTAATATATAAGATTGAAGATGGGATTTGATTCTAAAAAATATGATATTAATCTTATGTCAAGATGGATAAGATTACCCGGTCTACCCCTTGAGTGTTTGGAAGAACAAATTATGATAGGTATTGCTAAAACCTTAAGGAGCATACTCTTTCATGCAAGTTTTCATGTCAATGACTTTATGGAAAAAATCCTACCAAGCTCCATCACATTGAAATCAAATTTTGGAGAATGGACATTCTCGAAAAACCAAATATTAGGATTCTTTATTAAGGTGTAATATTTATCAAAAATGGGAACATTCAACCAATCTTTCTCCATAATATTTGAGCTAAGTGATAAGGAAAGGGGAGAAATAATTATCAAAAAAACAAGGAAACATAAGACTATAACTAGGACCGAGAACCTAATCCCTCAAAAGCAAAAAGTTCTTGGAAGGAGAATGATGATGAGCATTGGGAGATATTCAACGGAATGAAAAGGGTTGGAAGTAGATTCAAAAGAATGAAGAAGAGGAGAAGAAGAAGAATCAAATGGATCCATTGAAGAAATAGGATAGCCAAAATTAATTTGATGAAGAGACAAAGGATAGCCAAAATTAATTTGATGAAGAGACAAATGACTATCAAGGTGTTGATGTTCAAAGGTATTATTAATTAAGGTAAGAGCAAAAGACAAGATGTTGATGTTCAGATACCTAATATAAAATATATTACTGAGGAAGCTAGATACCAGAGAGTAATCAGTGAAGTAATGGAAGGAGAGGTGTATGAAATAAGAAAGGATCATCTTTCCCCTGCTAAATTTTTTTCCTCCTTTTCATCATCGATGATAAAGACCAATTTTTTTAATTCTTAAATTCCTTTGTTTTACTTAGCTTTACTAGAGTAATAACTTAAGGGCATGACTATGGAAAGCCATATTGAGTGTGTAGATATTTTTTAGAAGACATTACAAGCTTATGAATATTTATCTTCAACTGATTTAAATAAATGTCTTTCTTTTAATATTTTTAAATATTCAAACATCATTTAAGAGAAGTGTATTTAAAAGCTAGAATTAAATTTTTATTAAAATTATTTATATATGGAACATCACATTGACGTTTGATTTTAATAAGTATGTATAAAGTGTTGATTGAGCTATTTGTTGATCAAAACTATTTAGTCAAAATCATCTAATATATAGTCAAAATCACTTATGTTGAAACTGTGATTCGACCACATGACTCGATATGCATGAACCCAAAGCCTTGACATTTTTGACTTCACATGCATTTACCAATCTATTTATCAATAATTTGATTTATTAATTGATTTGGTTGAAACTACTCGATGACTTTTATCATTGATTGGGAAAACAAATTGAACAATACTTCATGTGTACTACTTAAGCTCATCCCATATTAAGTGTCTAAATATTTTTTTAAAAACATATTAGACTTTTATGAATACTTCTCTTCAACTTTTTCAAATAAATATATTTTGTTTAATATTTTTCCATATTCCTATATCATATAAAAAAATTATTTGACAAATAAAATTATTTTTTTTCTAAAATCATATTCATATAAATCACATACATATTTTATAGTTTTTATTGTTTAAATTTTATGAACCTTTTCAATAATTAAATTACACTATTTGGCATTATGTTCTCCAAACGTATCTAATAAATTTTATTACAAGACACTTCCAACTTTTTCTATTACACATCTTTCCTTTATGGGAAAGTAATTTAATTTTATAAATGTATTTCATGTTGTTCTTAGAAGCCCATAGGAAATTAGTAGTCCAATATAACTTCCCCTGTTAACTTGAAAACTTAGAAAAATAAAAATAAATAAGTAAAATGGAAGAGAGAGGAATTTAGAATTTGACCACTGAGCACGAAAAGGAAGTTAGTAATGGTGATGACCATACGCAAGATAATGTCATCAATTTTGTAAGGTCATGTGTAGGGAACAAGTCTAATAAGGGCCCACATGCAAAGGATAAACAAGAAGGTATTTTTTAATGTCCAAAACGTATTGGAAAATATTAGAACATATCAAATTGAGAGGCATATCTTTCATGGGAAGATCAAGTTGAAGGATGAAAAAAGTTCTCATCTTGAATCCAATGATATAATGGTGAACAAAGCTATATAAATGATCAACAATGCTTTTATAGGGAAATTGGAAATGGCAACCAAATGGAGAGATTTCAAACATGATGAAATAATTCTTTCCCATTCACTTTAGTTATGAAAAAAATTGTGCTAGGATACTAATGTCAAGACCCTGGTATTTTTTGAAAAATATGACTTTTCTTTAATGAAATGAAAGCAAGGAGTTAATCATGATAGAAGATAGTAATCTTATGTCAATATATATAAGGTTGGTTTGTCTCCCCCTTTGAGTATCTAGAAGAAGAGATTATGACAGGGATTTCTAAAACCTTCGATAATCTTATTTCTTTTGATGAGGCCACTAAGGCCAAAAGAAATCTTATTAATAAAAATGAAAAAAAATCAAATGGATCCATTTAAGAATTTGGATATCCAAATGTAATCTAAGGAAGTTGAAAATGAGGATCATGGTGTTTATATTCATAAATATGATATTAAAGGCATTACTAAGGAAAATAATATCAAATTATAAAGTATTGATTATCAAATATTGGAAATCGAAGATATTATTGATGAATTCATATATGATATAAATAATTACTAAAGAAGTAGGAGAAGAGTTACAAAAAATTTAAGGATCTTATTTGTATGTATAAATTCTCCTTCCTACCCCTCAAATCTCTCACCCCCCTGAATATATGAAATGGAAGACTATTTCATGCCTAATAAATAAGTATAAAAATGGAATGAAAACAAGCATATTGATAAGGAAGAATTTTTTTCCTACTCCTTAATGAATCTAAAATAGATGGTTATATGTCTTACTCAAAGGAAAGAAAAATAAGTTAGGGATCACCTCTGTATCAAAAATCAAAAAATAGAAAACACAAATAATTCTAGGGTTAGAAAATAATAAAGACAAAAATAAAAGAAAACTCAGGCAACAAAAACTATGGAATAAACTTGCAACAAAAGATATTGAAAATAATATTTAAATTATATTGAATGAGGATAAAGGATAAACGAAGTTTTCAAAAATAAAATGGATATCAAAGGGATCAATAATACTAAAAAGAAAATAATAGTTAGATACCTTAGGAAGAATAATAGTCCTAACTTTTTTCTATTTAGTAAACATAGTTGTTTGATAAAATGATTTTTTTATGTTAAGAATAAAATATGGAAAAAAATCTAAGTGTTCAAGGTTAGCGCAAAAGGTGTTTCTTAGGTTCTAGCCATATTTTGGAACCCAATGATTAATAAAGGTGATATACTACAAATTAATGACCATAATATTTATATTCTCTTTACTAATTTTACATAATTGACAAAAATGTCAGTGGGGAACATTAACGCACATATAACTACCTTTGAATAAAAGGGTTCTACGAATATATTATTTGTTTTATGATAGATATTATTTTATTTATATGTTTATCTTAAAATAATTAATTTGGCTTGATGTAACAGAAGGTTTGGATATAACTTGATTCAAAGTAGATTTGATAGAATCCTTACCACTTATTATTGTTTGTTTAGTCACATTATTTTTTTATCTTCACTTATTAAAATTGAATTAATTATAGCTATATAACATTTAATATGGAAATGATGAATATAAGAGTCAACTATCCCTTTAAATTTGAGAATATGTGTATGTATCAATTTTTTTGGTGACTAAGGGTGTTCTACAACTTTTAGGGTATGATATTATCACTATGTTGGACCCACCGACCTGGCACATACTTCGACATGATATCGTAGAGTGATTCCAATGAACTAATCCTTCAAAATTACACTAGTGCCCCACTCGATGCTCATGGTCCAAGCAAGGCTCGCACCAGCGATCTTGTAGTCACCATTGTAACGACTTACGATTGAGGTATAACCTTTAAGGCTATGTGTATGCATCATTTGGATTTGAAATAAACAATTAAATATTGGTGGATCATAGATATTAGAGGAAGAACCATGTATATAATTTACAAAAATCTTTAAAATATTAAAATAAATATCAAGAATTAGAATATTTATATTTTTGAGAATATCATTTCAAAAGAAGAAAAAAGTTAATTGAAGAAATTTATGAATTAAAAAATAAGATATATTTTAATGATATAAGTGATGATAATTATTTAATTGAAAAATATTTTCCCAATGAATATCATTCTATCATAACTATATAAAAAACATTTTGGTGGTATAAATCGAGAGCCCTATAGCTTAAATATGGAGATAAAAATATGATGTTCTTCCACATGTCTACCCTCAAATAAAGAATTAGTAATAGAATATTTATAATTATTAGATACAATCAGGATGTGAGTAATGACGATCAAATTATCAAGGAAGAGGATATTAATTTATATATTCTTCTTCTTTCCTTAATTGTTAATGGAAATATGGAAGTGGAAAACAATAGCTTTTTCTATTGTTGTTAGACACTATAAAAGAATAGGTTGTTAGACACTATCTTAGATTACAAAGTCATTTCTTTTTTGTCTCTACAATGAGATAGAGTGCATAGACACGGTGGCTTTCTAACAATTTTGATTTACTAGTTTCAGCACATCCTTAAAATAAATGTGATAAAAACTAAAAATGAGTTCTTATTTTCTAATAAGCTGCTTACAAAACTACATAATACCTTTATTATATTAATTCCCAAGAAACTACGAGCTAGAGATATTAAATATTTTGGCCTTATTAGCCTTTATAATATAATATGTAAATATTTAACTAAAATCATGTGTCTTCATATTCAACCCTTATCTGAATACATTATTTCCCACTAGTAAGAACCCTTTGTCATGAGGATATAATTTTAGGATGAAATCATAACGGGTCATGAAACTATTAACTCCATCCACAAAGGGACAAAGGGACTTATGAAGTTATGGTTTTTTAAGTTATATATGAATAAGGTTTATCATAGGCTGTCATGGGAGTTTATGAATAAAGTTTTGGAGAAATTTAAATTTCATTTTTCTTTTATCAAAACATGTGTATATATGATTATTCATTTTATTTATTTTATTTTTATTATTTCTTTGGTAATGGAAGAGGGTTGAGATAAGGAGACCCATTATCTTATTTTATCTTTATTTTAATGTTTTAAAAAAGGGATCCAAATCAATATTATATGTATTATATCATAATGTTAATATTTTTTTTATAAAAATTAAATTGATGCCAAAAATAAAATTATTAGTTAATTTGTATGCACTCACAAATATTAGCACCCATCACTAATTTACAGTTACCATTATAAAATGTTTATGAAGGAATATAATGTGTATGCAATTGATTGATTATTAATGAACAACAATAGGAGTTGATATATAATTATTAATCGTTACCAAATCTATCACTGATCACCTAATTGTATTCCACTTAATCTACCATCTGAACATCTAACCAACAATATATTACTGATCATCGAATTGCATTTTTAAGCTAAATAGACAATGTAATTTGTAAATTATGCCAACATTCCCCCATTTATTACATTATTTTTACAAACATCATATTTTTTGCTTGTGGTGTCCCCTTTATTTCAAACACTATAAAAAGATTTACACTCTTCATGTAACTTGCTCACTTTTTGAGGTGGCATGCCATCTTTGTTACTTCAAGGTCATGGTGTCACTTGTTTATTCCTTACAGGATTACCACAACTCTGGAAGTGATAAGAGTAGATCTCTTTGCTTAACACCTTTGATGGTTTCTAGGATTACAACAAACTTATATAGTTTTCTGCTATAAGTTGACCACGAACTTGAAGGTTGCATGAAGTCTTGACTATTCTATACACTTCAATGGTTTCTCAAATTTCCACAAACCCTTTTCCAAGAACAAAGCACTACTTTAGTGATTTTTCTCCCCACAATATTATTTTCTAGGAGGTACCAAACTAGAAAATAATGCTCAATACTTTATTAAAAAACACACTGCAAAACATAAAATAAACACACCAAAAATTGTCACCATATTAAAGGTGCGACCCCATCATAGCTGACTCATGAGAAGATGTCAGTTGTCCTCCACCCTCCATGTATCGTGCAACCTCTAGTTAAGTTCTACTACATGTTTCACAGCATGAGAGTTGAAGTGAAGGCTACCTCATTAGTTGACGCTTCACTTTCATTAGTATCTGGTGATGTTCTACTTGAGCAACATTAGCTTCATTAGGGTTAGATTTCCTTTTGAGAAAATGTCTTGCTCAAACAAGATAATCCCATGTTGTATGACCTTTCATCTTGTAGTACTAGCATTTTATGTCCCTTTTATCAGTATTGAATTTTTCTAAAAATTTCAAGAATACAATGCATTCTCATGTTGGGAAATATATTCATCTTCTACAGGTATCCTTTTGTCTTCCTCAAGTAGTGATACAATCATATCATCGAGAGATTTTGATGGTATTTGGCTAAGAGTAGGTAAAATATTTCTATATTTGGATGGTAGACTATTCAATAGAATAGTTTTTGCATCCTGATCTTCAACATTAGTTTTACCTTAGCAAGTTGCCTAATAAGAGACCTCAGATTGTTTACATTGATGGAAATAGTAATTTTATTATCCATTTTGAATCTATATAACTGATCAGGCAGAACATGAGTTTGGAAATGGTTTCCTAGGCAAGTTTCAAGGCTTCAGACCCAATATTGATGCAGTGAAAGACTTGACCTGGAAGAGATGGAAACTAAAGGGCTAAGTGATGATTTCATGCATGGCCATGGCTTTCTGCTATTCTCTTTCTCAAATCAGGAAAACTATGCCCGTATTCTTGAAGGAGGATTATGGACCTTTGGAAAAGTGGTCCTTATCTTGCAGGAATGGATATTTGGATTCAAACACTTCAAAGAGGATTAGAAGGTTATTCTTGTTTGGACTAGACTCCCAATGCTTCATTAGAGTTTTGTAAGGAAAACGTCCTAATGAGGATTGTGAGATCTATTCGATCCCTCGTTACAGTTAATTGTACAACCAAGATTAAAAGCAGACTAGTTTCGGCTAGACTTTGTGCTTTCGTGAACCCAAAAAATGTTCTACTTGAATCTATTAGGGTAAGATCAAAGTTAGGAATCTGGGATCAGAATGTTGTGTATGAAAGAAATAATGAGTTCTTTTCCAATTATCGCAACTTTGGACACATTTGTGACAACGGCAGGGGTGAACATAATTATAATATCTCTAAGTCTAGGATGTAGGACAATGAAGGTTATAAGGAACCAAATGCCAAGCTGGTTAGAACTAAGAACTTTACAAAGGTAGCATCCTCCCTCAAGACCGAGGAGTCCCTTTTGTTAATAATTGAGTTAGAGATCTAGTCGATGGATTTTATAGTGCCTAAGGACGAAGGGAAGTGTCCTGAAATAGTTGAAATGTTCAATGATAAAGACGTTGGTAAAAATGATCAGCTATAAATTCATATCCTAATTTCCTAGGCAAGTTTCAAGGCTTCAGACCCAATATTGATGCAGTGAAAGACTTGACCTGGAAGAGATGGAAACTAAAGGGCTAAGTGATGATTTCATGCATGGCCATGGCTTTCTGCTATTCTCTTTCTCAAATCATGAAGACTATGCCCGTATTCTTGAAGGAGGATTATGGACCTTTGGAAAAGTGGTCCTTATCTTGCAGGAATGGATATTTGGATTCAAACACTTCAAAGAGGATTAGAAGGTTATTCTTGTTTGGACTAGACTCCCAATGCTTCATTAGAGTTTTGTAAGGAAAACGTCCTAATGAGGATTGTGAGATCTATTCGATCCCTCGTTACAGTTAATTGTACAACCAAGATTAAAAGCAGACTAGTTTCGGCTAGACTTTGTGCTTTCGTGAACCCAAAAAATGTTCTACTTGAATCTATTAGGGTAAGATCAAAGTTAGGAATCTGGGATCAGAATGTTGTGTATGAAAGAAATAATGAGTTCTTTTCCAATTATCGCAACTTTGGACACATTTGTGACAACGGCAGGGGTGAACATAATTATAATATCTCTAAGTCTAGGATGTAGGACAATGAAGGTTATAAGGAACCAAATGCCAAGCTGGTTAGAACTAAGAACTTTACAAAGGTAGCATCCTCCCTCAAGACCGAGGAGTCCCTTTTGTTAATAATTGAGTTAGAGATCTAGTCAATGGATTTTATAGTGCCTAAGGACGAAGGGAAGTGTCCTGAAATAGTTGAAATGTTCAATGATAAAGACGTTGGTAAAAATGATCAGCTATAAATTCATATCCTAATTTCCTAGGCAAGTTTCAAGGCTTCAGACCCAATATTGATGCAGTGAAAGACTTGACCTGGAAGAGATGGAAACTAAAGGGCTAAGTGATGATTTCATGCATGGCCATGGCTTTCTGCTATTCTCTTTCTCAAATCATGAAGACTATGCCCGTATTCTTGAAGGAGGATTATGGACCTTTGGAAAAGTGGTCCTTATCTTGCAGGAATGGATATTTGGATTCAAACACTTCAAAGAGGATTAGAAGGTTATTCTTGTTTGGACTAGACTCCCAATGCTTCATTAGAGTTTTGTAAGGAAAACGTCCTAATGAGGATTGTGAGATCTATTCGATCCCTCGTTACAGTTAATTGTACAACCATGGTCATATACAGTTCTGCCTAGGAAACCATTCCCTACGAAACTCGTTACAGTTAATTGTACAGTCAATGATAAAGACGTTGGTAAAAATGATCAGGTACGTCTTGTTCTGCCTAGGAAACCATTTCCAAACTCATGTTCTGCCTAGGAAACCATTTCCAAACTCATGTTCTGCCTGATGTAGGGATGGAAATAGTAATTTTATTATCCCTTCAAATTATTAGACACGTTTGGAGAACATAATACCAAATTGTATGATTTAGTCATGAAAGATCCAAAAAATTGGATTAAAAAAAATATTTTTTTAATATATAAAATTACAATACATTTCTTTTAGATGTTAAACGAATGTTTAAAAATATTAAAAATAAAAACGTTTATTAAGATAAGCTGTAAGAGAAATATGCATAAGCATGAAATGTCTTTTTAAAAATATTTAGACACTATAGTCAAGCAAATATGTTATGGTAAAAAGTTGATTCCATTGTGTCGAATTCAAACTTTTTTTACTCTAACAAGATATATGTAGCATGTCAGTCTGAATTTTCCCATAGTTTATCCCAATCAACAAAATTATTCGAAAGTAGAACAAAGGAGGTTTAAGAGTTCAAAAATTCGGTCTTTATCATCGGTGAAGAAAAGGAAGAAATGGGATAACTTCACGCTGTAGGGTTAACAGCTGTCAAATGAGGAAAACAAACCCAGGCTAACGGTAATCTCTGTCACACGATACTTTACTGGTGGAAATGTTGGATGTTGGAGACGATTTACACTTTCTTTACGATTCGATAAATATCATCTCAGTCTTTCTATGATCGAATCGCGACATTGAACTTAAATGTCAGAAGCACTCCATCAATTGCTATAATGTTGACGAGGGCATGCCCACTAGCATGTTTGATTCGTCCCGTTCCTCCAACCACCGACAGCTCCCTTTGTGTTGGAAAATGTGGCTGTAACCACGTAGGTACTCTAGCCTATCTAATGAACACCTTAAAGACTAAATATTTAATCAGCTATCTTTCTGTCACATCATTGTGACTTTAGCATATCTTGGTGCATATTTAATCGATGCATATCCGAGTTAATAGATCTTGTCATTAAATATATTTACTGTTGTTTGTTGAGCTCATTGATTGAGCAGACTTCTCTAGAGACTTCCATAGACTGCTATAAATGGAGGTCGGATGTATTGTGTTAACCAATGAATTCTGGAGCAGCGTAGATCTGCCCAGTTCATTCCACCAGCCTGCAGTGCTAGGTGTCGAGAGCAGAAACTCCTACTTGTATGACTTGTGTATGCACAGAAGTGCATCCCAGCTGAAGCTGGTAGGATCAATGAGCCTCAGAACGGCCATTGAATCTAGTTGTGAAGACCTACAGAATGGCCATTGTCTTGTGAGGATGAGAGCTGAAGCTCCTTAGAAGAGTCTGTAATATAACTCTCTTTTATAAGCAAGTGCATTAAAAGAATTTGCTTTCTTATGTTTTTCATTTGTAATCTGTGTTTCTTGTTGTGAGTGTTTCATAGAGTTGTAGCTCTAATTTTAGTTTCCATGAAATGTTGTTAGTCTGCATACAGGCAGTTTAGATTCTACACTTTGGACCAAATGAGTTCTAATTACTCCACTCATCTTCACTGTGCTTCCATTCTCAAAAATAACAGAGGCAACCATATGAAAATATATGACCCTATGATCTGAATTGGCCTCCAAACCTTGAATTCTTCCCAATAGCTTGGAGGTGTATTCAGGTCCTTGGGTGACCGGATTGTCTATGAAAAGTATTGTTCCAAAGGATGACATGTTAGAAGAGGTTCCCTCGTCCAATTACACTTGCAGTCGCATTGGCTCCAGTCGTGGTTTCCTGCACATAGAATACCATGCTTTTTGCAGTCGCATGGATGGTTTTTCTTGGCAAAGCAGACATACAAGAACATATTGGAATGAAGAGGAATGTGAAGAATAATAAGCATAGTGAGGATTTTGCAGTCATTGCAAAGGTTTTCAAACAGACGGGATGAATGTGGCGGTAAAAGAAGCTATAAATTCAATAATGAGAAAGAGCATATGATAAATATCAGATGCATGAACTTGAACAATATGTATAATTGTAAAAGCAATAAATCCATATATTGGGCGGAAGAGGTCAGCTGTCTAAAATTCAACCATCTATTTTTAGTGAAAGTCGTTAGCGATTAAATTTACAAATCCCCGCGTAAACATAGTTTTCTTTGCCTCGTCTATTAAATTTGTCCAAACTAAAAAGCCAAATAGTTATAATTAAGCCTTCCACAGTAATTGCTCGCTATGATCGTCCCTCGTTTTTATGGGTTTTTATTCAAACAAAAATTATCGTCGCGGTTCGCGTACGTCTTGCTTGAAGGCCGACAACCGTTTTGAAGAAAAAAAAAAAAAGAGGTTATTGACTTTGTAACGGGTTACGAATTCTTCTACGCATTAATTACCCCTAAATAAAGTGATTGATAAGGCTGATATAACTTTAGGGATTGAAGAGCTCTGCTCCTACAAGAATATTAATTTATAAAAGAATGTATATAGCAGTGGAAAATTCCGAACATATCATATATATAAAAATAAGAGTTACACTGTAAAAGATAGTTTATTTTTTGTAATTATTTTATTTTATTAATTTTTTTTCAAAATTTTATTAATAAGTATTTTTTATTATTTAATTAAAATTATTAAAATATGTATTTGTAAGTTAAGTTTATCAAATTTATATTTTATGTTTTGTATATATTATTATAATTATCTTAGTATTGTTATGATTAAGGGAGCTCACTTTTTACTAATGTGAGTATTAATATAGATATATCAGGGGATTTGGGTCTCCTTCTAGTTAGAAATATTTGACTACAAGAACAAATAGGACCTTGTCAAAAGGAACATCAGGGGGTCTAGGTTACCATCTAGCTAGAAACAACTGATTAGGAAAGCAAAGAGGATCCAATGGAAGGATGTAGCTACAACAAAGAACCAAAAGGACCTAAACCAACCTTTTTAAAGTTGGTGTGGAATCTAGACCTGATTAAAGTAGTAGGTCTAGGTCTTTGAAGAAAAAACCAAAAGAAAGACCAAAAAAAAAATAACAAAAGAAACCCACCTTGGACACAAAGGACCCCAGGTCCCTAAGAAAAAAAAACAATAGACGGACTCCCCCAAAAATCTCGATTACTATATAAAAATAGTAAAAAAAAAATCAATAGAAAAAGCAAAATAAGTAAAAATAAGAATGCTCATGAAAACCTGAATCCAAAATTTTACTTTGGGTAGAAGTGGCCCCAAGGCCAAGAAAGAACATTCAACACAAGGGGGACCCTACGAGAGATCCAAGGAGCAATCAATGAGCATCCACTAAGAAGAAAAGAAATTGCATATCTTCAAAAAGAGTGGTCAACATCGAATATTCAAAACTCTAAAAGAATTCTTCCAAATCCCTCCTAACGGTACATTCCCAATGTCTATTCACCAGTCAACCCCATATCGAATCCCTTCAACCATAGGATCATATAATTCAGCAATGAAGCAAATCAAAATCTTAACCAATGTATTCTGAAGAAAAGACATGGCGTGGGATATAGAAACCATTAGTGAAATGGTTCCTTTGTCTGAAAGTGAGTCTAATGTCTTTGACCCTCTAGGGCGAGGATGTTCCATTTTACTCTTGCTGCACCCATTAACCGTTCCCTTCTGTTGCATACAATCTTGTTTCCTACATTCCTTAATAGGTGTAGAATGATCTAAGTCCAGCAACTATGGAGAAGGAGCCTCATCCTTAAAAGAATAATGATTCAAAGATTTCTAGTAACCTAACTCTATCTCCAATAGAGATTTTAACTTGTCAAAAGAAATTGGTTCAGATGATGTAGGATCGAGGGAAATTAGGATATGAATTTATAGCTGATCATTTTTACCAACGTCTTTATCATTGAACATTTCAACTATTTCAGGACACTTCCCTTCGTCCTTAGGCACTATAAAATCCATCGACTAGATCTCTAACTCAATTATTAACAAAAGGGACTCCTCGGTCTTGAGGGAGGATGCTACCTTTGTAAAGTTCTTAGTTCTAACCAGCTTGGCATTTGGTTCCTTATAACCTTCATTGTCCTACATCCTAGACTTAGAGATATTATAATTATGTTCACCCCTGCCGTTGTCACAAATGTGTCCAAAGTTGCGATAATTGGAAAAGAACTCATTATTTCTTTCATACACAACATTCTGATCCCAGATTCCTAACTTTGATCTTACCCTAATAGATTCAAGTAGAACATTTTTTGGGTTCACGAAAGCACAAAGTCTAGCCGAAACTAGTCTGCTTTTAATCTTGGTTGTACAATTAACTGTAACGAGGGATCGAATAGATCTCACAATCCTCATTAGGACGTTTTCCTTACAGAACTCTAATGAAGCATTGGGAGTCTAGTCCAAACAAGAATAACCTTCTAATCCTCTTTGAAGTGTTTGAATCCAAATATCCATTCCTGCAAGATAAGGACCACTTTTCCAAAGGTCCATAATCCTCCTTCAAGAATACGGGCATAGTCTTCATGATTTGAGAAAGAGAATAGCAGAAAGCCATGGCCATGCATGAAATCATCACTTAGCCCTTTAGTTTCCATCTCTTCCAGGTCATGTCTTTCACTGCATCAATATTGGGTCTGAAGCCTTGAAACTTTCCTAGGAAACCATTTCCAAACTCATGTTCTGCCTGATCAGTTTATTCATTAGGTATTTCCAAAAGCACTTCACCATCTCAGGCAAAGGGAAGAGATCCCGACACCCTTTCCCAGATGTTATCTCTCCTTTAACCAACTCAATCTAGGAAATGCCCTTTTCGTTGGCACTTGAACCAACCAACTTAACCGTAGTAGTCTCAAAAATATTCTTCTTGGGAGAGTTCCTACCCAGAACTCCCCCATCTCCATCTTGTTCTTCATTGTTCTTGTCCCGAATCCTAGCTACATCATCCACTCCCCTCATCTTACTTCAAAACTATTATGTTAGTATTGTTGAAAAGTTAATAATAATTATTTTTTTCTATTTTGAGCATGTTTTAAAATTTGGTTTGATATATTTATATAGTAAATATATAAATAGATTTTAATATTTTTTTAAAATTTTGAGCATGTTTTAAAATTTGGTTTGATATATTTATATAGTAAATATATAAATAGATTTTAAATTAAATTTTATTATTTAATATTATATATTCTAAAAGATTCTAGATTGATTATTTCATGGATAAACTGTTGGCATAATTCACATATTACATTATCTAGTTAGCTTAACTATGCAATTCAGCGATCAGTTATATAGCATCGATTAGATGTTTAGATGGTAGATTAGGTGGAATACGATTAGGTGATCAGTTATAGATTTGGTTACTGTTAATCATTGTAAATAAACTCTTGATGTTGTTCATCGATAATCAGTCGACTGCATATGCATTCTATCCTTCATTTTGGTATCAGAGCGGATACCAAGATCCTGATCACCATGTAGCAAAAAGCTTGATCAACATGCAGAATGTGTTGTAAAAACTAATCAATGTGATAGCATAATCTGGCAGAGGAAGAGTGAAATCCTGAAGCAAAGCATTGACTACTCAGGGAACATTTATAAATATGATCGATGCTCTTCACAGGTTATGGGAATCATGATAGTAGAGGAGCGGATAGTCTACAGCAATTCATGATAACATAATCAGAGTAGCGCCTTGGGAATTAAAATTATTGACAATCATTATACAACTAATCATAGCAAGTAAATGGGTCGATTGACAGTTGGCGCAGGTTAGTTAAGAGGTATAACTGCTTTTTATTGTAATTATAAGAACCTGTTGTTGATCAATAAAACAATCGGAGCATTACATTATCATTTCATTCAATCTGCACTGGTAACTTATACAGCATAAGACAGCAATCCATATTGGTATGGATACAAACTTGCCATTTTTCAATAATATCACTACATTATTATTCCTACACTTTGGCACTTCAAAGAGATCAGTGATTTTCAATAAAAGACGCAGCCTACCATATGGATGACTCAACCTACAATCTAGGTAAAGCGTAGAGCTCCAGCTAGCTCTGCAACAATTTTTTTTGAAATCACTCGGATCAAGACAAGTGAGGAATCAAGCGTCAACATAGAGAAGGAAGAAGAAGGCATCATTTTGAACAAGATACATATTTCTAATTTCAAAACAATAAATATTACTTTGTTAGCTTTCTATATCTACGTCTCTTTGTTTCAAGATGGAAATTTAAATTCCCATAGAGAAATATTCTATTTTAAACTTTCATACATGGAAGGTTAAAATACAAATGTAATTGATGTATACAAATTTGTGGGGTATCGTAAATAGAGATAAAAAACAACCCACTGATGCAAATAAATTAATGGAGTGGAAAACAAGAGATGACAAAGTGAAAGCTATCATTGGCCTTACACTATTTGATTTGAAGTTACATCACATGGATTTAGAAAAATCATCCAAAGAGATTTGGAATACACTCAACACCTTATTTGGTGGAAAAGCAGTAAATGCTCAATTTTCACTAAAATTGCAGTTATATAGATTCAAAATGGATGATAAAATTACTATTTCCATCAATGTAAACAATCTGAGGTCTCTTATTAGGCAACTTGCTAAGGTAAAAACTAATTTTGAAGATCAGGATACAAAAACTATTCTATTGAATAGTCTACCATCCAAATATATAAATATTTTATCTATTCTTAGCCAAATACCATCAAAATATCTGGATGATATGATTGTATCAGTACTTGAGGAAGACAAAAGGATACCTGTAGAAGATGAAGATATTTCCCAACATGAGAATGCATTGTATTCTTGAAATTTTTAGAAAAATTCAATACTGATAAAAGGGACATAAAATGCCAGTACTACAAGATGAAAGGTCATACAACATGGGATTATCATGTTCGAGCAAGACATGTTCTCAAAAGGAAACTTAACCCTAATGAAACCAATGTTGCTCAAGTAGAACATCACCAGATACTAATGAAAGTGAAGCGTCAACTAATGAGGTAGCCTTCACTTCAACTCTCATGCTGTGAAACATGTAGTAGAACTTAACTGGAGGCTGCACGATACATGGAGGGTGGAGGACAACTGACATCCTCTCATGAGTCAGCTATGATGGGGTCACACTTTTAATATGGTGATAATTTTTGGTGCGTTTATTTTATGTTTTGCAGTATGTTTTTTAATAAAGTATTGAGTATTATTTTCTAGTTTGGTACCTCCTAAAAAATAATATTGTGGGGAGAAAAATCACTAAAGTAGTGCTTTGTTCTTGAAAAAGGGTTTGTGGAAATTTGAGAAACCATTGAAGTGTATAGAATAGTCGAGACCTCATGCCACCTTCAAGTTTGTGGTCAACCTATAGCAGAAAACTATATAAGTTTGTGGTAATCCTAGAAACCATCAAAGGTGTTAAGCAAAGAGATCTACTCTTATCACTTCCAGAGTTGTGGTAATCCTGTAAGGAATAAACAAGTGACACCAAGACCTTGAAATAACAAAGATAGCATGCCACCTCAAAAAGTGAGCAAGTTACATGAAGAGTGTAAATCTTTTTATAGTGTTTGAAATAAAGGGGAGACCACTATTAGAAAATATGATGTTTGTAAAAATAATGTAATAAATGGGGGAATGTTGGCATAATTTACAAATTATATTATTTATTTAGCTTAATTATGCAATTCAATGATCAGTTATATATCGTTGGTTAGATGTTCAGATGGTAGATTAAGTGGAATACAATTAGGTGATCAGTTATAGATTTGGTAACTATTAATAATTATATATCAACTCCTATTATTATTCATTAATAATCAATCAACTGCATACACATTATATTCCTTCATAAACATTTTATAATGGTAACCATAAATTAGTGATGGGTGCTAATATTTGTGAGCGCATACAAATTAACTAATAATTTTATTTTTGGCATCAATTTGATTTTTATAAAAAAATATTAACATTATGATATGATACATATAATATTGATTTGGACCCCTTTTTTAAAACATTAAAATAAAGATAAAATAAGATAATGGTCTCCTTATCTCAACCATCTTCCATTACTAAAGAAACAATAAAAATAAAATGAATAATCATATATACACATGTTTTGATAAAAGAAAAATGAAATTTAAATTTCTCCAAAACTTTATCCATAAACTCGCATGACAGCCTATGATAAACCTTATTCATATATAACTTAAAAAACCACAACTTCATAAGTCCCTTTGTCCCTTTGTGGATGGAGTAATAGTTTCATGACCCGTTATGATTTCATCCTAAAATTCTATCCTCATGACAAAGGGTTCTTACTAGTGGGAAATAAAGTATTTAGATAAGGGTTGAATATGAAGAGACATGATTTTAGTGAAATATTTACATATTATATTATAAAGGCTAATAAGGCCAAAATATTTAATAACTCTAGCTCCTAATTTCTTGGGAATTAATATAATAAAGGTATTATGTAGTTTTGTAAGCAGCTTATAAGAAAATAAGAACTCATTTTTAGTTTCTATCACATTTATTTTAAGGATGTGCTGAAACTAGTAAATAAAAATTGTTAGAAAGCCACCGTGTCTATGCACTCTATTTCATTGTAGAGACAGAAAAGAAATGACTTTGTAATCTAAGATAGTGTCTAACAACAATAGAAAAAGCTATTGTTTTCCACTTCCATATTTCCATTAACAATTCAGGAAAGAAGAAGAATATATAAATTAATATCCTCTTCCTTGATAATTTGATCGTCATTACTCACATTTTGATTTTATCTAATAATTATAAATATTCTATTACTAATTCCTTGTTTGAGGGTAGACATGTGGAAGAACATCATATTTGTATCTCCATATTTAAGCTATAGGGCTCTCGATTTATACCACCAAAATGTTTTTTATATAGTTATGATAGAATGATATTCATTGGGAAAATATTTTTCAATTAAATAATTTTCATCATTTATATCATTAAAATATATCTTATTTTTTAATTCATAAATTTCTTCAATTAACTTTTTTCTTCTTTTGAAATGATATTCTCAAAAATATAAATATTCTAATTCTTGATATTTATTTTAATATTTTAAAGATTTTTGTAAATTATATACATGGTTCTTCCTCTAATATCTATGATCCACCAATATTTAATTATTTATTTCAAATCCAAATGATGCATACACATATCCTTAAAGGTTATATCTCAATCTTAAGTCATTACAATGGTGACTACAAGATCACTGATTCGAGCCTTGATTGGACCATGAGCATCGGGTGGGGCACTAGTGTAATTTTGAAGGATTAGTTCATTGAAATCACTCTACGATAGCACATTGAAGTATGTGCCAGGTCAGTGGGTCCAACATAGTGATAATAACATACCATAAAAGCTGTAGAACACCCTTCGTCACCAAAAAAATTGATACATACACATATTCTCAAATCTAAAGGGATCGTTGACTCTTATATTCATAATTTCCATATTAAATGTTATATAACTATAATTAATTCAATTTTAATAAGGGAAGATAAAAAAATAATGTGACTAAACAAACAATAATAAGTGGTAAGGATTCTATCAAATCTACTTTGAATCAAGTTATATCCAAACCTTCTGTTACATCAAGCCGAATTAATTATTTTAAGATAAACATATAAATAAAATAATAGCTATCATAAAACAAATAATATATTCTTAGAACCCTTTTATTCAAAGGTAGTTATATGTGTGTTAATGTTCCCCACCGACATTTTCATCAATTATGTGTGTTAGGATTATAACAATTTCAAAGAATCCGTGTAAAATTATTAGTAAGATTAGTAAAGAGAATATAAATATTATGGTCATTACTTTGTAGTATATCACCTTTATTAATCATTGGGTTCCAAAATATGGCTAGAACCTAAGAAACACCTTTTGCGCTAACCTTGAACACTTAGATTTTTTCCATATTTTATTCTTAACATAAAAAAATCATTTTATCAAACAACTATGTTTACTAAATAGAAAAAAGTTAGGACTATTATTCTTCCTAAGGTATCCAACTATTATTTTATTTTTAGTATTATTGATCTCTTTGATATCCATTTTCTTTTTGAAAACTCCATTTATCCTTTATCCTCATTCAACACAATTTGAATATTATTTTCAATATCTTTTATTGTAAGTTTATTCCATAGTTTTTGTTGCCTGAGATTTCTTTTATTTTTTTCTTTATTATTTTCTAACCCTAGAATTATTTGTGTTTTCTAGTTTTAGGTTATTGATACAGAGGTGATCCCTAACTTCTTTTTCTTTCCTTTGAGTAAGACATATAACCATCTATTTTAGATTCATTAAGGAGTACGAAAAAAATTCTTCCTTATCAATATGCTTGTTTCCATTCCATTTTTATACTTATTTATTAGGCATGAAATAGTCTTCCATTTCATATATTCAGGGGGGTGAGAGATTTGAGGGGTAGGAAGGAGAATTTATACATACAAAATAAGATCCTTAAATTTTTTATACCTCTTCTCCTACTTCTTTAGTAATTATTTATATCATATATGAATTCATCAATAATATCTTTGATTTCCAATATTTGATAATCAATACTTTATAATTTGATATTATTTTCCTTAGTAATACCTTTAATATCATATTTATGAAGATCAACACCATGATCCTCATTTTCAGCTTCCTTAGATTACATTTGGCTATCCAAATTCTTAAATGAATCCATTTGATTTTTTTCCTTTTTATTAATAAGATTGCTTTTGGCCTTAGTGGCCTCATCAAAAGAAATAAGATTATCGAAGGGTTTAGAAATCCCTATCATAATCTCTTCTTCCAGATACTCAAAGGGGGAGACCAACCAACCTTATATATTGACATAAGATTACTATCTTCTGTCATGATTAACTCCTTGCTTTCATTTCATTAAAGAAAAGTCATATTTTTCAAAAAATACCAGGGTCTTGACATTAGTATCCTAGCAAAAAAAAATTCATTACTAAAGTGAATGGGAAAGAATTATTTCATCATGTTTTAAATCTCTCTATTTGGTGGCCATTTCCAATTTCCCTATAAAAGCATTGTTGATCATTTATATAGCTTTGTTCACTATTATATCATTGGATTCAAGATGAGAACTTTTTTCATCCTTCAACTTGATCTTCCCATGAAAGATATGCCTCTCAATTTGATATGTTCTAATATTTTCCAATACGTTTTGGACATTAAAAAATACCTTCTTGTTTATCCTTTGCATGTGGGCCCTTATTAGACTTGTTCCCTACACATGACCTTACAAAATTGATGACATTATCTTGCGTATGGTCATCACCATTACTAACTTCCTTTTCGTGCTCAGTGCTCGGATTCTAAATTCCTCTCTCTTCCATTTTACTTATTTATTTTTATTTTTTCTAAGGTTTCAAGTTAACAGGGGAAGTTAAATTGGACTACTAATTTCCTATAAACTTCTAAGAACGACATGAAATACATTTATAAAATTAAATTACTTTCCCATAAAGGAAAGATGTGTAATAGAAAAAGTTGGAAGTGTCTTCTAATAAAATTTATTAGATACGTTTGGAGAACATAATGCCAAATAGTGTAATTTAATTATTGAAAAGGTTCATAAAATTTAAACAATAAAAATTATAAAATATGTATGTGATTTATATGAATATGATTTTAGAAAAAAAATAATTTTATTTGTCAAATAATTTTTTTAATATGATATAGGAATATGGAAAAATATTAAACAAAATATATTTATTTGAAAATGTTGAAGAGAAGTATTTATAAAAGTCTAATATATTTTTTAAAAAATATTTAGACACTTAATATGGGATGGGATGAGCTTAAGTAGTACACATGAAGTATTGTTCGATTTTCTTTCCCAATCAATGATAAAAGTCATCGAGTAGTTTTGACCAAATCAATTAATAAATAAAATTATTGATAAATAGATTCGTAAATGCATGTGAAGTCAAAAAGGTCAAGGCTTTGGGTTCATGCATATCGAGTCATGTGGTCGAATCATAGTTTCAACATAAGTGATTTTGACTATATATTAGATGATTTTGACTAAATAGTTTTGATCAACAAATAGCTCAATCAACACTTTATACATAGTGATTAAACTCAAATGTCAATGTGATGTTCCATATATAAATAATTTTAATAAAATTTAATTCTAGATTTTCAATACACTTCTCTTAAATGATGTTTGAATATTTAAAAATATTTAAAGAAAGACATTTATTTAAATCAGTTGAAGATAAATATTCATAATCTTGTAATGTCTTCTAAAAATATCTACACACTCAATATGGCTTTCCATATTCATGCCCCTAAACTGTTACTCTAGTAAAGTTAAGTAGAACAAAGGAATTTAAGAATTAAAAAAAATTGTCTTTATCATCGATGATGAAAAGGAGGAAAAAAAGTTTAGCAGGGGAAAGATGATCCTTTCTTATTTCATACACCTCTCCTTCCATTACTTCACTAATTACTCTCTGGTATCTAGCTTCCTCAGTAATATATTTTATATTAGGTATCTGAACATCAACATCTTGTCTTTTTCTCTTACCTTAATTAATAATACCTTTGAACATCAACACCTTGATAGTCATTTGTCTCTTCATCAAATTAATTTTTGGCTATCCTTTGTCTCTTCATCAAATTAATTTTGGCTATCCTATTTCTTCAATGGATCCATTTGATTCTTCTTCTTCTCCTCTTCTTCATTCTTTTGAATCTACTTCCAACCCTTTTCATTTGGTTGAATATCCTCCCAATGCTCATCATCATTCTCCTTCCAAGAACTTTCTGCTTTTGAGGGATTAGGTTCTAGGTCCTAGTTATAGTCTTATGTTTCCTTGTTTTTTTGAGAATTATTTCTCCCCTCTCCTTATCACTTAGCTCAAATATTATGGAGAAATATTGGTTGAATGTTCCCATTTGTGACAAATATTACACCTCAATAAAGAATCCTAATATTATGGTTTTTCGAGAATGTCCATTCTCCAAAATTTGATTTCAATGTGATGGAGCTTGGCAGGATTTTTTCCATAAAGTCATTGACATGAAAACTTGCATGAAAGAGTATGCTCCTTAAGGTTTTAGCAATACCTATCATAATTTGTTCTTCCAAACACTCAAGGGGTAGACCGGGTATCCTTATCCATCTTGACATAAGATTAATATCATATTTTTTAGAATCAAATCCCATCTTCAATCTTATATATTAAAGAAAAGAAAAAAAATCATTTAACCCATGACCCCGGGTCCTCCCACTAATATCCTAGCACAATTTTCTTTGTTACTGAGGAGAATGAGAAAGAGTCCTTTCCTCATGGCTGAAATTTGTCTGTCTTCTTTTGGAAACCATTTCATTTCTTCCTGTTTACAGAGGACATCAATATTAGGTTGTGCCCCTAGAAATTTTCCTATGAAAGTCACTGTCCATTATTGATAAATCTTTGTTCACTATTATATATGGGACTTCTAGATGGAAACCTTTATCATCCTTGAATAGTTCGAATGAAAAAGGATTATGAAATCTTTAAGGATTTTGACTTGAATTTTTTTCTTGAACTCAATTTGCCAAGAAAAGTTTTGCCTGTGGGTTGCCTCTTTTAATTTCTTCCAAGTGTTTGTAAACATCAAATAATACCTTCTTATTTGTCCTTTGCATCTGGGCCCTTGTCTGACCTGTTCCCCCAATATGATCATATCAAACATTTGAGATTGTAGATAGTCATTGCGATCATCATCATCATCATCATCATCATCATCATCATCATCATCATCATCATCATCATCATCATCATCATCATCATCATCATCATCATCATCATCATCATCATTTAATAAGTTTTCAAGTTTATAAGGGCAGTTATTTTGAACTGATAAGTTCTTACATGATTTCAAGAAACAACAAATAGATTTATAAAATGAATTATTTTTTCAGATAAAAAAAATATTTAATAAAAAAATAGAAAATGTTCAAATTAAAATTATTGATATGATTGTAGAAACAATAAATAGATTTATAAAATAAATTATTTTCTTATTAAAAAAATATATTTAATAGAAAAAATAAAAAATCTTGAAATCAAAATTATTAAATATGTTTAAAGAACCTAATGTCAATTTAGAAAATTTTGTCATGAAAAAATTAACAAAATTTAAATACTAAAAATTATAAAATTTATATATGTGTTATAAATAATTATTTATATATAAAAATTTAATTTTATCCTAAATACTTTTTAAAAAATTAAAAAAAATAAAAAAACCATCTATTAAAATAAATTAAAAGAAAAATATTTATAAACATGCAATATGTTTTAAAATAAGCATAGTGAAGATTTTGCAGCCATTGCATAGGTTTTCAAAAAGACTACACGAATGTGACGGCAAAAGAAGCTATAAATCCAATAATACGAACATATCTATACTAACATCAATATGAACATTATCCTCTGGTATGTTGTCATTTTGAAAAAAAAAGAAGTTTATCTATTACCAGAAAATGCATATACCACCTGAAAATACCGAATAGAGCATGGGAAATATATGTACGTTAATTGGTAAAGGTAGTTCATCTATGATTAATATAATTTTATTTTATTATTTTTTCATATAAAAATTATTTATAATTATTGTTAATAGTTTATTTAAAATTATTAAAATATATACAAATTAATTATATTAAAATTATATTTTATGTTTTGTACATATTATTATAATTATCTCAATATTGTTGAAAAAATAACTGATAATTATTTGTTTGTATTTTAAGTATGTTTCAAATTTTTATTTGATTTATTAATATTATTTATGCTAAAAGATTGTAGTCTTTTTATTTCATAGATAAATATTCTAGAATGATAACATTAAGGTGGCGATAGATTGTAATATTTATGAATACATAAAATTAATTAATAATTTGAATTCTAATATCAATTTAATTATTAACAACCTACTTGAATCAAAATTATAATATATTCGACATAATATGAGTTTATAGCTCTTTTGTTATTTGTTTTTTTAAAGTAATTAGATTCAAACTATTTATCACCAATCAAAATAAAAAATAAAAAATTAAATTAAATTGATATCTATACACAATTTTTAAATATTTATATTAATAATTATCATTCTTTTATAATGCAAAAAATTAATTGAAAATAATGTTTTAAAAAATCATGTAGACGAGGCGATGATGGGTTTTAGATTAGTACTAGTGGCAAAGCAATTTCTCCATAAAATTTTAATGATAGCACAATAAAAAGTGACACATAAGCATGTGGACTAGGTTAAAAGCATGTTCTAATTTCAAGATATTGTAAAAATTAATAACAATATAAAGGTTTGTAATAACCATTTTTTAAATTTATTATGTATATCATAAAGCAAAACTAGTATACATTGCAACTTTTCATTTAGTTAATTTATTCCTACAGAAAATAAGGATTTTCTACTTTCATCATTTTTTAATGTTAAAATTAATATAAATCCACTTTTAAAAATTGGTGTAGAAGCCAATCCTATACATAACAAGAGGTTCAAGTTTCAAACAGAAATCATAAAAAAATACAAAAAATAAAGTACATAAACAAAATAAAGCATTGAAACCCGCCTTAGACACAAATGAAGAACAAACTTAATCCTTGTAAAAAATACCAAATGAAGAAAAACCCCCATAAAAATCCATAATACACTAAGGAGAAGAAATTCCAAAAAAAATACATGACCAAAAAAAAATCTACGTATACAACACAAATGAGAGTGATAATATATAGGCCAAGAGAACCTAATCACAACTAAAGAACCAAAAGAGCCAGATCCATGTTACATCCCAGGACACAAGGGGACCTGCTCCCTATATGGCCAAATTAAATAGGGAAAACAAGAAAAATAAAAGAATGATTAAGTTCATATGAAGACAATTAATTACCAAAATCCAAAACTTATAATCAATATTATGAGAGATTTGAAAATAAAAAGAAACATTGGGAGTGATGCCCAACAGACCACAACCATCCAAAAAAACAAATGATAAAGAAATAAAACACGTGCCAAATAGCAAAGTGACCGACGTCATCCATCTTAAAGGTAGAAGGTCTAGGTTCAAGTTGCAACAAGTAAAAATGAGAAAAATACACTTTTCAAACAACCACAATGAGAACACAAACCAGAACAACATGCATGAGCTAATCAAAGGGGTGACATCTCCTTTTAGAATTGATTCCTTGTGGATCATTTTTTTATTTCTTATGAGTCATTTTCAATTGCTCTAGATCTCTTCTTCTAGGGTTGACAATTGTTGTCACAAGTAGGATATAAATTTTCCATGTCCAGTGTTCAAGGGGATAAATATTCCTACACATCAGAGAGCCCATGACATTTTGGACAAGATAGCTTTATTTACTGCATGGCTCTAAGCTCTTTAAGGGAGATATCATTCTTGCACTTATCCTTATGGAAAATAAATTATCTTTTGTTATCTTGATGCAACAAAGAGCCAAATTATCTCTGAGTACTAATAGGGGAAACGAAATCAATAAAAATATGGATAAGAATATCTAAGTTTATTTTATGTCCACTAAAATCATCAGCTAAACCATTTTACTCCTTATGATTCGTGTAGGGTCATTTAGCTTCATGTTTATTAAAAACATCTAGATCTTCTCATAATAAACCCAAAGGAATAGGGCCTCAACAATGATAGAATCCTTATCAAATTTTATGGCCAATATGTTATCAATGGTCTTATATTGAGTACAACCACCCGAGACTTTTGAATTAATTATGGTTAGTACATTTGGGTCCAAAAATACAATACTTTGGGCAAATTTCTTGGCACTTTCATACTCAATGTTTTGTTTTTGAGCTTTAGGTTTGGAATTCACCTTAATACATTAAGGTCAAACTATTCCAAGATCGACATTAACACAAATTCTAGCAAAAATCAGCCTAGTTCTTGCTTTAGTGACATAATCTGCTACAACAGGGGAACCAATAGATTTTGGTATTCCCACAAGGATATTTTCCTTGAAGTGCTCTGGTGGGAGAGATGTAAGTTAGATCTATAGGGGGATAGTTCTATAAATATCTTTAAAAGGGTTAAAATAATATATCCATTTTTATAATAATAAAACATCCTTATCCAAAGTCCACATCCCTGTCTCCAAAATACGAGCACATTCCTCATGATTTGAAAATGAAAACAACAAGAAATAATTTGGCATGGATGCAATCTTGAAACTCCCTTTTGAAAACCATGTTTTGCTTTCCTAATCGCGAATAACATCAATATTGGGTCTGGAAGCGTTGAATTTTCCAATGAGGCTATTTCAATATTCTTCTTTCTCATGGACAACATCCTCATCTGATATTTCTATGACTACTTCCTTGAAAAGAGTAGAGGGGACAAGATCCTTAAGAGATACTTCTTGATCAATTTATCTTCTAACAACATCTACCCACGAAGAACTAGACTCTTTTGAACAAGGCCACATTCCCACTCCATCATCCTCATCATCTTCAATTCCTTTCCTTACAACTCACTACACCACTTCTTACATCCTTCCATAAATTAGATGTATAAATTTTATCTGATTGCATGATATATGTAGTTTGTTACTTAGCACATAGATGTAAATAATATACTAGTGACAACTATACCGTTACACAATAGATGTGAGCTTACTTCATTACTATCCTATTTTTCAATGTTATTAGTCCTTGAGGGAGACTATGGTCATGGTTTTCCTTTAATTTATTATTACTATTTCATGTTTTATCTTATCAACTAATTCTATTTTGGGTGCGCATCGACCTATTATCTACTTTATCAGCTTTTGTAAAGTTAAGATGGAGGGTTTCTAAGGATTAAAACATAATAATGATTTTGTTGTGTGTTTATTGGTGGTAAAAAAATCATGTTATGTGTGATTTTGCATCATTTGAGGGAATGGAAGTTGCAAAAATAAGAGGTTTAAATGCATTTCAGAACTCCCATCTTTTTTTTGGCAATTAACACAGTAGTAAGGGAAGTGCATGAATATTTATCATAAGGATGACCATAATCACTCCATTTTAATGTATTGATTTATTTTTTCCCTACCTATGCATCTAATCCCCACCTTCTAATGCCACTCACAGTACATGTATTGATCCCTGGGTTTGGTGTGAGAAAACATTGGACACATAAGCCAAGGATAAAGTTGCACTATTCTTTAATTTTTTTAAAGGTGAGAAGCTTTGAAAAAATCCATGGTCAGATTTGAATCCATTGTCAATGACCATTTCTCATGCTATTAGGTTAGATAAAGCACATCAAGCTATGAGCAGGAAAAAGCCTCCTTTGAATAAGCATGTATTCTCTGAACAAATAGTAAATTTTGCCTCTTTTTTACTTTTTAAACCACATGTATTAATTTTCTCTAAAAAAGGATTATGATTTATTCTTCATTCAATTTATGTAGCAATGCCCTTGTGGGGTTTGCTTTTGCTTTTTTATTTTTATCTTCTATGGTTGCAGTCATATTGGATGCATTTGTGAGATGGATAGTAAAGAAGGATTTATAATATTAGATTTTCTTGTATTTTCTCATGTAATCTGTCAATTTTTAAGTGCAATGGCATTAGTCTTTTGGTCCTCACAGTAAATCAATAAATTGATTGCTTAAATTTTATTATGTGCATCATTTAAAAGGTGAATTTAAATCAAAGTTCATGCTAATTTTTGGCATCATTAAATTTTTAAACCTACACTTCCAAATATTATTCATTCTTTGGAGAAAATCATAGAGAGCCTTCATTCCTATTAAAAGGTTTATTTTATTAAACAATCATAGATTTGGACCTACATTTAAGCAAGGGAAATCTATGTCATCTAGTGCTTTTAAAATATAGTATAAATAATTGCTTTTATTTGGGAATATTGTGTGGAATTTGTTAAATTACATCATTGATGTGAATTCAAATTTTATTACCCTCTAAAATGGATTTATTACAAATAAGTCTGTGATAGTTTACACTCACAGGGATGGCTTCAAGATGTAGAATGTTTCTTTAATACCACATAACTATTAGATGGTTAAAGATAATTTTATATAAATTACTTATCCTATAGTTAATATATGTTTTTACATAATTTTTCATGTTTTTGAAATTTCATAAAGAAACCCATATAATTTTGATTATTAACTTGCAGAAAAAAATGTTCTTGTACTCCTATACACAATTTTGTGATTTTAACTATGCAAAGGTTTGGAAGTGGATGGATTGAAATGGTTTTTAATTATAAAATATGCATATAACTTCTAAAATAAATTCTTAGATTAACTAAATTTATGGATAAGCTTTACAATTTCAAGACCTTTTTGAAAGCTATGGTTTGTAGCTGATGCAGCAAAAAAAGTAATGATTATGATGAACAAGTTGACAATTTGATATAAACTTCAAGCTTTAGCTTTAGCATTTAATTTGTAAAGAGGTACTTGCTCACATCCCCCTAGCCTTCGAGTCGGTAAAGAATACTATGATAAATAAAAATCTAAGAAAACTATATGTCCATAAAAACTGTACGTCTAAAATATATTTTCTTTTCTTTAATTGAATCCTTATGTGTCTCATTCCCATAAGATTAAACGAATTGCACTGACATGGCTAGTTATCAAATTATGTACCATTTTTAAAGAGATCAAGCAATTGGTATAATTAAAAAACTAAGAGATGTATAGGTTAGAGTACTTAGTGTAATTAGTTTGTCAACTGAATAAATGAAATGATTAACAATTATTATTGAGGTTGATGCAAATCCATTTGTTGGTTTCACATATGAACCAACTAAGGGACTAGATAGGAGAGTATATGTTATTATTAGGTGAATTTTGATTAATATTCTAAATATAGAAATAAATGTTGTCTTTTCCATCCACCAACTTAACATTAATATATTTGAATCGCTAGAGGTAAAGCAATGAATATTTACATTCATTGCTATTTTTATTGACATTTGTCTTAAAGTTATGGGTGTTTGATTTAGTTATATTGTAGATTTTATAAATTAAAATAGGAGAGAAAGTCATATATGCATGATTTGTATGTCATAACTCCCTCAATATAATTAAATACTTTGAGGTGAGTTTGTTGTTTAAGGAGGTAAAATAATTAAGAATGCAGAAGATGAACTTGAATTGATAGGATATCCATATCAATCATGTCATATGGATTGATGAGTAGTAAACAATATCATATGAACTATAAACTATAGAAAGCCATACCTTTTGTAAGTTGCATTGAACTGAATGGTTTATCCCTAATTCACCATCACCAATATTCTATAGTCAATTATAGTAGTACCAAAGAAAAATTATAAATACAACCCAACTATGAACTTTGATTGGGTATAGATAATCATTTTTTCATCAATTTAAATTCACACTATGGAAGTAGTGGTGGACATATTTGTAGTGTCTAGTGTACAATAGCATTAGATAGTTTGTTTATCAAAGCTTTATCTCTGATCTTTCTTGATTTATACATGAAAATGATTTTCAAGGTTTAGCTTTCATGGTTTAGCCTTATGAGGTATAAGATCTTGTGTAGGGCCTTAAAAACCAAATCCACAAATAACATGCAAATTGCAAACTACCTTGCAAGGATTTGGAACTCTATGCCCCTTTTTATAATTTTTATTTCTAACATCTAGTAGCTTATAATACGATGATGGTGGTGATAAATAAATAAAAATTGATCGATGTCATTTTTTTGAGATGACCAAATCAAAGGCATCCACATGGCACAAAACATTATATTCTTCTTCCTCTTCTATAACTACCTTGTAGGATCCTTTCTAAGACCCTGTTCTTCTCATTTTTAGTTTTTCAATGTAAATTCATTTTATCATTTGCAAACTAAAAATTTAAAATAAGAGAATATAGACAATAAAATACAACAATAAAATAAATTGTATAAATATTTTAATAAAATTAAAAAAAAACATACACAAAAATTACTACCATAATTCTATAAAAATAGACCAAAGATAATGCTCAACACATTTACATTGGTTTACACATAAATAAAGAAATAATTTATACATGTCTTATCTCTAAATCACCACATATAAGTCATAAACATGCCAATGAGTACATAATTTTATCTGAAAAATAATAAAAAAAGATTTATCTCACAATTCATAAATAGACACTAATTTAAACTTAAATTACCTGACAATAAATATAATCATCAACTCTTATTTATGCATCTTTAGTTATAAAAATAATACAATATTTCAAACCCATGACTTATATTAGAGTAAACTATATGATGTTTCAAGCACAAAATGGCATGAAAAAACCACCTACATACCCAAACTCATGTTTATATATGTTAACCTATCAAAACAACTGAATGATATGCCAAAAATTATACAAAATTGATTTTAATTATCAATTTTTATCTTTTAGAAATGAGAATAATATGTCACCAATAAAATCATAACCAGAAACAATTTCAGGATTTAAGGATGTAACCTTCTCAAAATGATGATACTTAACACTAGGATAAAAATTTGAGCTTATCCATATAGAGTTGAACAAAAATTTATTGTACAAAGAAACATATTAATTGAAAAAAATAATTGACATCAATAATAAAATTAAAAAAATCATGTAGAGACATTAATTAGAGTAAAACTCACCTCAAAATGACTAAATTTCCAATATCTAATATTATTTGCACTGGGGTATCAGATAAACACACTATTTATAACCCACAAAGTATTTTTTGCATTAATCCTAGGGAAAACTAAAAAATAATTTATAAAAATATATTTATAAGAAACAAATTCCTAACCCTATTTAATTGTACAATATTTTAGGATTTATAAGGAAATTTTATAATGTTATTGATGATAGAAAAATCTTTGAATGGAGCTTGATATTTATTCAGTAGGGAGTGTAATGATTATATACATAATAGAATTTGTTAAGACGTAACTATCTCAAACCAAAATTAATTAGCCAAACTAGGAAAATGTAGCATGAACAAATAAATTAATATTAATAAATATAATAAACAATAGCTATGCTAACATTCCCACCTTTATTACATTATTTTTACAAATGTACCCCCAAAACAGAGCAAATTTCACCTTACCAAGTGACTTGGTCTGTATATTTGCTACTTATGAAATTATTTGGTAGTACTAGAGCTAAATGTGGTGGTTCAATACTTGTTCTTGAATATAGTAGAACTTGGCCTCAGTGTGTTTGGTCCTCTCATGAACTACTAGATTCTTGATAACATTTAACACACCCTAATTGTCATAGAAAATTATTGGTGACTAATCTTTAGGAATGTCTATGTCAGACAAAATGCGACATAGAAAAATTACCACATAGATAGCTCCTTAAATGGGATGATATTTTGCCTATGTGAATGAAATATCAACTATAGATTGATTATTACTTATCCACAAAATTGGTCTAGATCATAGATGAAAAATATACCCTAAGGTTGATTTCATGTCATAAATAGAGCCAACATAGTTCAATCTTATGTGTCTCTATAAGAAGGAATTTGAGTTCTTATTTTATTCTAGACCATAATCAACTGTACCTTGGACATATCTTAACAAATTCTTTGCTACAACCCAATGACACTTCTTTAGATCATGAATGAATCTTGAAAGATAGCTGACAACAAAGCATATGTCCGGTCTTGTATAAGTCAAATAAATGAGACTCCCAAAAATATACCTATAGTGAGTTCCATCTACTTAAGGTGACTCCTAAAATTGAGATAGTTGAAAATATTTTTCCATTAGAGTTACATTGGTTTACAATATGTCATCCTATATTTATCAAGGAACATCTTAGCATATTTCATCTACATGAAAAAAATATGATATTGCTTTTTCCATATCTCCAATCCAACATAATAATAAAGTAGGCCCAAATCTATCATGTCAAAGGATTTCTTTGAATCGTTCTTTACTTCTTCAAAAAGTTCATCTTAACTTCCTATGATCACAAGATAGTTCACATTCAAAACCAAAATAACAATCTCTTTTCCTATCTTCTCGATATACAAATTAGTATTTGATGGCAAAAAAATGAATATATGTTACAATATATTATAATAAATCTTAATATACCATGTCTTTGGTGCTTTCTTAAGTCCATAAAGTGACATAATTAGATGAGATACCTTTTGTGAATGTTGTTTGTTAATGAAGCCTTATGGCTGGGTCATGTACACTTCTTCTTTGAGATCACCATATTGTACCAATCATACTTATATCCCAATCAATTTGACTCTGCAAATGATAAAAATAATATTTCCTTAGTAAATTCACTATGCATCATAGGCCTATTTGAGTTCAAATTTTCAAACTATTAATCTATGATCGACAAAATATAGATTTTGTAATCATAATATCAACACTAATAACCACTAACATGACTATTTATATTTTTTAGCTGGATCTTGATGGATATCATAAATTTTGGGGTTTCAAACTCATGCTACTTCATTCCAACTACAACAATGATGAATGGATTGTAGGTGATAGAGAATGAATTAGTGATAGATTGGGGTGGAAAGGATTCATTGGGTGTTGAGGTAACCTATGTGGGTGATATGAGACCATCATCTAATAAGACATAAATCCTCTTGATGGGAATTACTATGATGAAATAGTAAGGGGAGATAGCAGAATAAAGATATTGGATAGTGACCCCTTACTAGAGTCAAGGGACCCTAGTCAACCCTTTCCCCAACTAAGGCTAAATAATTTTTAGAGATTATTCAAAATCCTCTAAAAACCTTCAAACAAAAAAATTTGAATCCAATTCTTAATAATTTATCTCTCACACTAGAAAATGATGCCCTCATATTAGTCATGGTGAATACAGAGTATTATCTTAGAATAGGAGTTGTTTTCTAGTTTATTTTTTTTGACCGATCTATAGGACCTAAATGGCATATTTTAAAGGTGAAATGGAACTTTTATCCTTTTACAAAATGCTTTTTACTACTAGTTTTTTAATTTTTAGATAAATTTCTTATTCTTGGGAATTAATGGAGCTACAATCAACACCCGTTGTTTATGAAACCTTAAGAAACATATTTTAATCCCCTTATGGATAATTTTTCCTCCAACCCCATTTGAGTCTAACTCATACATCTTCAACTTCATTTTTGGGCTAAACCTTGATTCAATGCTATTGGTAACTCCATTGTTGAACTCATATGGATATATTCAATAGAAAATTCATTTTTCACACTATAATTTCAATAATTTTAATTTTGATTAACACTATGCTTGATATTTCAACCTCCATAGATCTATCAGTAGAAGATGAAGTATGGAGTCAACTGCTGGATTATGAGAGATTGTACTTTAGGTGTTATAAGTGTTTTAATACTAGTCATCTATCTTATAACTATTCTTGTTTTAAAAAAGGAAAATTAGATTTGAGTTGGTGAAAGCATTATTATTAATAAATTATTACATTCTCTGGTCGAAAGTATGATGGTTCATTGAAAAGAGAAGAATTAGATATAGTGCATGTAGGATAACATATTGACATAGTAAGAAAAAATTAGGAACATGATTATATTCTAATACCTCTTCAAGATGGTAAGATTTCAGATGTTTCTTAAGAAATTATAAATCCAATAATCATATCCTAATGTGAAATAAATATAAAAAATACCATATTGGTTAATGAGGGTTTTGACTTGAATTTGTATGATTTTTTTGAGCATTTATGGACTGATATTTCTCAAAAAACCTATAAGGATGATAGAGGATAAATGAAAGTTAAATATATATATATATATATATATATATATATATATATATATATATATATATATATATATATATATATATATATATATATATATATATATATATATATATATATATATATATATATATATATATATATATATATATATATATATATATATAAAGTGGATATGTAACCATCATACAAGTTACTCCATTCATGAGGACCCTAAACAAACCTTGTTGAAGGTGGAGGCATGGATTAAATAGCAAGATCAAAGTAATCCTTATGGAAGTAGTTTTAGTAATACTTTTATTTTGTGTTTTTATTTTTTCTTTTGACCTCTATGTGGGTCTTTGACGATTGTTTTTTGGACGTTTTTTGTTTTTTAGATATGTTCTTCCTCTTTTTCTTATGTTTTTGAGTGTATTATAATATTAAATTATTTTATCCTAGTTCTATGTACCATTTATATGGTATGGGCCCCTAGTTTTATACAAACCCACCTTTTATCCTTAATAAAATAATTCCTACTAGTATCACTCTTGGTTCAATACCCTTACCCTAGTTTTGGATCTATCACTAAAAGGGGGAATATATACATTATTCACACTAACATAGTTGATTCAGATTTCTTGATTCAATGACTCAAATATTCAAATACACAAATTGGCTCATATACACAAATTAGCTCATATAAGAACTCAAATTTTTTGATCATATGAGCTGCATGGTTTCTAGGACACTTATTTATGTAAGAACTCATACACCATAGATTTAACAGAGATTGAAACTAGTTAATAGAAATAAACCTACCTACAATAGCATGGTAACAAAATAGAAAGTAATTCAACCACATTTTTAAGCATGATAACCAATTAAGATATTTTTTATAGATCAAAAAGATTATAATATTGTTTCAACATGATAACTAATTAAGATAGTTTCCAAAGATGGTAGATATCATAACATAATTTTAATATGACACCCGATTACCCTGTTTGATATAGATTCTACAAATCTAGATACCAATAGTGCACCCAAAAAAGTATTAGTTCCAAAATCTTATTCTAAACATACATAGTATGAGTAGTATGGTCACTTATTTAATATGTCATTGAGATTTTGATAGTGTATGCCAAAATCACATGATCCACACTCTGATATAATACGATACTTATATGACATTGATACTAAATAATAACACTTCTAATCCAATATTGAAATCTACTCTAACATTTACTTATAATTAAAATCAATTACCATTATCTAGCCACATGAAACATTTATATGTAAACACATAATAAATGAACATAATCAAACATTTACCCAAATACACAAGGTCACAAATCAAAATTCCAAGGACACAAAGTGTTAGTAAGTGGAAAAGTTAATAAAAATATTGTGTGTATACATATTCCCCACTCAAATATAATCATCTATCATGTTAAGTGTAATAGGGGATGGAGTTTCGATAAAGAACATAGAAACACATGAAATTGAGATAACTAAAAATGACATAAGGAAAGTAATGATAAAAATTAAATGAGAGTAACTAAATATACAATATACAAATATTAACTTACCATTCATCTAAATGATTGTATGCAAACATACTAGTCTTGATTGTGGAGAGTACAGTACCAGCATTTGAGAAACCCTAGGTATAGAAGACTAATAATAGAATCAATATCTGCATACATAGGATGGTTAAAGTAGAAATGAGTTACTTAGAGAAATTTGAATGTTAGTATTGTTAAGGCAAGATTAAAACCAAAATATTAATGTAAAATTAATGATAAAATGATGGAAAATAAATGTATAACACACTAAATCATGTTGGGAAGCATGTAAAACATAAATGGTAAAGAAGAATATATAGCATACTAAATCATAATAAATAATATTCTAGAAGAAACTTTGTCACATTTTTAATCTCGATGCATTTTTGATCCACTTTTTTGATACTTCATTAGGTAATGTGCTCTCCTCTATCTCCAGTATTTACCAACCTGTTTATGGAAAGATTTGAAGATTTGTCACTTCATGCTTTTCCATTAAAACCCAAATGGTGGAAAAGATATGTTGATGACACCAGTTTATGTTGGAAACATGGCTTACATAAGTCAAAAAAGTTCCATTCTCATCTCAACAATCAATTTACTATCATAAATTTCATCAAATAAATTAAGATAAAACACCAACTAGCTTGTTTAGATGTCCTCTTGCTTAAGAATAAAGATGGTTATTTATTTAAGAAGGTTTATAAAAAAGGTAGACATACAAACCATTAACTTCATGCCTCCTCCCATTACCATCTTGCTCAAAAAGTATGGGTTATCAAGATTTTAATTATAAGAGCTTTTAAAATTTATGATGAGGAGAAGATCGATTATGAAATCATACACTTGAACCAAGTTTGAAAGTTAAATGGATAATTAGGTAAACAAATAGTTAAGGCTATCAAGCATGTTAAATAAAATATAAACATAACTAAAAGTAAAGAGTCTTTGGTAGAGGGTACCATAGCTTATCTTCCTTATGTTGAAGGAATTTCTAATAAATTAGCTAAAATTATTAATCATTAGAATATTCACTACACTTTCCTACCCTAAATAAGTTTCTCATAATGCTAGGGTATACTAAAGACAAGTTGGACTCAAACCTTAAAAGTGGGGTATATAAGGTTGATTGTTCATGTTGCATACCTTACATAGGGGATATGATAAGATCGGTTAAAACCATAATTAAAGAACATTCATTTAATTCAAAATAAAAATCAACCCTTATTGAACATTCATTTAAGTCAAACATGTTATCAATATTGAGGAAGCAAAAATTTTGGTAACAGAAGATCACTTCCATGAGCGTAAAGTAAGAGAAGCAATATAAATATTGAAACATCTTAAAAATTTAAACATAGATGATGATCTAGGGATCAGTCATGTTGGGAAGTTGATAGTTTATAAATATTAGTATTTTTGCTCTTCTCAGGTGTATGAATGTAGTTGCTAGTCTTGGATTTTAGAGTTCTCTTCATTAAGTTCTTAGTTAGATTTCTTTTTAAATTTTTTTTATCCTTTATAAATAATTTTATTTAATAATCTCTCTTAAATTGTTCCAAAATAGTTTATAAATATAGGTTAATAACTTTAAATTTTTATTTAAATTTTGGTTAACAAATTTAAACTAATTAACATTATAAATAAAATTAAAAACAAATAATTTGAAATAAATAATAAATTATAAATATTAAATTTATTTAATCTTAAATTTAATTATAACAAATTAAAAAAGAAATTATATTGATCCAACATACTTTAAAATAGCTTTAAATTTTGTAAAAATTAATAAACACTAAATAATAATTAATTTTTAATGATTAAATTATTTAATATTTATAAATTAGGATATATATTTTAATTTTATAACAACCTAACTTTCTTATTTTATTAGTTTTTTTTATTTTTAGTTTTGGATGTTTTAGATAATGGCTATCTGGTTCCTTTTAGCGACTTTTTTACAATGGCTATATTCCTCTAATTTTTAAAAATATGCAATTCTATTGTTCCTACACATGGTATTTACCTGATGAAGGATAACAGAAGTGGACCCAAAATGCATCTACTTGATGAAGGATCATAGAAGTGGATCCAAAATGTGTTGAGATTCAAATTTTGACATTGTTTCTTCAAGAATATTATTTATTATTGTAAGGAATGTGGAAATATTAGATATTTCAGACTAAATCATGTTAGGAAGAATGCATAATATGAATGACAAATAATAAATCAATGCAAGAAAACTCTACCAAAGACATGTAAGAAAGTTAAAAGTAACCCCATGTAAGATAAGTATGTCTAATCAAACATAAATGAAAACATGAATGAATGAAAATGAAATGTAAATCAAGATGAAAGACAAACATGAATAAGTTATACATAAAGAGAAACATGTAATAATTCCAAATGTCCTATATAAGATAAGTGAAATTCTTAACAAAGAGATCCTTAAAATAATGATGATGATAAAAACTTGTTCATAAATGTCATCATATTCATTTTATTAATATATTGAAACTATTATAAAAAGTTATTAGAAAGCCTTCAATTTTAAGTGCTCTATCCCCTTTTAAATAGAAAAAAGAAAAATCGCTTCATTATCTAATATAAAATCTAACAATTTATTATTGTCCTTCTAACTCAAAATTTACATAATAAAATAATAAATTGTATTTTTCACTTCCATATTACCATTACCATCTCCTCTTTTTTAATAATGTAAAGATCATTACTAACATCCACATTCACTCGAACAATTTCAAATATTCTAACACTACTTATGCACTTAAGGGTAGACATGTGGAAGAACATGGTATTTGTATCTCTTTAATCCACATGACTCTCGATTTATATATATATATATATATATATATATATATATATATATATATATATATATATATATATCTGTGTGTGGGGGGCGGAGGGGGGGGGGGGGCATATCTTTAGCCATTCAAAGCTTTGTCCATTCTTGATAAATATATTGTCACCATTATCTCTAGACTTCAAGATGGAAATCTTTATCATCCTTCAGTGGTTCCAATGAGGATTTTATCGTAGTTTTTTCCTTGAACTTGATATTCTCATGAAAGATCCCCCTCTGGGTCTATCCTGTCTTAATTTGTTCCAATAGTTTTTCTTAATTTAAGAAATATTTTCTTTTTTGTCCTCCGCATATGGGCCTTTCTCTGACCTGTCCCCCTCACGTAGTCTTACAAAATTGTTGAGATTTCCCTACAAATGGTTATCACCATCACTATTTCCCTTTTCCTACTAAGAGCTTCAATTTAAAATTCCTTTCCCTTTATTTATTTATTTATTTATTTATTTTTTTCAATTTTTCATCTTCATGTTGAAATTTATCTTGAACTGCTAAGTTCCTTTCTGATTCTATAAAAACAAAAACATATGAATGTATAAAATGAAATTACTTTTTCAAAAAGAAAATATATATCTAATAGAAAATGTAGAAAGTGCCTTCAAATTATTAGACACATTTGGAGAACATAATACCAAATTGTATGATTTAGTCATGAAAGATCCAAAAAATTAGATAATTTTTTTTTTTTTTTAATATATAAAATTACAATACATTTCTTTTAGATGTTAAACGAATGTTTAAAAATATTAAAAATAAAAACGTTTATTAAGATAAGCTGTAAGAGAAATATGCATAAGCATGAAATGTGTTTTTAAAAATATTTAGACACTATAGTCAAGCAAATATGTTATGGTAAAAAGTTGATTCCATTGTGTCGAATTCAAACTTTTTTTACTCTAACAAGATATATGTAGCATGTCAGTCTGAATTTTCCCATAGTTTATCCCAATCAACAAAATTATTCGAAAGTAGAACAAAGGAGGTTTAAGAGTTCAAAAATTCGGTCTTTATCATCGGTGAAGAAAAGGAAGAAATGGGATAACTTCACGCTGTAGGGTTAACAGCTGTCAAATGAGGAAAACAACCCCAGGCTAACGGTAATCTCTGTCACACGATACTTTACTGGTGGAAATGTTGGATGTTGGAGACGATTTACACTTTCTTTACGATTCGATAAATATCATCTCAGTCTTTCTATGATCGAATCGCGACATTGAACTTAAATGTCAGAAGCACTCCATCAATTGCTATAATGTTGACGAGGGCATGCCCACTAGCATGTTTGATTCGTCCCGTTCCTCCAACCACCGACAGCTCCCTTTGTGTTGGAAAATGTGGCTGTAACCACGTAGGTACTCTAGCCTATCTAATGAACACCTTAAAGACTAAATATTTAATCAGCTATCTTTCTGTCACATCATTGTGACTTTAGCATATCTTGGTGCATATTTAATCGATGCATATCCGAGTTAATAGATCTTGTCATTAAATATATTTACTGTTGTTCGTTGAGCTCATTGATTGAGCAGACTTCTCTAGAGACTTCCATAGACTGCTATAAATGGAGGTTGGATGTATTGTGTTAACCAATGAATTCTGGAGCAGCGTAGATCTGCCCAGTTCATTCCACCAGCCTGCAGTGCTAGGTGTCGAGAGCAGAAACTCCTACTTGTATGACTTGTGTATGCACAGAAGTGCATCCCAGCTGAAGCTGGTAGGATCAATGAGCCTCAGAACGGCCATTGAATCTAGTTGTGAAGACCTACAGAATGGCCATTGTCTTGTGAGGATGAGAGCTGAAGCTCCTTAGAAGAGTCTGTAATATAACTCTCTTTTATAAGCAAGTGCATTAAAAGAATTTGCTTTCTTATGTTTTTCATTTGTAATCTGTGTTTCTTGTTGTGAGTGTTTCATAGAGTTGTAGCTCTAATTTTAGTTTCCATGAAATGTTGTTAGTCTGCATACAGGCAGTTTAGATTCTACACTTTGGACAAAATGAGTTCTAATTACTCCACTCATCTTCACTGTGCTTCCATTCTCAAAAATAACAGAGGCAACCATATGAAAATATATGACCCTGTGACCATGTAGGCAATGGTTTCGTAGGGAATGGTTTCCTAGGCAGAACATGAGTTTGGAAATGGTTTCCTAGTCTTTGAGAATCTATTGTTTTCTAGAACTATCCCCCTATGGATCAAACTTACATCTCTCCCACTGGAGTACTTCAAGGAAAATATCCTCATGGGAATAGCAAAATCTATTGGTTCCCCTATTGTAGTAGATTATGTTACTAAAGAAAGAACTAGGCTGATTTTGTCTATAATTTGTGTTAATGCTGATATTTGAATAGTTTGACCTTAATCTATTAAGGTAAATTCCAAACCTAAAGCTTCAAAGTAGAACATTGAGTATGAAAGCACTAAGAAATCTGCCCAAAGTGTTATATTTTTGGACAATAATGACCATAATTAATTCAAAAGTCTCAAGTGGTTGTCCTCAATATAAGACCATTGATAACACATTATCCATAAACTCTGATAAAGATTCTATCATTATTGAGGTCGTTGTTCCTTTGGGTTCACTGGGAGAAGATCTGGATGTTTTTATTAAGCATGAAGCTAAAGGACCCTCCACAAATCATAAGGAGGAAAATGGTTTAGCTGATGATTTTAGTGGGAATAAAATAAACTTGGACATTCTTATCCCTATTTTTACTAATTTTGATTCCCCTGTTAGTACTTAGTGAGAATTTAGCTCTTTATTGCATCAAGCTAACACAAGACAATTTGTTGTCCATAAGGATAAGTGCAAGAATGATATCTCCCTTAAAGAGCTTAGAGCCATTTAGTAAATAAAGCTAGCCTATCAAAAATTTCATGGGCCCTCTGATGTTTGTGTTTTTATTTTTCCTTGCTTGGACTTGAACCTGGACCTTCTGCCTAGAATATGGATGATGTCAGTCACTTTGCTATTTGGAACATGTTTTCTTTCTTTATCATTTCTTTCGCTGGATGGTTTTGGTTTGTTGGGCATCACTTTTGATGGTTCATTTTAATTTTAAATTTTGGATTTTGCTAATCCCCTGGACAAGTAATTCATTCTCTTCAGTATGTCCTTAATCTTTCTTTTATTTATCTTGATTTCCCTTTTTAATTTAGCCATATAGGGAACATTGATCTAGCTCTTTTATTTCTTTAGTTGTGATTAGGTCCTCTTGGGCCTCTATATTACCACGCTTTTTTGTGGGTGTATACATAGATATTTTTTTGGTTGTGGATTTTATTTGGAATTTTTTCTCCTTAATGTATTATGGATTTTTTTTGGGGGCTTTTCTTCATTTGGTATTTTTTACAAGGATTAAGTTTTCTTTGTGTTTAAGGCAAGTTTCAGGTTTTTATTTTGTTTATGTACTTTGTTTTTTGTGTTTTTTAATAATTTTTGTTTGAAACTCGAACCACCTGTTATGTATGGGACTGGATTCTACACCAATTTTTAAAGGTGGATTTATATTAATCTGAACATTAAAAAATGATGAAAGTAAAAAACCCTTATTCTCTGTAGGAATAAATTAACTAAATGAAAGGTTGTAATGTATACTAGTTTAACCTTATGATATACATAATAAATTAAAAAATGGTTATTACAAGCTTTTATATTGTTATTAATTTTTACAATATCTTGAAATTGGAACATGCTTTTAACCTAGTCCACATGCTTATGTGTTACCTTTTATTGTGCTATCATTAAAATTTTATGGAGTAGTTGCTTTGCCACTAACACTAATCTAACACCTATCATTGTCTCGTCTACATGCTTTTTTTAATCATTATTTTTTATTAATTTTTTTCATTATAAAAGAATGATAATTATTAATATAAATATTTTTAAAATGTGTAGAGATATCAATTTAATTTAATTTTTTATTTAATTTTTTGATTGGTGATAAATAGATTGAAACTAATTACATTAAAAAAATAGAGATAAAAAATGTTGTAAACTCATATTATGTCTAATATATTATAATTTTGATTCAAGTAGATTCTTAATAATTAAATTAATACCACAATTAAAATTGTTAATTAATTTTATGTACTCATAAATATTACAATCTATCACCACTATAATCTTATCATTCTAGAATATTTATCTATAAAATAAAAAGTGTACAATCTTTTACCATAAATAATATTATTAAATAAAATAAAATTTAAAAATTATTTAGATATTTATTATATAAATATATCAAATAAAAATTTGAAACATAATTAAAATACAAACAAATAATTATCAATTATTTTTTCAATAATATTGAGATAATTATAATAATATGTACAAAACATCAAATATAATTTTAATATAATTAATTTGTATATATTTTAATAATTTTAAATAAACTATCAAAGTGTACAATCTTTTACCATAAATAATATTAATAAATCAAATAAAATTTAAAAATTATTTAGATATTTATTATATAAATATATCAAATAAAAATTTGAAACATAATTAAAATACAAACAAATAATTATCAATTATTTTTTCAACAATATTGAGCTAATTATAATAATATGTACAAAACATCAAATATAATTTTAATATGATTAATTTGTATATATTTTAATAATTTTAAATAAAATATCAAAGTGTACAATCTTTTACCATAAATAATATTAATAAATCAAATAAAATTTGAAAATTATTTAGATATTTATTATATAAATATATCAAATAAAATTTTGAAACATAATTAAAATACAAACAAATAATTATCAGTTATTTTTTCAACAATATTGAGATAATTATAATAATATGTACAAAACATCAAATACAATTTTAATATAATTAATTTTTATATATTTTAATAATTTTAAATAAACTATCAGCACTAATTATAAATAATTTTCATATGAAAAAATAATAAATTAAAATAATATTAATCAAAGATGAACTACCTTTACCAATTAACTTATATATATTTTGCATGCTCTATTGGTATTTTCAGGTGGTATATGCAGTTACTGGTAACAGATAAACTAATTTTTCATTCAAAATGTCAACCTACCAAAGGATAATGTAAATATTGATGTTAGTATAGATATACTCGAAAAAATATACATAATAATTATTGTCAGCCGTGCGTGGTATATGCATTGTTGTGTTAAACATTCTTGCAAGACCAGATCTCTTCAATCCCTACAGTTCTATTAGCCTTATCAATCACATTGTTTACCGGTAATCAGAACGTAGAAGAATTCTTGCAAGAATTTCTATTTTTTGAAAACGGTTGTCGGCCTTCAAGCGAGACGTACGCGACCAGGGATGATAAATTTCCTTTCAATAATAAACGATAAAACTGAGGAACGATCATACCGAGCAGTTACTACGAAAGGTTTGATTTAAACTATTTCACTTTTGAACTGTCAGTTTGGACAAATTTCGAAGACGCGACAAAGAAAACCAAGTTCACGCGGTGAATTGTAAATTAAATCGCTAACGACTATGACTAAAAGCAGATGGTGGAATTTTAGACAGCCGACCTCTTCCGCCCAATCTATGGTTTTATAGCTCGTACAAAAGAAGTCGTCTTCCTAGGATTTCTATATATATTGTTCAAGCTCATGCATCTGATATTTTCCATATACTCTTTCTTATTATTGGATTTATAGCTTCGTTTGCCGTCACATTCGTCCAGTCTGTTTGAAAACCGGCGCAATGGCTGCAAAATCTTCACTATGTTTATTATTCTTCATATTCCTCTTCATTCAAACATGTTCTTGTATGTCTGCTTCGCGATGAAAAACCTTCCATGCGACTGTAAAGAACATGGTGTTCTATGTGCAGGAAACCACGAATGGACCCAATGCGACTGTAAGTGTAATTGGAGGAGTGAATGGAACCGCTTCGAACATGTCATCCTTTGGAACAATACTTGTCATGGACAACCCTGTCACCCAAGGACCTGAATACACCTCCAAGATATTAGGAAGGCTTCAAGGTTTGTAGGCCAATTCAGATCATAGGCGCACTAATTTTCATATGGTTGCCTCTGTTATTTTTGAGAATGGAAGCACAGTGAAAATGAGTGGAGTTATTAGATCTCTTTTGGTCCAAAGGGAGCTGTCTGTGGCTGGAGGAACGGGACGATTCAAACATGCTACAGGACATGCCCTCGTCAACATTGTAGCATTTGATGGAGTGCTTCTGACATTTAAGTTCAATGTCACGATTCGATGATAGTAAGAAAGTGTAAATCGTCTCCAACATCCAACATTTCCACAAGTAAAGTATCGTGTGACAGAGATTAATGTTAGCTTCATTTTCTTCACTGATGATAAAGACGAAACTTTTAATTCTAAAACCTCCTTTTCAGCTAATTGTGTTAATTGGGATAAGCTATGAGAAAAATCATACCGATATGCTATATTCGTCTTGTTATAGTGGAGAAGGTTTAAATTCCACACAATGGAATCATACTTTAAGCCACTACTTATTTAATTTACAATGGTAATGGTACAAGGGCATGAGTATGGAACATCATGTTGGGTGTAAATATTTTTAAAAACCCATTACAATTTGTATAGATATATATTTTTAATATTTCTATTTATTTTTATAATATTTGAAATGAAATTAGTTTTTTATTAATTTTTTATAAATAATTATTTATCTAGATGTTATATACAAATTTTATCTATTTTATTACTTAAATTTTGTTAATTTTTTATGACAATTTTATAGTTTCATATTAGGTTCTTTAAACACATCTAATAATTTGGATTTGAACATTTTTTTATTTTTTATTAAATATATTTTGTTACTGAGAAAATAATTTATTTTATAAATTTATGTATTATTTTTGAAATCAAGTTAATAATTTTAATTTGAGCATTTTTTATTAAATATTTTTTCTTTAAAAAAATAATTCATTTTATAAATCTATTAATTATTTTTTTAAATTACATAAGAACTTAACAGTTCAAGATAACTTCTCTTATAAACTTGTAATAATAATAATAATAATAATAATATAAAAAAAAAAAATGCTAGGGAGAGAAATTTTGAACTATAGCTAAGTGGGAAAAGAGAGATGGTGATGGCAACAACCATCTACAATCTCAAATGTTGTGCATGATCATATTGGGGGATAGGTCAGACAAGGGCCCACATGTGGAGGACTAAGGTATTTTTCCATGTTTACATACTATTGGAATAAATTAGAGCAGTTGGCCCACAGGGGAATCTTTCATTGGCAAATAGAGTTCAAGGGAAAAACCGAGGTCAAAATGCTCAAATATTTCATAATCCTTTTTCATTGGAACTATTCAAGGAGGAAAAAGGTTTTCATCTTGAAGTCCTAGACATAATGATGAACAAATCTTTAATAATAATGGACGGTGTTTTTATAGAAAAATTCTTAGGGGCACGACCTAATATTAATGTCCTTTTTAAATGCACAGAAAGGAAACTATATCCAAAAGAATACAGATAAATTTCAATCCTTACAAAAGGATTCTTTCTCATTCTCCTCTGTATTGAAGAATACTATGCTAGGATACCAATGGGAGGACCCAAGTTCTTGGATAAAACATGTCCTTTTTTCTGAAAGTTGAAATTGAAATTTGATCCTCACAAATAAGATATTAATTGTATGTCAAAATGGGCATAGTTACCCAGTCCCACCTTAATATTTGGAAGAATACATTAGAATAGGTATTGCTAAAACCATAAGGAATCTCATTGCTTTTGATTCAACTAGTAAGGTGAGAACAAGACTCATTCATGGAAGATTTCGTGTCGATGACTTTGTGGAAAAAATCCTACCAAGATTCATCACATTGAAATCAATGTTTGGAAAATGGATAGAAACAAATTAAAAACATAATATTAGGATTCATTATTGAGGTGAAATATTTATCATAAATGGTAACATACAACCGAACATTCTCCATAATATTTGAGCTAAGTGATAAAGAAAGAAGGAAAGAAGTTCTTGAAGAAAAAAAGGAAACAATAAAACTGTAACTAGGACCTAAAACCTAATCCATCAAGTTCAGAAAGTTCTTCAAAGAAGAAGGACAATGAACATTGGGAGCATGTTCAATGGAATGAAGAGGGTTGGGAATAGATTCAAAGGAATGAAGAAGAAGAGTAGAAGAATTAAATGGATCCATTGAAGAATCAGGATAGCCAAAATCAATTTGTTGAAGAGACAAATGACTATCAAGGTGTTGATGTTCAAAGGTTTTACTAAGAAAGGTAAGAGCAAAGAATAAGATGATGCTCAAATACCTAATATATATTATATTATTGAGGAAGCCATATACCAAAGAGCAATTAGTGAAGAAATGGAAGGAGAGATGTATGAAATACGTAAGGATCATCTTCTTCCTACTAAATTCTTTTCTCTTTTTTGTCATCGATGATAAAGACCAATTTTCTTAATTCTTAAAATATTTTTTTATACTTTGCATTTTATTTTATTATAGTAATGGTTTGGGGGAATGAATATGGAATGCCATGTTGAGTGTGTAAATATTTTATAAAAGACTTTACAAGCTTATGAATATTTCTCTTTAAATTAGTTATATAAATGTTTTTTTAAAAATATTTTTAAGTATTCATATATCATTTAAAAGGAGTGTATTTAAATAATAGAATTAAAATTCTATCAAAATTATTTATATATGGAATTTCATGTTGACATATAAGTTTAATTAGCACATGTAAAGTGTGTATTGAGTTATTCAGTGATAAAAAAAAATTAGTCGAAACCACATATTATATAGTTCAAATCACTTTTGTTGAAACCATGATTCAATCACATGACTTGCCATACATGAACCCAAAAAACCTGACCTTTACGACTTCACATGTATTTACAAATCTATTGATCAACAATTTTATTTATTGATTAGTTTGGTTGAAACTACTTGATGACTTTTGTCATTGATTAAGGAAACAACTCAAACAATACATCATGTGTGCTACTTAAGCTTACCCCATGTTGAGTGTATAAATATATATTTTTTAAAATATTACATTTCTATAAATATTTGTCTTCAAATTATTTAAATAAATGTATTTTGTTTAATATTTTTCCATATTCCTACAAATCTATTTAACAAATAATTTTTTTTAATTAAAATCATATACACATAAATCATATATAAATTTTATTTTATTTATTGTCCAAATATTATTAACCTTTTAATAATTAAATTACATTATTTGGCATTATGTTCTCCTAATGTATCCAATAATATTTATTAGAAGATAATTTCAACTTTTCTATTACGCATTTTCCCTTTATGGAAAAGTAATTTCATTTTATAAATATATTTCATGTTGTTCTCAGAATTGAATAGGAACTTAGTAGTTCTAAGATAACTTCCCCTGTTAAATTGAAAATTTGAAAAAATAGTAAATAAAATTAAAAAAATAGAAGGGAGAGGGATTTTAAATTTGAGCACTAGGCATGAAAAGGAAGCGGGTAATGGTGATGATCATATGCAAGATAATGTCATCAATTTTGTAGGGTCATGTGTAAAAAATGTATTGTAAAAAATAGAACATGTCAGAATCTTAAAAGAATTCAAAAAAAAAAAAAAAATCATTGTAACAGTTGAAGGATGATAAAGGTTCTCATCTTGAATCCAAGGATATAATGGTGAACAAATCTTTTTAAATAATAAACAATGCTTTGATAGGGAAATTCTTAGGGTCACGACCTAATATTGACGTCTTCTTTAAATGGGTAGACAGGAAATGGCATCCAAAAGAGAAGATTTCAAAAATGATAAAATAATTCTTTCCCATTCACTTCATTAATGAAAAATATTCTATTGGGATGCTAATGTGAAGACCCTAGTATTTATTAAAAATATAACTTTTTATAGCAATGGAAGTGAGGATTTAATCATAACATAAGATGATAATCTTTTGTCGATATGGATAAGGTTGCTTGGTCTCACCTTGAGTATTTGGAAGAAGATATTATGATAAGAATCTCATTTCTTTTGATGAAGATACTAAGGTCAAAACATGATTCATTCATGCAATTTTTTATGTCAATGCTTTTGTTGAAAAAATCCATTCAAGCTCTATCACATTGATATCAACATTGGAATAATGTATTAAAAAAATATAATATGACGGTTCTTTATTGATGTAAAATAATTTTAACAAATAGGGTCGTAGGTTCTAGCCATATTTTGGAACCCAATGATTAATAAAGGTGATATACTACAAAGTAATGACCATAATATTTATATTCTCTTTACTAATCTTACTAATAATTTTACATGGATTCTTTGAAATTGTTATAATCCTAACACACATAATTGATGAAAATGTCGGTGGGGAACATTAACACACATATAACTACCTTTGCATAAAAGGGTTCTAAGAATATATTATTTGTTTTATGATAGCTATTATTTTATTTATATGTTTATCTTAAAATAATTAATTCGGCTTGATGTAACAGAAGGTTTGGATATAACTTGATTCAAAGTAGATTTGATAGAATCCTTACCACTTATTATTGTTTGTTTAGTCACATTATTTTTTATCTTCCCTTATTAAAATTGAATTAATTATAGTTATATAACATTTAATATGGAAATTATGAATATAAGAGTCAACGATCCCTTTAGATTTGAGAATATGTGTATGTATCAATTTTTTTGGTGACGAAGGGTGTTCTACAGCTTTTATGGTATGTTATTATCACTATGTTGGACCCACTGACCTGGCACATACTTCAATGTGCTATCGTAGAGTGATTTCAATGAACTAATCCTTCAAAATTACACTAGTGCCCCACCCGATGCTCATGGTCCAATCAAGGCTCGAACCAGTGATCTTGTAGTCACCATTGTAATGACTTAAGATTGAGGTATAACCTTTAAGGATATGTGTATGCATCATTTGGATTTGAAATAAATAATTAAATATTGGTGGATCATAGATATTAGAGGAAGAACCATGTATATAATTTACAAAAATCTTTAAAATATTAAAATAAATATCAAGAATTAGAATATTTATATTTTTGAGAATATCATTTCAAAAGAAGAAGAAAAGTTAATTGAATAAATTTATGAATTAAAAAATAAGATATATTTTAATGATATAAATGATGAAAATTATTTAATTGAAAAATATTTTCCCAATGAATATCATTCTATCATAACTATATAAAAAACATTTTGGTGGTATAAATCGAGAGCCCTATAGCTTAAATATGGAGATACAAATATGATGTTCTTCCACATGTCTACCCTCAAACAAAGAATTAGTAATAGAATATTTATAATTATTAGATAAAATCAAGATGTGAGTAATGACGATCAAATTATCAAGGAAGAGGATATTAATTTATATATTCTTCTTCTTTCTTGAATTGTTAATGGAAATATGAAAGTGGAAAACAATAGCTTTTTCTATTGTTGTTAGACACTATCTTAGATTACAAAGTCATTTCTTTTCTGTCTCTAGAATGAGATAGAGTGCATAGACATGGTGGCTTTCTAACAATTTTTATTTACTAGTTTCAGCACATCCTTAAAATAAATGTGATAGAAACTAAAAATGAGTTCTTATTTTCTTATAAGCTGCTTACAAAACTACATAATACCTTTATTATATTAATTCCCAAGAAATTAGGAGCTAGAGTTATTAAATATTTTGGCCTTATTAGCCTTTATAATATAATTTGTAAATATTTCACTAAAATCATGTCTCTTCATATTCAACCCTTATCTAAATACTTTATTTCCCACTAGTAAGAACCCTTTGTCATGAGGATAGAATTTTAGGATGAAATCATAACGGGTCATGAAACTATTAACTCCATCCACAAAGGGACAAAGGGACTTATGAAGTTATGGTTTTTTAAGTTATATATGAATAAGGTTTATCATAGGCTGTCATGGGAGTTTATGAATAAAGTTTTGGAGAAATTTAAATTTCATTTTTCTTTTATCAAAACATGTGTATATATGATTATTCATTTTATTTATTTTATTTTTATTATTTCTTTGGTAATGGAAGAGGGTTGAGATAAGGAGACCCATTATCTTATTTTATCTTTATTTTAATGTTTTAAAAAAGGGATCCAAATCAATATTATATGTATTATATCATAATGTTAATATTTTTTTTATAAAAATTAAATTGATGCCAAAAATAAAATTATTAGTTAATTTGTATGCACTCACAAATATTAGCACCCATCACTAATTTACGGTTACCATTACAAAATGTTTATGAAGGAATATAATGTGTATGCAATTGATTGATTATTAATGAACAACAATAGGAGTTGATATATAATTATTAATCGTTACCAAATCTATCACTGATCACCTAATTGTATTCCACTTAATCTACCATCTGAACATCTAACCAACAATATATTACTGATCATCGAATTGCATTTTTAAGCTAAATAGACAATGTAATTTGTAAATTATGCCAACATTCCCCCATTTATTACATTATTTTTACAAACATCATATTTTTTGATAGTGGTGTCCCCTTTATTTCAAACACTATAAAAAGATTTACACTCTTCATGTAACTTGCTCACTTTTTGAGGTGGCATGCCATCTTTGTTACTTCAAGGTCATGGTGTCACTTGTTTATTCCTTACAGGGTTACCACAACTCTGGAAGTGATAAGAGTAGATCTCTTTGCTTAACACCTTTGATGGTTTCTAGGATTACAACAAACTTATATAGTTTTCTGCTATAAGTTGACCACGAACTTGAAGGTTGCATGAAGTCTTGACTATTCTATACACTTCAATGGTTTCTCAAATTTCCACAAACCCTTTTCCAAGAACAAAGCACTACTTTAGTGATTTTTCTCCCCACAATATTATTTTCTAGGAGGTACCAAACTAGAAAATAATGCTCAATACTTTATTAAAAAACACACTGCAAAACATAAAATAAACACACCAAAAATTGTCACCATATTAAAGGTGCGACCCCATCATAGCTGACTCATGAGAAGATGTCAGTTGTCCTCCACCCTCCATGTATCGTGCAACCTCTAGTTAAGTTCTACTACATGTTTCACAGCATGAGAGTTGAAGTGAAGGCTACCTCATTAGTTGACGCTTCACTTTCATTAGTATCTGGTGATGTTCTACTTGAGCAACATTAGCTTCATTAGGGTTAGATTTCCTTTTGAGAACATGTCTTGCTCAAACAAGATAATCCCATGTTGTATGACCTTTCATCTTGTAGTACTAGCATTTTATGTCCCTTTTATCAGTATTGAATTTTTCTAAAAATTTCAAGAATACAATGCATTCTCATGTTGGGAAATATATTCATCTTCTACAGGTATCCTTTTGTCTTCCTCAAGTAGTGATACAATCATATCATCGAGAGATTTTGATGGTATTTGGCTAAGAGTAGGTAAAATATTTCTATATTTGGATGGTAGACTATTCAATAGAATAGTTTTTGCATCCTGATCTTCAACATTAGTTTTACCTTAGCAAGTTGCCTAATAAGAGACCTCAGATTGTTTACATTGATGGAAATAGTAATTTTATTATCCATTTTGAATCTATATAACTGCAATTTTAGTGAAAATTGAGCATTTACTGCTTTTACACCAAATAAGGTGTTGAGTGTATTCCAAATCTCCTTAGATGATTTTTCTAAATCCACGTGATGTAACTTGGAATCTAATAGTGTAAGGCCAATGATAGCTTTCACTTTGTCATCTCTTGTTTTCCACTCCATTAATTTATTTGCATCGGTGGGTTGTTTTTTATCTCTATTTACGATACCCCACAAATTTGTATACATCAATTACATTTGCATTTTAACCTTCCATTTATGAAAGTTTAATATAGAATATTTCTCTATGGGAGTTTAAATTTCCATCTTGAAACAAAGAGACGTAGATCTAGAAAGCTAACAAAGTAATATTTATTGTTTTGAAATTAGAAATATGTATCTTGTTCAAAATGATGCCTTCTTCTTCCTTCTCTATGTTGACGCTTGATTCCTCACTTGTCTTGATCCGAGTGATTTCAAAAAAAATTGTTGCAGAGCTAGCTGGAGCTCTACGCTTTACCTAGATTGTAGGTTGAGTCATCCATATGGTAGGCTGCGTCTTTTATTGAAAATCACTGATATCTTTGAAGTGCCAAAGTGTAGGAATAATAATGTAGTGATATTATTGAAAAATGGCAAGTTTGTATCCATACCAATATGGATTGCTGTCTTATGGTGTATAAGTTACCAGTGCAGATTGAATGAAATGATAATGAAATGCTTCGATTGTTTTATTGATCAACAACAGGTTCTTATAATTACAATAAAAAGTAGTTATACCTCTTAACTAACCTGCGCGAACTGTCAATCGACCGATTTAATTGCTATGATTAGTTGTATAATGACTGTCAAACATTTTAATTCCCAAGGCGCTACTCTGATTATGTTATCATGAATTGCTGTAGACTATCTGCTCCTCTGCTATCATGATTCCCATAACCTGTGAAGAGCATCGATCATATTTATAAATGTTCCCTGAGTAGTCAATGCTTTGCTTCAGGATTTCACTCTTCCTCTGCCAGATTATGCTATCACATTGACTAGTTTTTACAACACATTCTGCATGTTGATCAAGGTTTTTGCTACATGGTGATCAGGATCTTGGTATCCGCTCTGATACCAAAATGAAGGATAGAATGCATATGCAGTCGACTGATTATTGATGAACAACATCAAGAGTTTATTTACAATGATTAACAGTAACCAAATCTATAACTGATCACCTAATCGTATTCCACCTAATCTACCATCTAAACATCTAATCGATGCTAAATAACTGATCGCTGAATTGCATAGTTAAGCTAACTAGATAATGTAATATGTGAATTATGCCAACAGTTTATCCATGAAATAATCAATCTAGAATCTTTTAGAATATATAATATTAAATAATAAAATTTAATTTAAAATCTATTTTTATATTTACTATATAAATATATCAAACCAAATTTTAAAACATGCTCAAAATTTTAAAAAAATATTAAAATCTATTTATATATTTACTATATAAATATATCAAACCAAATTTTAAAACATGCTCAAAATAGAAAAAAATAATTATTATTAAGTTTTCAACAATACTAACATAATAGTTTTGAAGTAAGATGAGGGGAGTGGATGATGTAGCTACGATTCTGGACAAGAACAATGAAGAACAAGATGGAGATGGGGGAGTTCTGGGTAGGAACTCTACCAAGAAGAATATTTTTGAGACTACTACGGTTAAGTTGGTTGGTTCAAGTGCCAACGAAAAGGGCATTTCTTAGACTGAGTTGGTTAAAGGAGAGATAACATCTGGGAAAGGGTGTCGGGATCTCTTCCCTTTGCCTGAGATGGTGAAGTGCTTTTGGAAATACCTAATGAATAAACTGATCAGGCCGAACATGAGTTTGGAAATGGTTTCCTAGGCAAGTTTCAAGGCTTCAGACCCAATATTGATGCAGTGAAAGACTTGACTTGGAAGAGATGGAAACTAAAGGGCTAAGTGATGATTTCATGCATGGCCATGGCTTTCTGCTATTCTCTTTCTCAAATCATGAAGACTATGCCCGTATTCTTGAAGGAGGATTATGGACCTTTGGAAAAGTGGTCCTTATCTTGCAGGAATGGATATTTGGATTCAAAAAATTCAAAGAGGATTAGAAGGTTATTCTTGTTTGGACTAGACTCCCAATGCTTCATTAGAGTTCTGTAAGGAAAACGTCCTAATGAGGATTGTGAGATCTATTTGATCCCTCGTTATAGTTAATTGTACAACCAAGTTTAAAAGCAGACTAGTTTCGGCTAGACTTTGTGCTTTCGTGAACCCAAAAAAGGCTCTATTTGAATCTATCAGGGTAAGATCAAAGTTAGGAATCTGGGATCAGAATGTTGTGTATGAAAGAAATAATGAGATCTTTTCCAATTATCGCAACTTTGGACATATTTGTGACAATGGCAGGGGTGAACATAATTATAATATCTCTAAGTCTAGGATGTAGGACAAGGAAGGTTATAAGGAACCAAATGCCAAGTTAGTTAGAACTAAGAACATTACAAAGGTAGCATCCTCCCTCAAGACCGAGGAGTCCCTTTTGTTAATAATTGAGTTAGAGATCTAGTCGATGGATTTTATAGTGCCTAAGGACGAAGGGAAGTGTCCTGAAATAGTTGAAATGTTCAATGATAAAGGCGTTGGTAAAAATGATCAGCTATAAATTCATATCCTAATTTCCCTCGATCCTACATCATCTGAACCAATTTCTTTTGACAAGTTAAAATCTCTACTGGAGATAGAGTTAGGTTACTAGAAATCTTTGAATCATTATTCTTTTAAGGATGAGGCTCCTTCTCCATAGTTGCTAGACTTAGATCATTCTACACCTATTAAGGAATGTAGGAAAGAAGATTGTATGCAACAAAAGGGAACAGTTAATGGGTGCAGCAAGAGTAAAATGGAACATCCCCGCCCTAGAGGGTCAAAGACATTAGACTCACTTTCAGACAAAGGAACCATTTCATTAATGGTTTCTATATCCCACGCCATGTCTTTGCTTCAGATTACATTGGTTAGGATTTTGATTTGCTTCATTGCTGAATTATATGATCCTATGGTTGAAGGGATTCGATATGGGGTTGACTGGTGAATAGACATTGGGAATGTACCGTTAGGAGGGATTTGGAAGAATTCTTTTAAAGTTTTGAATATTCGATGTTGACCACTCTTTTTGAAGATACGCAATTTCTTTTCTTCTTAGTGGATGCTCATTGGTTGCTCCTTGGATCCCTCGTAGGGTCCCCCTTGTGTTGAATGTTCTTTCTTGCCCTGGGGGCCACTTCTACCCAAAGTAAAATTTTGGATTCAGGTTTTCATGAGCATTCTTATTTTTACTTATTTTTCGTTTTCTATTGGTTTTTTTGACTATTTTTATATAGTAATCGAGATTTATGGGGAAGTCCGTCTATTGTTTTTTTCTCTTAGGGACTTGGGGCCCTTTGTGTCCAAGGTGGGTTTTTTTGGTTTTTTTTTTTGGTCTTTCTTTTGGTTTTTTTTTCGAAGACCTAGACCTACTACTATAATCAGGCCTAGATTTCACACCAACTTTTAAAATGTTGGTTTGGGTCCTTTTGGTTTTTTGTTGTAGCTACATCCTTCCATTGGATCCTCTTTGCTTTCCTAATCAGTTGTTTCTAGCCAGATGGTAATCTAGACCACCTGATGTTCCTTTCGACAAGGTCCTATTTGTTCTTGTAGTCAAATATTTCTAACTAGAAGGAGACCCAAATCCCCTGATATATCTATATTAATACTCACATTAATAAAAAATGAGCTCCCTTAATCATAACAATACTAAGATAATTATAATAATATATACAAAACATAAAATATAAATTTGATAAACTTAACTTACAAATACATATTTTAATAATTTTAATTAAATAATAAAAAATACTTATTAATAAAATTTTGAAAAAAAATTAATAAAATAAAATAATTACAAAAAATAAACTATCTTTTACAATGTAACTCTTATTTTTATATATATGATATGTTCGGAATTTTCCACTGCTATATACATTCTTTTATAAATTAATATTCAGCCTTATCAATCACTTTATTTAGGGGTAATTAATGCGTAGAAGAATTCGTAACCCGTTACAAAGTCAATAACCTTTTTTTTTTTTTTTTCAAAACGGTTGTCGGCCTTCAAGCAAGACGTACGCGAACTGCGACGATAATTTTTGTTTGAATAAAAACCCATAAAAACGAGGGACGATCATAGCAAGCAATTACTGTGGAAGGCTTAATTATAACTATTTCGCTTTTTAGTTTGGACAAATTTAATAGACGAGGCAAAGAAAACTATGTTTACGCGGGGGTTTGTAAATTTAATCGCTAACGACTTTCACTAAAAATAGATGGTTGAATTTTAGACAGCTGACCTCTTTCGCCCAATATATGGATTTATTGCTTTTACATTTATACATATTGTTCAAGCTCATGCATCTGATATTTATCATATGCTCTTTCTCATTATTGGATTTATAGCTTCTTTTACAGCCACATTCATCCCGTCTGTTTGAAAACCTATGCAATGACTGCAAAATCCACACTATGCTTATTATTCTTCACATTCCTCTTCATTCCAATATGTTCTTGTATGTCTGCTTCGCCAAGAAAAACCATCCATGCGACTGCAAAAAGCATGGTATTCTATGTGCAGGAAACCACGACTGGAGCCAATGCGACTGCAAGTGTAATTGGACGAGGGAACCTCTTCTAACATGTCATCCTTTGGAACAATACTTTTCATAGACAATCCGGTCACCCAAGGACCTGAATACACCTCCAAGTTATTGGGAAGAATTCAAGATTTGGAGGCCAATTCAGATCATAGGGTCATATATTTTCATATGGTTGCCTCTGTTATTTTTGAGAATGGAAGCACAGTGAAGATGAGTGGAGTAATTAGAACTCATTTGGTCCTAAGTGTAGAATTTATACTGCCTGTATGCAGACTAACAACATTTCATGGAAACTAAAACTAGAGCTACAACTCTATGAAACACTCACAACAAGAAACACAGATTACAAATGAAAAACATAAGAAATCAAATTCTTTTAACGCACTTGCTTATAAAAGAGAGTCATATTACAGACTCTTCTAAGGAGCTTCAGCTCTCATCTTCACAACACAATGGCCATTCTGTAGGCCTTCACAACTAGATTTAATGGCCGTTCTGAGGCTCATTGATCCTACCAGCTTCAGCTGGGATGCACTTCTGTGCATACACAAGTCATACAAGTAGGAGCTTCTGCTCTCGACACCTAGCACTGCAGGCTGGTGGAATGAACTGGGCAGATCTACGCTGCTCCAGAATTCATTGGTTAACACAATACATCCGACCTCCATTTATAGCAGTTTATGGAAGTCTCTAGATAAGTCTGCTCAATCAATGAACTTAACGAACAACAGTAAATGTATTTAATGACAAGATCTATTAGCTCGGATATACATCGATTAAATATGCACCAAGATATGCTAAATTCACAATGATGTGACAGAAAAATAGCTGATTAAATATTTAGTCTTTAGCGTGTTCATTACATAAGCTAGAGTACCTACGTGGTTACAGCCACATTTTCCAACACAAAGGGAGCTGTCGGTGGTTGGAGGAACGGGACGAATCAAACATGCTAGTGGGCATGCCCTCGTCAACATTATAGCAATTGATGGAGTGCTTCTGACATTTAAGTTCAATGTCACGATTCGATCATAGAAAGACTGAGATGATATTTATCGAATCGTAAAGAAAGTGTAAATCGTCTCCAACATCCAACATTTCCACCAGTAAAGTATCGTGTGACAGAGATTACCGTTAGCCTGGGGTTGTTTTCCTCATTTGACAGCTGTTAACCCTACAGCGTGAAGTTATCCCATTTCTTCCTTTTCTTCACCGATGATAAAGACCGAATTTTTGAACTCTTAAACCTCCTTTGTTCTACTTTCGAATAATTTTGTTGATTGGGATAAACTATGGGAAAATTCAGACTGACGTGCTACATATATCTTGTTAGAGTGAAAAAAGTTTGAATTCGACACAATGGAATCAACTTTTTACCGTAAAATATTTGCTTGACTATAGTGTCTAAATATTTTTAAAAACACATTTCATGCTTATGCATATTTCTCATAAACGTTTTAATTTTTAATATTTTTAAACATTCGTTTAACATCTAAAAGAAGTGTATTGTAATTTTATATATTAAAAAAATATTTGTTTTTATTCAATTTTTTGGATCTTTCATGACTAAATCATACAATTTGGTATTATGTTCTCCAAACGTGTCTAATAATTCGAAAGCACTTTCTATATTTTCTATTAGATATATATTTTCCTTTTGAAAAAGTAATTTCATTTTATACATTTGTATGTTTTTGTTTTTATAGAATTAGAAAGGATCTTAGCAGTTCAAGATAACTTTCAACATGAAGATGAAAAATTGAAAAATAAATAAATAAATAAATAAAGGGAAAGGAATTTTAAATTGAAGCTCTTAGTAGGAAAAGGGAAATAGTGATGGTGATAACCATTTGTAGGGAAATCTCAACAATTCTATAAGACTACGTGAGGGGGACAGGTCAGAGAAAGGCCCATATGCGGAGGACAAAAAAGAAAATATTTCTTAAATTAAGAAAAACTATTGGAACAAATTAGAACATGATAGACCCAGAAGGGGATTTTTCATGAGAATATCAAGTTCAAGGAGAAAACTACGATAAAATCCTCATTAGAACCACTGAAGGATGATAAAGATTTCCATCTTGAAGTCTAGAGATAATGGTGACAATATATTTATCAAGAATGGACAGAGCTTTGAATGGCTAAGGATATGCGCCGCCCCCCCGCCCCCCGCCCCCCCATATACATATATATATATAGATACATATATATATATATAGATACATACATATATATATATATATATATATATATATATATATATATATATACATATATATATATATATATATATATATATATATATATATATATATATATATATATATATATATATATATATATATATATATACATATACATATACATATATATACATATACATACATATACATATACATACATATACATATACATATATATACATATACATATACATATATACACATATACATATACACATATACATATACACACACACACACACACACACACACACACACACACACACACACACACATATATATATATATATATATATATGTATGTATGTATGTACATATGTATATCGAGAGTCATGTGGATTAAAGAGATACAAATACCATGTTCTTCCACATGTCTACCCTTAAGTGCATAAGTAGTGTTAGAATATTTGAAATTGTTCGAGTGAATGTGGATGTTAGTAATGATCTTTACATTATTAAAAAAGAGGTTATTAATATATCAAAAAATATTATTTTCGGAGATGGTAATGGTAATATGGAAGTGAAAAATACAATTGATTATTTTATTATGTCAATTTTGAGTTAGAAGGACAATAATAAATTGTTAGATTTTATATTAGATAATGAAGCGATTTTTCTTTTTTCTATTTAAAAGGGGATAGAGCACTTAAAATTGAAGGCTTTCTAATAACTTTTTATAATAGTTTCAATATATTAATAAAATGAATGTGATGACATTTATGAACAAGTTTTTGTCTTCTTATAAGATTCTTACGTAATTAAAAATGTAATTTATTGTATTTAATTCTCAAAAAATTATAAGATTAAAAAATTTAAGATTTTAGGCCTATCAACATTTGTAATATAATATACAAAAATTTTAATAAAATTATATTTTTTTGTATTTAACCTTTATTCGAAACCATTATTTCTCAATAATATGGAGGTTTTGTCACAAGGAAATAAATTTCAGATAGATTTATAATAGTTCGTGAATATATTCATTCCATTGACAAATGGAAATAAGAAAATATGGTTTTCAAGTTAAATATGAATAAGGCTTATCATAAAGTGTCATGGTAGTTTTTAGATAAATTTCTATTGAAATTTGACTTTCATATTTACTTTGAAAATTTAATTAAAACTTATATTTATATATGTAGATTTTTTATTTTATTTATTAATTCTTTCAATAAATATAAATATATATATATATATATATATATATATATATATATATATATTTGTGAAAAAGGGTTGAGAAAAGGAGATAGGGTTCAAACCTTAAACATAACATTATCTTTTTCCATTAATAAGGGTATATTAATAAGGATTAAACCAGTTCAAAATGTGAACCCAACATCCACCAATAGTTTGTAGATGGCATGATAATATTAGTTGAAGCTTTGTTTAAAGAGGTTAAGGAAAAGAATAATTAGTTGTTGAAATATTATGATCAAACATCAAATCCAAAGACTAATTTTTAAAGGGGTCATATTTTATTCATTTTTAATTAACACTCATATCATCCTTCAACAAAAAATTTATAAAATCTTGGATTTTAAAATTTAATATTTTCCTTCCAATTATCTTGGAAGGCCTCAATGCTATGGTAGGATACTTCCAGATGCATTAAATTATCTCTTATATTAATTTCACCATAAATTGGTAAGTTTTAAAGGAAGTATCATTTTTCTAACATATAAGCTTCAGTTGATCAAGATCACTCGCCCAAACCACATTGTTTACCTACTATCCTTATTTAAAATACCAAGGATCATTGTTGAGAAGATTTAGATGAAACAAAAATGATTCCTCTATACATATATGGTGTAAAAAATATTTTTTTTGTGGCTTTCAATAGAGTACATCTTCCTAATAACTATGATGGACTAAGGATTCATAAAATTATACCTATAAATAAAACTCTTATTGTTAAAATGGGTTGGAGGTTTCTTAAAGAAACAAATTAATAGACTGAAATTATTAAAGAAAATTACTTGGGGATGTTGTAAGGTTTGTTTCAGCTGATACACTCGAAAGGGTTCTTTTAGTTAGTAGTAGGAAACTCTTACAGAAAGGTATTAAATGGAGATTGTTTTAGCACAATATGTCTTAGTTAGGGATGATACATCAATCCTAAAATCTCATCTTAATGCTTTATAACATTAACATAACATTAATGATCTTCTTCATAAGAATTATGGGAAAAGTGTTGTTTATTATTCTATAAATAGTGATAAAAGAAGAGTGTTGAGAGTTATATTATTTGATAACTCAGATTTGGAAGAAAATAAAATTATTACGACCCTGAATGAACATTTTAAGGGAGTTTATATTAAAATGACAAGAAAGGAATATGGTTTGATTTGTGAATATTTTTTGAATAAAATTATAATGTAAAATTTGGATATAATACATGCATAAAGCATATTACTAACAGTTTCCCATGAAAAACACATTACACGATAAAAATCTGATTTCAAATACCATTTTTTTAGGCTTGTAATTCAAAATGATTTTTTTTACCATTGGCACTCTCATGAAAAGAGGACATCCAATCCCTAAAAAAATATTGTTTTGTGAACATTTTAGAATCATTAATCCATTTAATGTTGGATTTATCTTTTGCTTTCAAGGTATGGGGCGTCATATTATCTAAGCTTGAGTCTTTTTTGGTTCAACTATCAATGGTTTTAGACATGTTGACATAATGGTCTACTAATTTAAATAGTTAAAGCCTTAAAAAGCATTGGTATGTGTCTATACCATATGTATTTTGTGGTTTGTGGAAATAAATAAACAAAGTAATTTTAAACAATAAGAAGAAAACCACCATGATTTTACATTTGAGAAAAAATATCATTTGAGGGAGAATTATTCTTCTATAAATATTGAGTATAGGTACAACATTAAATAGGGGAAGTTGAAGTTCACATTGAATTGAAACATGTCCAGTGAAGGAAGAAATGACATAGATGAAAAGTTAGAATCTATAATATTAGTGAATTTAAAAACATCCTCTCCTAGATGGGCATAACTAAAATTTTTTGGAGCCATTATGATAATCCTTAAAAATTAGGAAGGTAGCTATAATAAGAGATATTAGAGGAAATATGATGGAAGCATATGTTTTGAGTATTGGTATTCAAACTAATCATATGTTTGAGTCATTTGTGGCTCTTTGGGGGAGTTAGATGGAAATAGATATTTGATTCACACATCTGATCATTGAATGTGACTTTTTGAAAATCAATAATTATATTAATCATGAAGTAATATATAAAATAAGGCATACAGTGGAGGACACAATAAACATTTTCCAATCATTATGTTATACCTTGTCAAAGAGTATAGTGAAACATATATTCCTGATGTGATATGTCAAAAATTTGATTTGGAATAAACTACTAAAAATGGTGGATATCATTCTTGAGAATATGATCATATTCAATATTCATTTTATAAATGGCCTTTTATTTTTTTTTAATTAGAGATCATTTCACATGGCTCATTTAAAATCCAATGCATGATATAAGGAAAAGCACCCCTTGTTTCAACCATATAAACATTGATAACCCAGATCAAGAGTTTTTATGCAAGGATATTAGCATTCATGAAAAATTTGTTGTAAGGGATTTTAAGTTGTTGATTATTAATGATGGCATTCAAGGAAGATTTGATTATCTTGAGGTCAGGATTCTCGATATTAATCTTGATAGAGAAGATATATATTTAGATAGGTTGTTAAATGATATGATCTTACAATTGAAGCATTTTATCTATATTTATATTAGTTACATCAATATGAGAAATGACTCTTGTAGGGTTGTACTTATTTATGTTATAATGATAAATAAGAAATTCAAAGTTTGAACATTTAATAAGAAGGGAGGCTTGTGATTTTTAAAGTAAAAATTTAGGGATGAGTTATCCACATATCTATTGAATTCACTATAGCTTGTAAAGGCCAAATTCTAGACATGTGGAGGTAAGGAAAGGTGGGGTGACAATTTCAATTTTAGATGAGGTCATAGATCAATTGATTGTATTAGTATAAAGGAGATGAAAATTTGTGAATCCAAAAGGGAAAAAATATGATGTGGACAAGCTCCTCAAATAGATTGAAGAGATAGTAGACTTTCATTGTGGCTACCTTATATATTCACACCTGGTTCCTTGAAATTAGGTGGGACATCAGACTATGAGGTATATTACCTAGTAAGTGCACAACAAGGTTGTTTTTTTATAACATTTTTCTTTTTTGAATAATTTATAGCACAATATTTATTTAATATTTTCTTTCTACTTACTTATGTCTTTATATAACTTGGTAATTGACTTGTAGCTAGTTAAAATGATTATCACTCTTCACTAAGCTCTAATATTTTTTATACAAACATGCTAAGTATTTCAATATTGACCCATTTTTAAGGGTTAGACTTGTAGATTTTGGTATTAAATAAATAACTATATGTTTTTTTAATAATGGTGATAGGAGTAGTAAATATAAAATAAATTTTATAAAGGTTACAAATGTGTTGTTTATTTCTCTTAGATATTTTGATAGAATTAATGTTCTGATTGAGTTTGATTCTAATAAGATCTATTTTTAGACTCTTCTACTTTAAAGTTTGTGAATATCAAATACAATAGTAATGGTAGTCTTTGGAACTTTTAAAACATCAAATTTTAATTAAGAATGAAGTAGAGTTTAAATTAAAAAAAAATTAATTAAAGGATTTTTTATATCAAAAATAAAAATCAAGTACTCAAAAATTTTAAAGAATGTTAATTCAAAAAAAATTATAGAAATGGTGAATTATATCAACCTTCATGATAATATTTTAAAGCGAATCATGAAAGGGAATAAGGGTCTTACATATTTTTTCAAATAAATCCATATTCAAATAAGTGAGATGCTAGTCATATCACCAATAAAAAGGGGACATGGAGGAAGACTTATGAAAAGTGAGATACATGCATGATAAAATAAATAAATTGTAAAATGAGAAACTGAAGATAAATCAGGGCATTCAACACATTATCTAATCTAATTTTTTTAAGAATGCTTGTTAAAATTAGGTATCTAGTGTCAATGATCTTAAATAAGTGGTTAAGGTGAGGAAGATGGATCAAAGTAGTTTAAGACTGAGAAAAGGTATGAAGTGGAAGCAAAAATGTAAATATTTTAATGTGGATACAAGTGGTATATAATTATTAGATAGAATTCTCTCTAAAATGAATGAGGATTGGAATGCAACCTTACTTGAGGATTTGAATGTAACCTTATTTGAGCTTGATGCTTAACATATGTAATTGTTGGTTCTTTATTTTTTGTATCTTTTGTATTGTAGTTTAATTCTTGTTTCATTGATATTGATAATTATGTCGATCAAACATTTTTGGTTGTTCCATAATGTTATTGTTAGTTAATTTAGGTTTGTGAGGATTTTTTAATCTTGTTCAATGAGAAACATCTCTTAAAATAATGTTACTTTAGTTTTGTTTTAAAAGATATATTTTATTTCAATTTAGTTTAAAATGTCTAATAAATAATAATATGATTGCAATGGATTGTATCAGTTAAGTTGATATTTTTCAATGAAATAGGATAGAGAAAGATTATATCAACTAGGTCAATATAATGATCTATAAAAATACTTAAATGAATTATTTCAATGAATTGATATATATGATGATGATATAAGAATGAAATGAATTGAATAGAACATGACATTGTAATTTTATATGTATGAATAAACTATACCAACACATTTTAGGTCATGTAAATATAATAGTCTAAAGACAAAGGGACTGTTTTGACACAATATAAGTAACTACTGGTTTCTCGGTGAAATAGAGAGAATTGTTTTTTCACATTTTGAGTCATGAGCAACTTAGTTTACTTGAGTAAAAATAATTATATCCACACATTACAGATCATCATTGTTTTAATTTGATGGAGGAAAATAAATAATTTTATCTTCACATTTTGGATCATGATTGATGTAGTTTATTATAGGTCTGTAAAACTAAATAGCATAGACATAGTTGATAATAGTGAAAAGAAGCGATTTTAGTAGTGATTTAGATAGATTGGGTTGATTAGGCATGATAGTTATGAATGTTCATATAAACTTGATGATTATAATCAGCTATAATTTAAATGTTGGTAGGAATTTGAATTTGGTGTTATTCATAAAATGATGAGTTGACATAAAATGATTGATTATGAGCAGAGGTTTGATGACTCATCTTTATAAATCCTTTAGGGCTAAATTTAGGGGTAGACATCAAGGAAACCATTTTCAACATATATTTATTTGATGGTAAATGTGGGAAAATTATAAGGGGGATTATAAATAGAAAATTTTCTTTCATGTAAGGGTATTCAGTGTCAATAGAATAATCATTATAAGTTGAAAAATCATAACATTGATTTTCAACTATGTAAGAAGTGAAGAAGGTGGGACAACGACGATCATCATGAGAAAAGTAATTATAATTTTAAGGATCATCATTATCAAAGGGTGAATATCTTGGAAAAATAAAAATAAAAAATCAAATAAATTATTGATAATAGTAAAAAAATTCCATCTTTTAGAAGGATAAATTAATTAAATGAAAGATTATCATATATATTAGTTTGTTCTTTATGAAGTATAAAAAAGAAAAATAAAGTATAAATTTGCATGTATATTTAAAGTGGAGTTTTCTTTATAATAATATGTGCAAAACATAAAGTATATATTTTAATAAATTAAATTATATTTATATATATATATATATATATATATATATATATATATATAATTGTTATTGAGTGGTATATGCATTCCTTATTACTTTTTATTAAAAATTGATACTTAATGTCAATGCTAGATATATCTAATTATACGTTGTAATTATCCTCAGCTTTTCGCGGTATATGCATTTTTTTGCTAAATATTCAATCAACCTAATTTTGATAATTAACAATTGAATCGATCACTTTGTTTACCGCGTGGTTATGCTAAATATTCAATCAGCCTCTCGCGGTATATACATTGTTTTGCATGGTGGTAAATATTCAGTCAGATCGTGGAAAAATTTGTCGTCTCTTAAAAAGTCAATCATTGTTATTTTTTTTCGAAACGGTTGTTGCCTTTTTAAACAATGTTAAAGCTCCTTTGTTCTACTTCGAGATAGTTGTGTTGATTAGAATAAACTATGGGAAAAATCATACCGATATGATATATTTACTGATATGATATATGTATCTCCTTGACTAATGAAGATGACTTAAGTTTTAAAAAAAAATTGAAACTAGGATTTGATCCTCACAAATAGTATATTAATATTATGTCCAAATGGGTAAGGTTGCCCGCTCTCCCTCTTAGTAAGAATAAATTACGATAGGTATTGCTAAAACCTTAAGGAATCTCATTGCTTTTTTTAAACCAGTATGATGAGAACAAGACTCCTTCATGCAAGATTTCATGTTAATGACTTTGTGGAAAAACTCCTACCAAGCTCCGTCACACTGAAATCAAATTTTAGAGAATGGATTAAAAAAGAAAACATAATAATAAGATTATTTATTGAAGTGCAAGATTTTTCACAAATGAGAATAATATTTGAGCTTAGTGATAAGGAGAGAGGAGAAAGAATTTTATTTTAAAAGAAACAATCGGACTAATTACAACATGGAACCTAATCCCTCAAAAGAAGAAAGCTAAGTGACAATGAACATTTGGAGCATATTCAACAGAATGAAGAGGGTAGTGAGTAGATTTAAAAGAATGAAGAAGAAGAAAAGAATCAAATGGATCCATTGAAGAATCAGGATAGCCAAAATCAATTCGATGAAGAGATAAAGGACTATCAAGGCATTGATGATTAAAGTATTACTAAGGAAGGTAAGATCAAAGAATAAGATGTTGATGTTCAAATACCTAATATAAAATATATTACTGAGGAAGACACATATCGAAGATTAATTAGTGAAGAAATAGAAGGAGAGGTGTATGAAATAAGCAAGGATCATCTTCCTCTTGCTGAAATTTTTTCCTCCTTTTCGTCATCGATGATAAAGACTGATTTTTTAATTCTTAAACTCCTTTGTACTACTTTGATTTACTATAGTAATGGTTTGGGGGCATGAATATGGAACACCATGTTGAGTGTGTAAATATTTTTCTAAAAACATTACAACCTTATGAATATTTCTCTTCAGGTTACTCTTTCTTTTAATATTTTTGAATATTCATACATCATTTAAAAGAGTTGTTTTTAAAAGATAGAATTAAATGGGATGGAAGCTTAAGCATATAGATGTGAAAAAGTACATTATATAATGGTGATCTCAAAGAAGAAGTGTACATGACCCAACCATAATGCTTCATTAACAAAAAACATTCAAAAAAGGTATCTCATCTAATTAAGTCACTTTATGGACTTATGAAAGCACCAAAGGCATGGTATATTAAGATTGATGATAATATATTGTAACATAGATTCATTTATATCCCATTAGATATTAATTTGTATATTAAGAAGGTAGGCAAAGAGATTATTATTCAAGTTTTGTGTGTGAACTATCTTGTGATCATCGGAGGTTAAGTTGAACTTGTTGAAGAAGTAAAGAATTACTTGAAGAAATCCTTTGACATGATAGATTTGGGTCTACATTATTATCTTGTGTTGGAGATATGGAAAAATAAATATCATATTTTTGTCTCATAGATGAAATATGCGAAGATGCTCCTTGAGTAATATGGGATGAAATATTGTAAACCAAAGTAAACTCTGATGGAGAAGGTTTTCAACTATCTCAATTTTAGGAGTCACCTTAATTAGATAAAACTCACTATAGGTATCTTTTTGGGAGCCTCATTTATTTGACTTACACAAGACCAGCCATATGCTTTGGTATCAACTATCTTTCGAGATTCATGCAAGATCTAAATAAGTGTCATTGGGTTGTAGCAAAGCATGTTTCAAGATATGTCCAAGGTATAATTGATTATGGTCTAGAATACAATAAGAACACAAATTTATTCTTATAGAGACACACAAAATCAAACTATGTTGGGTTTGTTGATGATAGGAATTAACCTTAGGGTATATTTTTCATTTAGGATCTGGACCAATTGTGTGGTTAAGTAATAAGCAATCTATATTTGTTGTCTCATTCATAGAGGCAAAATATCATGCCATATGAGGAGCTATATGTGAGGTAATTTGTCTATGTTGCATTCTATCCGGCATTCTAGACATTCCTAAAGATTAGCCACCAGTTATTTTCTAAGATAATCAGGGTGTGTTAAATCTTATCAAGAATCTAGTATTTCATGGGAGGACTAAACACATTGAGGTCTAGTGCCACTATATTCAAGAAAAAGTACTAAACCACCAAATTTAGCTCTAGTACTACCAAATAATTTCACATGTATAAAATATAATGACCAAGTCACATGGCAAGGTGAAATTTAATTTGTTTTGGGGCTACATTTGTAAAAATATTATAATAAAGGGGGGGAATGTTAGCATAGCTATTGTTTATTATATTGATTAATATTAAGTTATTTGTTAGCGCTACAGTTTTGTAGTTCGGTTAACTATTTTTGGTTCAAGATAGTTATGTCCTAACCACTTCCATTATGTATATATTCATTACACTCCCTACTGTATAAATATCAATCTTCATTCAATGTTTTCTCTACCATCAATAACATTGTAAGATTTCCTTATAAATCTTAAAATCTTGTACAAGTTTATAGGGTTAGGAATTTATTTCTTATAAATATATTCTTATAAATTACTTTTTATTTTTCCTTAGGAATGATGTAAAAAATACTTTGTGGGTTATAAATTGTGTGTTTATCTGATAACCCAATGCACATAATATTAGATATTGAAAATTCAGTCATTTTGAGGTCATTTTTACTCAAATTAGTGTCTCTACATGATTTTCTCAATTTTATTGTTAAAAATTATGTCAATTATTATTTTTCAATAAATATTTTTCTTTGTGCCATAAATTTTTGTTCAAGTCTATATGGATAAGCTCAAAGTTTTATTCTTGTGGAAAATATCATCATTTTGAAAAGGTTACATCCTTAAATCTGGAAATTGTTTTTGGTTATGATTTTATTGGTAACATAGTATTAACATTTCTCAAAGATAATAATTGATATTTAAAATTAGTTTTGGATAATTTTTGGCAGACCATTCAATTGTTTTGATAGGTCAACATATATAAACATGAGTTTGGGTATCTAGGTAGTTTTCTAATGCCAGTTTGTGCTTGAAACATCATGTAGTTTACTTAAAAATAAGTCATGGGTTTGAAATATTGTATTACTTTTATAACTAAAGGTGCATAAATAAGAGATTATGATTTTATCTATTGCCATATAAGTTAAGTTCAAATTAGTGTCTATAAATAAATGGTGAGATAATCATTTTCTTTTTCTTTTTCATATAAAATTATGTACTCATGGGCATGTTTATGACTTCTTTGTGGTGGGTTAGAGGTAAGAAATGTATAAATTATGTCTTTATTTAAATTTAAACCAATGTAAATGTGTTGAGCATTCTTTTTGGTCTATTTTTATATTCTTATAGAATCATGATACTAATTATTTTGTGTTTTTTTCATTTTATTAAAATATTTATACGGGTCTTAGGAAGGATATTGTAAGGTTGTTATAGAAGAGGAAGAAGAATCTAATGTTTTGTGCCACATGGATGCATTTTATTTAGTTAACTCAAAAAATTGGCATAGATCGATCTTTATTTATTTATCACCACCATCATCCCACTATAAGCTACTAAATGTTAGAAATAAAATTATAAAAAAATGAGGGGCATGAAGTTCCAAATCCATGCAAGGTAGTTTTTAGTGTGTATGTTATCTATGGATTTGGTTTCAAAGGCCATGCACAAAGATTTAATATCTCAAAAGGCTAAACCATGAAAGCTAAAACTTGAATATCATTTTCATGTATAAATCAAGAAAGGATAGAGATAAAGATTTGATAAATAAACTATCTAATGTTATTGTAACCTAGACACTACAAACATGTCCACCACTACTTCCATATGGTGAATTTGAATTGATGATAAAATGATTATCTATACAAAAGCAAAGTTTATAGTTGGGTTTTATTTATACTTTATCTTGGGTACTACTAGAACTGACTATAGAATATGTAAAAATAATTGATTAAAGTTTTTATATTGGTTGCTTACTAGAATCACAAATATATACAATGAAAATATAGTTAAATTATAACAGCAATATGCCACCTATACCTAACCAAAACACCTAACTAACCTATGATATAGTAAAACAATTTAATATTAACTAATTATGCCAACATTCCCCCCTTTATTATAGTGTTTTTACAAATGTACCCCCAAAATAAATCAAAATTCACCTTACCAAGAGACTTGGTGAGTATATCTGCTATCTGTGAATCTGTCATGTAGTACCAAAGTTGAATGTGGTGGTTCAAGACTTGTTCTCTACTGTAATGACATTGAACCTCAATGTGCTTTCTTCCTTCATTAAAAATTAGATTCTTCTCAAACTTTAACAGACCCTGATTATCATAGAATAGAATTGGTGGATAATATTTTGAAATCTCCATATCACACAAAATGTGATGTATCTATACTACGTCACACACAACTCCTCATGTAGCATGATACTCTACTTCTATGGATGAGAGAAAAACTACTAACTACTTTTTATTGATCCATGGAATGGGTCCAAATTTGAGATGAAAAATGTATCCTAAAGTAGATTTTTTATCATCGAATGATGGAGTATAGTCTGAGTAAGTTTACCCCTGCAAGAAGAACTGAATATTATTCTTGTAGTCTAGACCATACTCAAGTGTGCCTCAAACGTATCTCAAAACATACTTTGTTGTAACCTAGTGACATTTATTCAGTTCTTGCATAAATTTAGAAAGATAGCTCATAGAAAAACATATATCTCGCTAGGTGTAGGTCAAGTAGATGAGAATCCCAATGAGTTATCTGTAGTGAGTTTCATGTAATTGAGGGGAATCCTAGAATTGAGAGAGTAGTAAACCTTTATCCATTGGTGTTAAAAGAGGTTTACAATCTGACATTTTATATTTTTCTTGGAGTGTCTTGGCATATTTCATCTAGGAGATAAAGATGTGATTCTATTTATACCATATCTCTAAGCTAAGGCAATAATGTAGTAGCCCCAAATCAGTCATATCAAAGAATTTATTCAGGTCATTCTTTATTGTGTGAATAAGATCATCTCAATTACCAGTGATCACAAGATCATCCACATACAAGATAAGAATGATAATATCTATACCAACCTTCTTGATATACAAATTCAAATCAGATGGGCTATGAATGAAACCATGTTGTAATAGGTGATCATATATTTTTATGTACCATGCTCGAGGTGCTTGTTTAAGTCCATAAAGAGGCTTAACTAGATGACATATCTTTTATGGATATTTATCATCGACGAAACCTTCTAGTTGGGTCATGTATACTTCTTCTTGTATATCACCATTCAGTAAAACATTCTTGACATCCATCTATTGAAGTTTCCATCCATACTATGTTGCTAGTGTGCAAACAATTATGATGGTCTTAATCTTAATAGTGGGTCCAAAGGTCTCCTTATAATCAATGTCATTTTATTGATCACAAATCTTTAAAACAAGTCATGCTTTATGTTTTTTGATGGATCCATCTACCTTGTACTTTGTTTTGAATATCCATTTTCAGCCAATGGATTTCTTCCCTATAGGTAGATCAACAAGTTCCCACATCCCAATCTTGATGAGGGCATCATATTTTGCATCCATAGCTTTCTTCCACTAGGGTTGACTTAAGGCCTCTCGAACTATCTCTAGTTTGGTACTGTCAACCACTAAACTCATGAGTGTGAGATTGACTTCATCTCTCAACACTCTTATTGTTCAAACTCTTGATGATGTGTTTAGAGGAGAAATCAAGTGTGAGTTATTGATTGTGAAATATAGCCATTTAGGACATCATTATGGCTATATATTGGATTAAAAACTACCCTATAGATTACCAAGACGAGAAAAAAATTCTCATTCTTGTATTTCACCTTCTTCATGCTCGTCATCTAACTGTGAGAGGTGGTCTTGTTTATCTCCTTCTGTTTCAATGAGTCAAATGATGACTCATCATAGACCACATAATGACTTTCATAAATCTTATTCATCTCAAGATCCATGAGATGGTATGATTTAGAGGTAGTACTATACCCTAATAAAATACATTGGAGGGTCTTTGGTTCAATATTCTTCCTCTTCTTATCTAGAACATGCATATAATAAGTACAACCAAATACTCAAACCTAGGAAATTGATGGTTTATGACCACTCCATACCTCTTCTAGTGTTTTATCTAGCAATATATTTTTTATTTTTCTATTGAGAAGGTAGACAATTGTCTATACTACTTCTACCTACAATTTTGTCATCAACTTTGTAGTGGAAAACATGCAACGAGCCATCTCTATGACTAAGTGATTACATCATTCTACTATTCTATTGTGATGAACCATGTAGGGAGCATTTAGGTATTTCTTGATGTCATGCTTATTTATAAATGTCGAGAACTCTTTTGATGTGAATACCCCCTTGATTTAAGTGGAGGAGTTGAAGTTTATTCCTTGACTATGTAACAACACACTGATAGAAGGTCTTGAAAAGTACAAGAGATTCACTCTTATTTTTGAGAAACAAAACAAAAGTGTTACAATAAAATTCATCAACAAACAATTGAAAGTACCTAAATCCTCAATGGAATGTTGCTATGGGTTGACACATATTAGTATGCACCATAGTAAGTCATTTCTTATCATGTGAGGAACTCAGCTAAAAAAAATATGATGTTATTTTCCTCTAAAACAACTAGAAAATATTGACAAAGAATGGGAAAGCTAAGGAATTCCACATACCATTGTGTTAGAATGGAGATAAAAGAGGGAACCAACAGATAGATGCCCATAGTGATAGTGCCAAATTGCATTGGATTGTACCATAGAGTCAATGAGTGTAACTTCACTACTTGAAACTATACCTAAGGCAAATAATAAATCCTTTAAGAAGGATTTATCAATAATTTGACCGTCTCAAGAAATGAGACATGATTTCGTGCCTTCTTGGACTAGAAACTATACTTTTATATTTTGATTCAATAGTTGATTGATAGATAAGAGATTTGTTGTCAAACCAAGAACATAGAGTACCTTTGTGACAACATAATGTCTTGTCATGAGAGGAATGGTGACACACCCAATTTCTTTTGCAATGTACTCCTTATAGTTAGTAATTTGAACTCAATATCCAATTAGATGAGTTGTTAGTGAAATGAAGAGTTCCTTACATCTAGTCATGTGCTTGCTAGAAATAGAGTCTATTAACCAAACTTTGCTTGCTTATATCAAGGTTAGGGAAACTAGTACAATATAATCACGGCCTCCATATGTTGTTTCTTCTATTACTTAATCATCTAATACATTATCCTCTTAATTTTGTGTTACTACATGCCCTTTCTACTTCCATTGTCGAGGACATCATTTAGATTTATTTGGATCTTCTTTACTAGAAGATCCATCTGGACTGGATTGGCCTTGAATTAAGGAAATATGTGAGCAATGGTTAGTATCACGTGTGTGGGTTTTAAAAATATAACACCACCATTTTAGTTTCTTAGTCTTTTATTATTGCTGATGATGTTGTGGCTACTTTTGAGGTCCCTTCTAGAATTTTGGACCCCTTTTCTTGGAGATAAGGGCTTTGTCCTCAAATTATACATACACAGACTGAATTGATTCCCCTTGTTGAAGCAAATTGACCAATTCTTCAAAAGGCACTACTTGCTTTGTAATGTTGAGTGTCCTAAAAAATGTACAAAACTGAGATGGGAGAGCTCTTAGAATGATCAAAACCAACATCTTGTCCTCAATCTTTTCTACAAGTGTAAAAAGTTTTTTATCATAGTTATATAACCTGGTGTAAGAACTATTCAACCTTTTCACCTAATTTCATAATGAGTGTATGAAGAAGTGATTATAAATTCAGAATTTTGGTCTGGTTCTTTGCCTCATAAGTTATGGACAAAATGTCCCAAGCCTCTTTCAATGTCTATGCATCCTGAACATGTGGTTAAACTTCATAAATAATACATAGAGTTATTAGCATGAGTACTTTCACATCTAACTTATCAAACTTCTTTTGCTCATCTAGTCTAGCAGGATGGGTCATTATTCTAGTGATGATGCCCCATAATTATTTAAATTGAATAAAATTTGTCCCTTTCAAGAGATGGGCATCTGACAATAACAAATTGGATGTAGACATGTTTGTGCATTTCCTACTTTAATTTTGGAAGAAAATTACAATCAAAATAGGATATATTGCTTCAAAGTTTCAAATTTTCTATATTTACAAATATCTACCATGGAGGGTTTTGCTCTAGTCTTTCTTCCTCAACGCTTCATGCTATGAGCTTGTTGTCTAGGGAAGATTTCCTAAATAGAATGATCCTCTTCATGAGTGAATGAACTCTTATTCAAGTTAGGCCTTAGATGATTATCCCAACGTATCTTGCATCTCTTTCCATAAAATTACAACTCTAAGTTCTTATGCATAACATATTAGTTCCCTTGAAATGCTACATTATTCTTTTGAGTTACAAGTTTGGATGGTTTAGGTAGATTTAAACTAGATCAGTTTCTAAATTCACTTCATTTGGACAATGTCCTTATACCAGCTATTTGCATCAATTACAAATTTGTAACATTTCACTTTTTTGTGGGCTTTCATGCTTCTCTAGCATAAAGACTTTTACATTTTGATTTACTACCTCATTTGTAGGTCTACTCAGTTTAGTGTTTTCAATGATCCAGGATTCACGCTTTCAATTCTACGCTTTTCCTTCACATTATCTACCAATCAAACTTTCCCTTTAGGCATCGATTAGGCTTAAGAAACTATGATACTAGAATGTATAAATAATTGATTGATACTTTGATATTGATTACCTACCAAAATCACAAATATATACAATGAAAATACAATTAAGTTATAACTGTAATATGCCACTTGTACCTAACCAAAAAACCTAACTAACCTATTTTATAGCTAAACAATATAATATTAACTAATTACACCAACAAAATCTTGGTGATGGTGAATTGGGGATAAACCATTTAGTTCAATGCCATTTATAAAAGGTTTGGCTTTCCATAGTTTATAATTCATATGATATTTTTTACTATTCATCAATCTATATGACATGATTGAAATGGATAGCCTATCAATTCAACTTCATCCTGTGTATTCTTGACTATTCTACCTCCTTAAACAATAAACTCACCTCAAAGTATTCAATTATGTTGATGGAGTTCTAACCTAAGAGTCATGCATATATCATTTTCCCTCCTATTTTCATTTATAAAATCCACAATAGAACTAGATTAAACACCCATAAATTTAATACAAATGTCAATAAAAACACCAATGAATAAAAATATTCATCGCTTTACCTCTAATGATTCAAATATATTAATGTGAAGTTAGTGGATGGCATAGAGAATATTTATTTCTGTATTTACAATATTAAGCACAATTCATATAACAATAACATCTACTCTAGTATCTAGTCCATGAGTTGGTTCATCTATGAAAATAGAAGATGGATTTACAATAACCTCAATAATAATTGTTAAGCATTGTAATTATTTAGTTGACAAACTAGTTACATCAAGTATTCCAACCAATGCATCTCTTATGTTGTCCAACTCCACCAATTACATGATCTATTCAACAAAGGTATGTAATTTGATAATTTGCCATGTTAGTGAAATTCATAGAATCTTACCATAATGAGACACAAAAGGATTCAATTAAAGAAAAGGAAAAGGATTTTGGATGTATAATTTTTGTGGACATATAGTTTTTTTAGATTGTTAATTATCACATTATTCTTTACCAACTCCAAGGTTGGGGGGAGGTGAGCTAGTACCTCTTTATGACTTAAATTATGAAGCTAAAGATTGAAGTGTATCTCAAACTATCAATTTGGTCATCATAATTATTACTTTTTTGCGTTAACCACAAACCACAACTTTCACAAAGGTCTTCAAACTGTAAATCTACTTCATAAATTTAATAAATTGAAGCATTTATTTCAAAAGGTTTATGCATATTTTGTAATTAAAAATTATTTCAAAGCATCCACTTCCAGACCTTTACATAGTTAAAATCAAAAAATTATGTATAGGAGTATAAGAACATTCTTTTCTACAAGTTAATAATCAAAATTATATGGGTTCATCTATGAAATTTCAAAAACATGAGAAATTATGTAAAAACCTCTATTAATTATAGGGCAAGTAATTTCTATAAAATTATCTTTCACCATCTGATAGTTCTATGGAATTAGTGAAACGTTTAACATCTTGAAGATATACTTATGATTGAAAACTATCACAGGTGTGTTTCTAAGAAATCCCTTTTAGACGGTAATAAAATTGGCCTTCACATTAATGATGAAATTTAACAAATCGTGCACAATATTTCTAAAGTAAAACAATGATTTATCCTAGATTTAAAAAACACTAGATGACAAAACTTTCCCCTCCTAAAATGTAAGTCCAAACATATGATTGTTTAATGAAATAAACCTTTTAATGGAAGTGTAGGCTCTCCAATATTTTCTCCATAGAATGCATAATCTCTGGAAGTGTAGTTTAACAAAATTCCATGATGCCAAAGATTACAATGAACTTTGATTTAAATGCTCCATTTAAATGATGCACACAATAAAATTTAAACAATTAATTTAATGATTTACTGTGAAGACCAAAATACTAACACCATTGCATTTAAAAATTAATAGAGAACATGAGTAGACACAAGAAAATCTAAGATTAGAAATCCTTCTTTACTATCATTCTTACAAATGCATCCATTATGAATGCATCCATAGTAGATAATAATATAAATGCAAAAGCAAACCCTAAAATTCCATTGCTACATAAATTGAGTGAAGAATAAATGAAAACCCTATTTCTAACCAAATTAATAAATGTGGTTTAAAAAGGAAAAAAGAGGAAAAATCTATTATTTTTTCAGGGAATACATACCTATTTAGAGGAGGTTTTTTCCTCTGCTCCCAGCTTGATGTGCTCTATCAAAGCCAATGGCATGATAAATGGTCACTGATAATGGAGTTGACTCTAACCACAAATTTTTACAAAGCTTCTCACCTTTAAAAAAAGTATAGAACAATGCAACTTTATCCTTGACTTATGTGTCCAATGTTGTCTCACATAAAACCCAAGTATCAATGCATGCACTGTGAGTGGAATTTACAGGTGGTGATTAGAAGTGTAGGTAGGGTAAAAAAAAATGAAGACATTTAAAAGTAGTGATTATGGTCATCCTTATGATAAATCTACATGCACTGCCCTCACTACTATGTTGATTCCCATACAAAGTAGGGAGTTCTAACATGAATTTAAACCTCTAACTTTAGTAGCTTCCATTCCCTCAAATGATGTGAAATCATGCATTTTTTACCACTAGTTAGTGCACAAAAAAATCATTATTGTGTTTTAATCCTTAAAAACCTTGCATCTTAACTTTGTAAAAGCTTAGAAAGTAGATAACAGGTCGATGTGCACCCAAAATAGAATTAGTTGGTAAGCTAAAACATGAAATAGTAATAAATAATTAAAGGAAAACCATGCCAATAGTCTCACTTGAGGACTAATAACATTCAAAAATAGGATTGTAATGAAGTAGGATCACATCCATTATGTAATGATATAGTTGTCACTGGTATATTATTTCCATCTATGTGTTAAGTAATAAAATTTGTACATCATGCAATCCAAGAAAATTTATACATTTAATTTATGGAAGGATGTAAGAAGTGGTGTAGTGAGTTGTAAGGGAAGGAATGGAAGATGATGAGGATGATGGAGTGGGAATGTGACCTAGTTCAAAAGAATCTGGTTCTTCTTGGGCAGATTTTGTTAGAAGAGAAACTGGTCAAAAAGTATGTCTTAAGGATCTTGTCTCCTCTGCTCTTGATAAGGAATAAATCCTAGAAATATCAGATGAGGATGTTGTTCATGCCAAAGAAGAATATCGGAATAGCCTCATTAGAAAATTCAACACTTCTAGATCCAATATTGATGTTGTTCAATATTGGGCAAGTAAAACATGGTTTTCAAAAGGGAGTTTGAAGATTCCATCCATATCAAATTGCTTCTTTTTGTTTTCCTTTTCAAATCATGAGGAACGTGTTCGTATTTCATAGACAGGGACGTGGACTTTGGATAAGGTTTTTTTATTATTATAAAAATGGAAATATGATTTTAACCCTTTTAAAGAGCTTTCTAGAAGTATCCCCCTATGGATCAAACTTACATCTCTCCCACTGGAGTACTTCAAGGAAAATATCCTCTTGGGAATATCAAAATCTATTGGTTCCCCTATTGTAGTAGACTATGTTACTAAAGAAAGAACTAGGCTGATTTTTTCTATAATTTGTGTTAATGCCGATATTTGAATAGTTTGACCTTAATCTATTAAGGTAAATTTCAGACCTAAAGCTTCGAAGTAGAACATTGAGTATGAAATCACTAAGAAATCTGCCCAAAGTGTTATATTTTTGGACAATAATGACCATAATTAATTCAAAAGTCCCAAGTGGTTGTCCTCAATATAAGACCATTGATAACACATCGGCCATAAACTCTTATAAAGATTCTATCATTATTGAGGTCATTGTTCCTTTGGGTTCACTGGGAGAAGATATGGATGTTTTTATTAAGCATGAAGCTGAAGGACCCTCCACAAATCATAAGGAGGAAAATGGTTCAGCTAATGATTTTAGTGGGAATAAAATAAACTTGGATATTCTTATCCCTATTTTTACTAATTTTGATTCCCCTGTTAGTACTTAGTCAGAATTTAGCTCTTTGTTGCATCAAGCTAACACAAGACAATTTGTTTTCCATAAGGATAAGTGCAAGAATGATATCTCCCTTAAAGAGCTTAGAGCCATTTAGTAAATAAAGCTAGCCTATCCAAAATTTCATGGGCCCTCTGATGTTTGTGTTTTCATTTCTCCTTGCTTGGACTTGAACCTAGACCTTCTGCCTAGAAGATGGATGATGTCAGTCAATTTGCTATTTGGAACATGTTTGAATCTAATTACTTTAAAAAAACAAATACCAAAAGAGCTATAAACTCATATTATGTCTAATATATTATAATTTTGATTCAAGTAGATTGTTAATAATTAAATTGATATCAAAATTAAAATTATTAATTAATTTTATGTATTCATAAATATTACAATCTATTGCCACCTTAATGTTATCATTCTAGAATATTTATCTATGAAATAAAAAGACTACAATCTTTTAGCATAAATAATATTAATAAATCAAATAAAAATTTGAAACATACTTAAAATACAAACAAATAATTATCAGTTATTTTTTCAACAATATTGAGATAATTATAATAATATGTACAAAACATAAAATATAATTTTAATATAATTAATTTGTATATATTTTAATAATTTTAAATAAACTATTAACAAGAATTTCTATTTTTTGAAACCCGTTGTCGGCCTTCAAAGTCAATAATTTTTTTTGTTTTTTTTGGTTTTCAAAACGGTTATCGGCCTTCAAGCTAGACGTACGCGACCAGGGATGATAAACTTCCTTTCAATAATAAACGATAAAACTGAGGAACGATCATACGGAGCAGTTACTGCGGAAGGTTTGATTTAAACTATTTCACTTTTGAACTGTTAGTATGGACAAATTTCAAAGACGCGGCAAAGAAAACCAAGTTCACGCCGTGATTTGTAAATTAAATCGCTAAGACTATGACTAAAAACAGATGGTTGAATTTTAGACAGCTGACCTATTCCGCCCAATCTATGGATTTATAGCTCTTACAAAAGAAGTCGTCTCCCTAGGATTGCTATATATATTGTAAAAGCTCACGCATCTCATATTTTCCATATACTCTTTCGTATTATTGGATTTATAGCTTCTTTTGCTATAAATTTTTATATATAAATAATTATTTATAAAATATATATAAATTTTATAATTTTTAGTATTTAAATTTTGTTAATTTTTTCATGACAAATTTTTTTAAATTGACATTAGGTTCTTTAAACATATTTAATAATTTTGATTTCAAGATTTTTCATTTTTTCTATTAAATATAATTTTTTAATGAGAAAATAATTTATTTTATAAATCTATTTATTGTTTCTACAATCATATGAATAATTTTAATTTGAACACTTTCTACTTTTTTATTAAATATTTTCTTTATATGAAAAAATAATTCATTTTATAAATTTATTTGTTGTTTCTTGAAATCATGTAAGAACTTCTCAGTTCAAAATAACTGCCCTTATAAACTTGAAAACTTATTAAATGATGATGATGATGATGATGATGATGATGATGATGACGACGACGACGACGATGACGACTATCTACAATCTCAAACGTTGGACATGATCATATTGGGGGAACAGGTCAGACAAGGGCCCAGATGCAAAGGACAAATAAGAAGGTATTCTTTGATGTTTACAAACTCTTGGAAGAAATTAAAATAGGCAACCCACAGGCAAAACTTTTCTTGGCAAATCGAGTTCAAGAAAAAAATTCAAGTCAAAATCCTTAAAGATTTCATAATCCTTTTTCATTCGAACTATTCAAGGATGATAAAGGTTTCCATCTGGAAGTCCCAGGTATAATAGTGAACAAATATTTATCAATAATGGATAGTGACTTTCATAGGAAAATTCCTAGGGGCACAACCTAATATTGATGTCCTCTGTAAACGGGCAGAAATGAAACGATTTCCAAAAGAAGACAGACAAATTTCAGCCATGAGGAAAGGACTCTTTCTCATTCTCCTCAGTAACAAAGAAAATTGTGCTAGGATATTGGTGGGAGGACCCAGGGTCTTGGGTTAAACGATTTTTTTTTCTTTTCTTTAATATATAAGATTGAAGATGGGATTTGATTCTAAAAAATACGATATTAATCTTATGTCAAGATGGATAAGATTACCCAGCCTACCCCTTGAGAGTTTGGAAGAACAGATTAAGATAGGTATTGCTAAAACCTTAAGGAGCATACTCTTTCATGCAAGTTTTCGTGTCAATGACTTTATGGAAAAAATCCTACCAAGCTCCATCACATTGAAATCAAATTTTGGAGAATGGACATTTTCAAAAAGCCATAATACTAGGATTCTTTATTGAGGTGTAATGTTTGTCACAAATGAGAACATTCAACCAATCTTTCTCCATAATATTTGAGCTAAGTGATAAGGAGAGGGGAGAAATAATTCTCAAAAAAAAAAAAAAAAAACATAAGACTATAACTAGGACCTAGAACCTAATCCCTCAAAAGCAAAAAGTTCTTGGAAGGAGAATGATGATGAGCATTGGGAGGATATTCAACCGAATGAAAATGGTTGGAAGTAGATTCAAAAGAATGAAGAAGAGGAGAAGAAGAAGAATCAAATGGATCCATTGAAGAAACAAGATAGCCAAAATTAATTTGATGAAGAGACAAATGACTATCAAGGTGTTGATGTTCAAAGGTATTATTAATGAAGGTAAGATCAAAATATATTATTTAGGAAGCTAGATACCAGAGAGTAATCAGTGAAGTAATGGAAGGAGAGGTGTATGAAATAAGAAAGCATCATCTTTCCCTGTTAAATTTTTTTCCTCTTTTTCATCATCAATGATAAAAACCAATTTTTTTAATTCTTAAATTCCTTTGTTCTACTTAGCTTTACTAGAGTAATAGCTTAGGGGCATGAATATGGAAAGCCATATTGAGTGTGTAGATATTTTTTAGAAGACATTACAAGCTTATGAATATTTATCTTCAACTGATTTAAATAAATGTCTTTCTTTTCATATTTTTAAATATTCAAACATCATTTAAGAGAAGTGTATTTAAAAGCTAGAATTAAATTTTTATTAAAATTATTTATATATGGAACATCACATTGACATTTGAGTCTAATCAATATGTATAAAGTGTTGATTGAGCTATTTGTTGATCAAAACTATTTAGTCGAAATCATCTAATATATAGTCAAAATCACTTATGTTGAAACTGTGATTCGACCACATGACTTGATATGCATGAACCCAAAGCCTTGACCATTTTGACTTCACATGCATTTACCAATCTATTTATCGATAATTTTATTTATTAATTGATTTGGTTGAAACCACTCGATGACTTTTATCATTGATTGGGAAAGCAAATCGAACAATACTTCATGTGTACTACTTAAGCTCATCCCATATTAAGTGTCTAAATATTTTTTTAAAAACATATTAGATTTTTATAAATACTTCTCTTCAACTTTTTCAAATAAATATATTTTGTTTTATATTTTTTCATATTCCTATATCATATAAAAAAAATTATTTGACAAATAAAATTATTTTTTTTCTAAAATCATATTCATATAAATCACATACATATTTTATAATTTTTATTGTTTAAATTTTATGAACCTTTTCAATAATTAAATTACACTATTTGGCATTATGTTCTCGAAACGTATCTAATAAATTTTATTAGAAGACACTTCCAACTTTTTCTATTACCTATCTTTCCTTTATGGGAAAGTAATTTAATTTTATAAATGTATTTCATGTTGTTCTTTGAAGCCCATAGGAAATTAGTAGTCCAATATAACTTCCCCTGTTAACTTGAAACCTTAGAAAAAATAAAAATAAATAAGTAAAATGGAAGAGAGAGGAAATTAGAATCCGATCACTGAGCACGAAAAGGAAGTTGGTAATGGTGATGACCATATGCAAGATAATGTCATCAATTCTGCAGGGTCATGTGTAGGGAACAAGTCTAATAAGGGCCCACATGCAAAGGATAAACAATAAACAAGAAGGTATTTTTTAATGTCCAAAACGTATTGGAAAAAATTAGAACGTATCAAATTGAGAGGCATATATTTCATGGGAAGATCGAGTTGAAGGATGAAAAAAGTTCTCATCTTGAATCCAATGATATAATGGTGAACAAAGCTTTATAAGTGATCAACAATGATTTTATAGGGGAATTGGAAATGACAACCAAACGGAGAGATTTCAAACATGATGAAATAATTCTTTCCCATTCACTTCAGTAATGAAAAAAATTGTGCTAGGATACTAATGTCAAGACCCTGGTATTTTTTGAAAAAATATGACTTTTCTTTAATGAAATGAAAGCAAGGAGTTAATCGTGACAGAAGATTGTAATCTTATGTCAATATATATAAGGTTGGTTGGTTTCCCCCTTTGAGTATCTGGAAGAAGAGATTATGACAGGGATTTCTAAAACCTTCGATAATATTATTTCTTTTGGTGAGGCCGATACGCCCAAAAGCAATCTTATTAATAAAAAGTTAAAAAAATCAAATGGATCCATTTAAGAATTTGGATAGCCAAATGTAATCTAAGGAAGTTGAAAATGAGGATCATGGTGTTGATCTTCATAAATATCTTATTAAAGGTATTACTAAGGAAAATAATATCAAATTATAAAGTATTGATTATCAAATATTGGAAATCAAAGATATTATTGAGGAATTCATATATGATATAAATAATTACTGAAGAAGTAGGAGAAGAGGTACAAAAAATTTAAGGATCTTATTTTGTATGTATAAATTCTCCTTCCTACCCCTCAAATCTCTCGGCCCCTTGAATATATGAAATGGAAGACTATTTCATGCCTAATAAATAAGTATAAAAAGGGAATGGAAAGAAGCATATTGATAAGGAAGAATTTTTTTCCTACTCCTTAAGGAATCTAAAATAGATGGTTATATGTCTTACTCAAAGGAAAGAAAAAGAAGTTAGGGATCACCTCTGTATCAAAAACCTAAAAATAGAAAACACAAATAATTCTAGGGTCAGAAAATAATAAAGAAAAAAATAAAAGAAATCTCAGGCAACAAAAACTATGGAATAAACTTACAACATAAGATATTGAAAATAATATTCAAATTATATTGAATGAGGATAAAGGATAAATGAAGTTTTCGAAAAGAACATGGATATCAAAGGGATCAATAATACTAAAAAGAAAATAATAGTTAGATACCTTAGGAATAATAATAGTCCTAACTTGTTTCAATTTAGTAAACCTAGTTGTTTGATAAAATGATTTTTTTATGTTAAGAATAAAATATGGAAAAAAATCTAAGTGTTGAAGGTTAGTCCAGAAAGTGTTTCTTAGGTTCTAGCCATATTTTGGAACCCAATGATTAATAAATGTGATATACTACAAAGTAATGACCATAATATTTGTATTCTCTTTACTAATCTTACTGATAATTTTACATAAATTCTTTGAAATTTCTATAATCCTAACACACATAATTGAAGAAAATGTTGGTGGGGAACATTAACGCACATATAACTACCTTTGAATAAAAGGGTTCTAAGAATATATTATTTGTTTTATGATAGCTATTATTTTATTTATATGTTTATCTTAAAATAATTAATTCAGCTTGATGTAACAGAAGGTTTGGATATAACTTGATTCAAAGTAGATTTGATAGAATCCTTACCACTTATTATTGTTTGTTTAGTCACATTATTTGTTTATCTTCCCTTATTAAAATTGAATTAATTATATTTATATAACATTTAATATGGAAATGATGAATATAAGAGTCAACTATCCCTTTAGATATGAGAATATGTGTATGTATCATTTTTTTTTTTTGGTGACTAAGGGTGTTCTACAACTTTTATGGTATGATATTATCACTATGTTGGACCCATTGACCTGGCACATACTTTGACGTGCTATCGTAGAGTGATTCCAATGAACTAATCCTTCAAAATTACACTAGTGCCCCACCCGATCCTCATGGTCCAATCAAGGCTCGAACCGACGATCTTGTAGTCACCATTGTAGCGACTTAAAATTGAGGTATAACATTTAAGGCTATGTGTATGCATCATTTGGATTTGAAATAAATAATTAAATATTGATGGATCATAGATATTAGAGGAAGAACAATGTATATAATTTACAAAAATATTTAAAATATTAAAATAAATATCAAGAATTAGAATATTTATATTTTTGAGAATATCATTTCAAAAGAAGAAAAAATTTAATTGAAGAAATTTATGAATTAAAAAATAAGATATATTTTAATGATATAAATGACGAAAATTATTTAATTGAAAAATATTTTCCCAATGAATATCATTCTATCATAACTATATAAAAAACGTTTTGGTGGTATAAATCGAGAGCCCTATAGCTTAAATATGGAGATACAAATACGATATTCTTCCACATGTCTACCCTCAAACAAAGAATTAGTAATAGAATATTTATAATTATTAGATAAAATCAGGATGTGAGTAATGATGCTCAAATTATCAAGGAAGAGGATATTAATTTATATTTTCTTCTTTCTTGAATTGTTAATGGAAATATGAAAGTGGAAAACAATAGCTTTTTCTATTGTTGTTAGACATTATAAAAGAATAGGTTATTAGACACTATCTTAGATTACAAAGTCATTTCTGTTCTCTCTCTACAATGAGACAGATTGCATAGACACGGTGGCTTTCTAACAATTTTTAGTTACTAGTTTCAGCACATCCTTAAAATAAATGTGATAGCAACTACAAATTAATTCTTCTTTTCTTATAAGATGCTTACAAAACTACATAGTACCTTTATTATATTAATTCCCAAGAAACTAGGAGCTAGAGATATTAAATATTTTGGCCTTATTAGCCTTTATAATATAATATGTAAATATTTCACTAAAATCATGTCTCTTCATATTCAACCCTTATCTAAAAACTTTATTTCCCACTAGTAAGAACCCTTTGTCATGAGGTTAGAGTTTTAGGATGAAATCATAACGCGTCATGAAACTATTAACTCCGTCCACAAAGGGACTTATGAAGTTATGGTTTTTTAAGTTATATATGAATAAGGTTTATCATAGGCTATCATGGGAGTTTATGAATAAAGTTTTGGAGAAATTTAAATTTCATTTTTCTTTTATCAAAACATGTGTATATATGATTATTCATTTTATTTATTTTATTTTTATTGTTTTTTTTGGTAATGGAAGAGGGTTGAGATAAGGAGACCCATTATCTTATTTTATCTTTATTTTAATGTTTTAAAAAAGGGGTCCAAATCAATATTATATGTATTATATCATAATGTTAATATTTTTTTATAAAAATCAAATTGATGCCAAAAATAAAATTATTAGTTAATTTGTATGTGCTCACAAATATTAGCACCCATCACTAATTTATGGTTACCATTATAAAATGTTTATGAAGGAATATAATGTGTATGCAGTTGATTGATTATTAATGAATAATAATAAGAGTTGATATATAATTATTAATAGTCACCAAATCTATAATTGATCACCTAATTGTATTCCACTTAATCTACTATCTAAACATCTAACCAACAATATATAACCGATCATTGAATTGCATAATTAAGCTAAATAGATAATGTAATTTGTAAATTATGCCAACATTACCCCATTTATTACATTATTTTTACAAACATCATATTTTCTAATAGTGGTCTCCCCTTTATTTCAAACACTATAAAAAGATTTACACTCTTCATGTAACTTGCTCACTTTTTGAGGTGGCATGCTATCTTTGTTATTTCAAGGTCTTGGTGTCACTTGTTTATTCCTTATAGGATTACCACAACCCTAGAAGTGATAGGAGTAGATCTCTTTGCTTAACACCTTTGATGGTTTCTAGGATTACAACAAACTTATATAGTTTTCTGCTACAGGTTGACCACGAACTTGAAGGTGGCATGAGGTCTCGACTATTCTATACACTTCAATGGTTTCTCAAATTTCCACAAACCCTTTTCCAAGAACAAAGCACTACTTTAGTGATTTTTCTCCCCACAATATTATTTTTTAGGAGGTACCAAATTAGAAAATAATACTCAATACTTTATTAAAAAACATACTGCAAAACATAAAATAAACACACCAAAAATTATCACCATATTAAAGGTGTGACCCCATCATAGCTGACTCATGAGAGGATGTCAGTTGTCCTCCACCCTCCATGTATCGTGCAGCCTCCAGTTAAGTTCTACTACATGTTTCACAGCATGAGAGTTGAAGTGAAGGCTACCTCATTAGTTGACGCTTCACTTTCATTAGTATCTGGTGATGTTCTACTTGAGCAACATTGGTTTCATTAGGGTTAAGTTTCCTTTTGAGAACATGTCTTGCTCGAACATGATAATCCCATGTTGTATGACCTTTCATCTTGTAGTACTGGCATTTTATGTCCCTTTTATCAGTATTGAATTTTTCTAAAAATTTCAAGAATACAATGCATTCTCATGTTGGGAAATATCTTCATCTTCTACAGGTATCCTTTTGTCTTCCTCAAGTACTGATACAATCATATCATCCAGATATTTTGATGGTATTTGGCTAAGAATAGATAAAATATTTATATATTTGGATGGTAGACTATTCAATAGAATAGTTTTTGTATCCTGATCTTCAAAATTAGTTTTTACCTTAGCAAGTTGCCTAATAAGAGACCTCAGATTGTTTACATTGATGGAAATAGTAATTTTATCATCCATTTTGAATCTATATAACTGCAATTTTAGTGAAAATTGAGCATTTACTGCTTTTCCACCAAATAAGGTGTTGAGTGTATTCCAAATCTCTTTGGATGATTTTTCTAAATCCATGTGATGTAACTTCGAATCAAATAGTGTAAGGCCAATGATAGCTTTCACTTTGTCATCTCTTGTTTTCCACTCCATTAATTTATTTGCATCAGTGGGTTGTTTTTTATCTCTATTTACGATACCCCACAAATTTGTATACTTCAATTACATTTGTATTTTAACCTTCCATGTATGAAAGTTTAAAATAGAATATTTCTCTATGGGAATTTAAATTTCCATCTTGAAACAAAGAGACGTAGATCTAGAAAGCTAACAAAGTAATATTTATTGTTTTGAAATTAGAAATATGTATCTTGTTCAAAATGATGCCTTCTTCTTCCTTCTCTATGTTGACGCTTGATTCCTCACTTGTCTTGATCCGAGTGATTTCAAAAAAAATTGTTGCAGAGCTAGCTGGAGCTCTACGCTTTACCTAGATTGTAGGTTGAGTCATCCATATGGTAGGCTGCGTCTTTTATTGCAAATCACTGATCTCTTTCAAGTGCCAAAGTGTAGGAATAATAATGTAGTGATATTATTGAAAAATGGCAAGTTTGTATCCATACCAATATGGATTGCTGTCTTATGCTGTATAAGTTACCAGTGCAGATTGAATGAAATGATAATGAAATGCTTCGATTGTTTTATTGATCAACAACAGGTTCTTATAATTACAATAAAAAGTAGTTATACCTCTTAACTAACCTGCGCGAACTGTCAATCGACCCATTTAATTGCTATGATTAGTTGTATAATGACTGTCAAACATTTTAATTCCCAAGGCGCTACTCTGATTATGTTATCATGAATTTCTGTAGACTATCCGCTCCTCTACTATCATGATTCCCATAACCTGTGAAGAGCATCGATCATATTTATAAATGTTCCCTGAGTAGTCAATGCTTTGCTTCAGGATTTCACTCTTCCTCTGCCAGATTATGCTATCACATTGATTAGTTTTTACAACACGGTTGTCGGCAATTACTGTGGAAGGCTTAATTTTAACTATTTCGCTTTTTAGTTTGGACAAATTTAATAGACGAGGCAAGGAAAATTATGTTTACGCGGGGATTTGTAAATTTAATCGCTAACGACTTTCACTAAAAATAGACGGTTGAATTTTAGACAGCTGACCTCTTCCGCCCAATATATGGTTTTATTGCTTTTACAATTATACATATTGTTCAAGCTCATGCATCTGATATTTACCATATGCTCTTTCTCATTATTGGATTTATAGCTTCTTTTACCGCCACATTCATCCCGTCTGTTTGAAAACCTATGCAATGACTGCAAAATCCTCACTATGCTTATTATTCTTCACATTCCTCTTCATTCCAATATGTTCTTCTATGTCTGCTTTGCCAAGAAAAACCATCCATGCGACTGCAAAAAGCATGGTATTCTATGTGCAGGAAACCACGACTGGAGCCAATGCGACTGCAAGTGTAATTGGACGAGGGAACCTCTTCTAACATGTCATCCTTTGGAACAATACTTTTCATAGACAATCCGGTCACCCAAGGACCTGAATACACCTCCAAGCTATTGGGAAGAATTCAAGGTTTGGAGGCCAATTCAGATCATAGGGTCATATATTTTCATATGGTTGCCTCTGTTATTTTTGAGAATGGAAGCACAGTGAAGATGAGTGGAGTAATTAGAACTCATTTGGTCCAAAGTGTAGAATCTAAACTGCCTGTATGCAGACTAACAACATTTCATGGAAACTAAAATTAGAGCTACAACTCTATGAAACACTCGCAATAAGAAACACAGATTACAAATGAAAAACATAAGAAAGCAAAATCTTTTAATGTACTTGCTTATAAAAGAGAGTTATATTACAGACTCTTCTAAGGAGCTTCAGCTCTCATCCTCACAAGACAATGGCCATTCTGTAGGCCTTCACAACTAGATTCAATGGCCGTTCTGAGGCTCATTGATCCTACCAGCTTCAGCTGGGATGCACTTCTGTGCATACACAAGTCATACAAGTAGGAGTTTTTGCGCTCGACACCTAGCACTGCAGGCTGGTGGAATGAATTGGGCAGATCTACGCTGCTCCAGAATTCATTGGTTAACACAATACATCCAACCTCCATTTATAGCAGTCTATGGAAGTCTCTAGAGAAGTCTGCTCAATCAATAAGCTCAACGAACAACAGTAAATATATTTAATGACAAGACCTATTAACTCGGATATGCATCGATTAAATATGCACCAAGATATGCTAAAGTCACAATGATGTGACAGAAAGATAGCTGATTAAATATTTAGTCTTTAAGGTGTTCATTAGATAGGCTAGAGTACCTACGTGGTTACAGCCACATTTTCCAACACAAAGGGAGCTGTCGGTGGTTGGAGGAACGGGACGAATCAAACATGCTAGTGGGCATGCCCTCGTCAACATTATAGCAATTGACGGAGTGCTTCTGACATTTAAGTTCAATGTCGCGATTCGATCATAGAAAGACTGAGATGATATTTATCGAATCGTAAAGAAAGTGTAAATCGTCTCCAACATCCAACATTTCCACCAGTAAAGTATCGTGTGACAGAGATTACCGTTAACCTGGGGTTGTTTTCCTCATTTGACAGCTGTTAACCCTACAGCGTGAAGTTATCCCATTTCTTCCTTTTCTTCACCGATGATAAAGACCGAATTTTTGAACTCTTAAACCTCCTTTGTTCTACTTTCGAATAATTTTGATGATTGGGATAAACTATGGGAAAATTCAGACTGACATGCTACATATATCTTGTTAGAGTAAAAAAAGTTTGAATTCGACACAATGGAATCAACTTTTTACCATAACATATTTGCTTGACTATAGTGTCTAAATATTTTTAAAAACACATTTCATGCTTATGCATATTTCTCTTACAGCTTATCTTAATAAACGTTTTTATTTTTAATATTTTTAAACATTCATTTAACATCTAAAAGAAATGTATTGTAATTTTATATATTAAAAAAAAAAAAAAAATTATCCAATTTTTTGGATCTTTCATGACTAAATCATACAATTTGGTATTATGTTCTCCAAACGTGTCTAATAATTTGAAGGCACTTTCTACATTTTCTATTAGATATATATTTTCTTTTTGAAAAAGTAATTTCATTTTATACATTCATATGTTTTTGTTTTTATAGAATCAGAAAGGAACTTAGCAGTTCAAGATAACTTTCAACATGAAGATGAAAAATTGAAAAAAATAAATAAATAAATAAAAAAAGGGAAAGGAATTTTAAATTGAAGCTCTTAGTAGGAAAAGGGAAATAGTGATGGTGATAACCATTTGTAGGGAAATCTCAACAATTCTGTAAGACTACGTGAGGGGGACAGGTCAGAGAAAGGCCCATATGCAGAGGACAAAAAATAAAATATTTCTTAAATTAAGAAAAACTATTGGAACAAATTAAGACAAGATAGACCCAGAGGGGGATCTTTCATGAGAATATCAAGTTCAAGGAGAAAACTATGATAAAATCCTCATTGGAACCACTGAAGGATGATAAAGATTTCCATCTTGAAGTCTAGAGATAATGGTGACAATATATTTATCAAGAATGGACAAAGCTTTGAATGGCTAAAGATATGCGCCCCCCCCCCCCACACACACACACACACACACACACACATATATATATATATATATATAGAAAGAAATCGAGAGTCATGTGGATTAAAGAGATACAAATACCATGTTCTTCCACATGTCTACCCTTAAGTGCATAAGTAGTGTTAGAATATTTGAAATTGTTCGAGTGAATGTGGATGTTAGTAATGATCTTTACATTATTAAAAAATAGGAGATGGTAATGGTAATATGGAATTGAAAAATACAATTGATTATTTTATTATGTCAATTTTGAGTTAGAAGGACAATAATAAATTGTTAGATTTTATATTAGATAATGAAGCGATTTTTCTTTTTTCTATTTAAAAGGGGATAGAGCACTTAAAATTGAAGGCTTTCTAATAACTTTTTATAATAGTTTCAATATATTAATAAAATGAATGTGATGACATTTATGAACAAGTTTTTATCTTCTTATAAGATTCTTACGTAATTAAAAATGAAATTTATTGTATTTAATTCTCAAAAACTTATAAGATTAAAAATTTTAAGATTTTAGGCCTATCAATATTTGTAATATAATATACAAAAATTTTAATAAAATTATGTTTTTTTGTATTTAACCTTTATTCAAAACCGTTATTTCTCAATAATATGGAGGTTTTGTCAAAAAAAAATAAATTTCAGATAGATTTATAATAGTTCATGAATATATTCATTCCATTGACAAATGGAAATAAGAAAATATGGTTTTCAAGTTAAATATGAATAAGGCTTATGATAAAATGTCATGATAGTTTCTAGATAAATTTCTATTGAAATTTGACTTTCATATTGACTTTGGAAATTTAATTAGAACTTATATTTATATGTAGATTTTTTATTTTATTTATTAATTCTATCCCAAAAAAAAAAAATGGTAGTGAAAAAGGGTTGAGAAAAGGAGATAGGGTTCAAACCTTAAACATAACATTATCTTTTTCCATTAATAAGTGTATATTAATAAGGATTAAACCAGTTCAAAATGTGAACCCAACATCCACCAATAGTTTTTAGATGGCATGATAATATTAGTTGAAGCTTTGTTTAAAGAGGTTAAGGAGAAGAATAATTAGTTGTTGAAATATTATGATCAAACATCAAATCCAAAGACTAATTTTTAAAGGGGTCATTTTTTATTCATTTTTTATTAACGCTCATATCATCCTTCAACAAAAAAAAATAATAAAATCTTGGATTTTAAAATTTAATATTTTCCTTCCAATTATCTTGGAAGGCCTCAATTTTATGGTAGGATACTTCCAGATGCATTAAATTATCTCTTATATTAATTTCACCATAAATTGGTAAGTTTTAAAGGAAGTATCATTTTTCTAACATATAAGCTTAAGTTGATCAAGATCACTCTCCCAAACCACATTGTTTACCTACTATCCTTATTTAAAATACCAAGGATCATTGTTGAGAAGATTTAGATGAAACAAAAATGATTCCTTTATACATGTATGGTGTAAAAAATATTTTTTTTGGCTTTCAATAGAGTACGTCTTTCTAATAACTATGATGGACTAAGGATTCATAAAATTATACCTATGAATAAAACTCTTATTGTTAAAACGGGTTGGATGTTTCTTAAAGAAACAAATTAATAGACTGAAATTATTAAAGAAAATTACTTGGGGATGTTGTAAGGTTGGTTTTAACTGATACACTCCAAAGAGTTCTTTTAGTCAGCAGTTGGAAACTCTTACAAAAAGGTATTAAATGGAGATTGTTTTAGCACAATATGTCTTAGTTAGGGATGATACATCGATCCTAAAATCTCATCTTAATGCTTTATAGCATTAACATAACATTCGTGATCTTCTTCATAATAATTATGGGAAAAGTGTTGTTTATTATTCTATAAATAGTGATAAAAGAAGAGTGTTGAGAGTTATATTATTTGATAACTCATATTTGGAAGAAAATAAAATTATTACAACCCTGAATGAACATTTTAAGTGAGTTTATATTATAATGACAAGAAAGGAAGATGGTTTGATTTGTGAATATTTTTTGAATAAAATTATAATGTAAAATTTGGATATAATACATGCATAAAGCATATTGCTAACAGTTTCCCATGAAAAACACATTATACGATAAAAATCTGATTTCAAATACCATTTTTTTTAGGCTTGTAATTCAAAATGATTGTTTTTACCATTGGCACTCTCATGAAAAGAGGACAACCTATCCCTAAAAAAAATATTATTTTGTGAACATTTTAGAATCATTAATCCATTTAATGTTGGATTTATCTTTTGTTTTCAAGGTATGGGGCATCATACTATCTAAGCTTGAGTCTTTTTTGGTTCAACTATCAATGGTTTTAGACATGTTGACATAATGGTCTACTAATTTAAATAGTTAAAGCCTTAAAAAGCATTGGTATGTGTCTATACCATATGTATTTTGTGGTTTGTGGAAATAAATAAACAAATTAATTTTAAACAATAAGAAGAAAACCACCATGATTTTACATTTGAGAAAAAATATCATTTGAGGGGGATTTATTCTTCTATAAATATTGAGGATAAGTACAACTTTAAATAGGGGAAGTTGAAGTTCACATTGAATTGAAACATGTTCAGTGAAGGAAGAAATGACATAGATGAAAAGTTAGAATCTATAATATTAGTGAATTGAAAAACATCCTCTCCTAGAAGGGCATAATTAAATTTTTTTGGAGCCATTACGATAATCCTTAAAATTTAGGAGGATAGCTATAATAAGAGATATTAGAGGAAATATGATGGAAGCATATGATTTGAGTATAGGTATTCAAACTAATCATATGTTTGAGTCATTTGTGGCTCTTTGGGGGAGTTAGATGGAAATAGATATTTGATTCACACATATGATCATTGAATGTGACTTTTTGAAAATCAATAATTATATTAATCATGAACTCATCTAAAAAATAAGGCATACAGTGGAGGACACTATAAACATTTTTCAATCATTATGTTATACCTTGTCAAATAGTACAGTGAAACATATATTCCTTATGTGATATGTCAAAAAATTGATTTGGAATAAACTACTAAAAATGGTGGATATCATTCTTGAGAATATGATCATATTCAATATTCATTTTATAAATGGCCTTTTATTTTTTAAAATTAGAGATCATTTCACATGACTCATTTAAAATCCAATGCATGATAGAAGGAAAAGCACCCCTTTTTCAACCATATAAACATTGATAACCAAATCAAGAGTTTTTATGCAAGGATATTAGCATTCATGAAAAAGTTGTTGTAAGGGATTTTAAGTTGTTGATTATTAATGATGGCATTCAAGGAAGATTTGATTATCTTGAGGTCAGGATTCTCGATATTAATCTTGATAGAGAAGATATATATTTGGATAGGTTGTTAAATGATATGATCTTACAATTGAAGGGTTTTATCTATATTTCTATTAGTTACATCAATATGAGAAATTACTCTTGTAGGGTTGTACTTATTTATGTTATAATGATAAATAAGAAATCCAAAGTTTGAACGTTTAATAAGAAGGGAGGCTTGTGATTTTTAAAGTAAAAATTTAGGGATAAGTTATCCACATATCTATTGAATTCACTATAGCTTGTAAAGGCCAAATTCTAGACATGTGGAGGTAGGGAAAGGTGGGGTGACAATTCCAATTTTAGATGAGGTCATAGATCAATTGATTGGATTAGTATAAAGGAGATGAAAATTTGTGAATCCAAAAGGGAAAAAATATTATGTGGACAAGCTCCTAAAATAGATTGAAGAGATAGTAGACATTCATTGTGGCTACCTTATATATTCACACCTGGTTCCTTGAAATCAGGTGGGACATCAGTCTATGAGGTATATTACCTAGTAAGTGCACAACAAGGTTGTTTTTTTATAACATTTTTCTTTTTTGAATAATTTATAGCACAATATTTATTTAATATTTTCTTTCTACTTACTTATGTCTTTATATAACTTGGCAATTGACTTGTAGCTAGGTACAATGATTATCGCTCTCCACTAAGCTCTAATATTTTTTATACAAACATGCTAAGTATTTCGATATTGACCCATTTTTAAGGGTTAGACTTGTAGATTTTGGTATTAAATAAATAATTATATGTTTTTTTAATAATGGTGATAGGTGTAGTAAATATAAAATAAATTTTATAAAGGTTACAAATGTGTTGTTTATTTCTCTTAGATATTATGATAGAATTAATGTTTTGATTGAGTTTGATTCTAATAAGGAAGATCAATTTTTAGACTCTTCTACTTTAAAGTTTGTGAATATCAAATACAATAGTAATGGTAGTCTTTGGAACTTTTAAAACATCAAATTTTAATTAAGAATGAACTAGAGTTTAAATTTAAAAAATTTAATCAAAGGATTTTTTATATCAAAAATAAAAATCAAATACTCAAAAATTTTAAAGAATGTTAATTCAAAAAAAATTATAGAAATGGTGAATTATATCAACCTTCATGATAATATTTTAAAGTGAATCATGAAAGGGAATAAGGGTCTTACATATTTTTTCAAATAAATCCATATTCAAATAAGTGGGATGCTAGTCATATCACCAATAAAAAGGGGACATGGAGGAAGACTTCCGAAAAGTGAGGTACATGCATGATAAAATAAATAAATTGTAAAATGAGAAACTGAAGATAAATCAGGACATTCAACACATTATCTAATCTAGTTTTTTTAAGAATGCTTGTTAAAATTAGGTATCTAGTGTCAATGATCTTAAATAAGTGGTTAAGGTGAGGAAGATGGATCAAAGTAGTTTAAGATTGAGAAAAGGTATGAAGTGGAAGCAAAAATGTAAATATTTTAATGTGGAGACAAGTGGTATATAATTATTAGATAAAATTCTCTCTAAAATGAATGAGGATTGGAATGCAACCTTACTTGAGGATTTGAATGTAACCTTATTTGAGCTTGATGCTTAACATATGTAATTGTTGGTTCTTTATTTTTTGTATCTTTTGTATTGTAGTTTAATTTTTGTTTCATTGATATTGATAATTATGTCGATCAAACATTTTTGGTTGTTCCATAATGTTATTGTTAGTTAATTTAGTTTTGTGAGGATTTTTTAATCTTTTTCAATGAGAAACATCTCTTAAAATAATGTTACTTTAGTTTTGTTTTAAAAAAATTATTTTATTTTAATTCAGTTTAAAATGTCTAATAAATAATAATAGGATTGTAATGGATTGTATCAGTTAAGTTGATATTTTTCAATGAAATAGGATAGAGAAATATTATATCAACTAAGTCGATATAATGACCTAAAAAAATATTTAAATGAATTATTTCAATGAATTGATATATCTGATGATGATATAAGAATGAAATGAATTGAATAGAGCATGACATTGTAATTTTATATGTATGAATAAATTATACCAACACATTTTAGGTCATGTAAATATAATAGTATAAAGACAAAGGGACTATTTCGACACAATATAAGTCACTACTGGTTTCTCGGTGAAATAGAGAGAATTGTATTTTCACATTTTGAGTCATGAGCAATTTAGTTTACTTGAGTAAAAATAATTATATCCACACATTACAGATCATCATTTTTTTAATTTGATGGAGGAAAATAAATAATTTTATCTTCACATTTTGGATCATGATTGATGTAGTTTACTATAGGTCTGTAAAACTAAATAGCATAGACATAGTTGACAATAGTGAAAAGAAGCGATTTTAGTAGTGATTTGGATAGATTGGGTTGATTAGGCATGATAGTTATGAATGTTCATATAAACTTGATGATTGTAATCAGCTATAATTTAAATGTTGGTAGGAATTTGAATTCGGTGTTATTCATAAAATGATGAGCTGGCTAAAATGATTGATTGTGAGCAGAGGTTTGATGACTCATCTTTATAAATCCTTTAGGGCTAAATTCAAGGGTGGGTAGACATCAAGGAAACCATTTTCAACATATATTTATTTGATGGTAAATGTGGGAAAATTATAAGGGGGATTATAAATAGAAAATTTTCTTTCATGTTAGGGTATTCAGTGTCAATAGAATAATCATTATAAGTCGAAAAATCATAACATTGATTTTCAACTATGTGAGAAGTGAAGAAGGTGGGACAACGATGATCATCATGAGAAAAGTAATTATAATTTTAAGGATCATCATTATCAAAGGGTGAATATCTTGTAAAAATAAAAATAAAAAATCAAATAAATTATTGATAATAGTAAAAATTTTCCATCTTTTAGAAGGATAAATTAATTAAGTGAAAGATTATTATGTATATTAGTTTTTTCTTTATGAAGTATAAAAAAGAAAAATAAAGTATAAATTTGCATGTATATTTAAAGTGCAGTTTTTTTTATAATAATATTTGCAAAACATAAAGTGTATATTTTAATAAATTTAATTATATATTTATTATTATTATTATTATTATTATTATTATTATTATTAATGATGATGAGTGGTATATGCATTCCTTATTACTTTTTATTAAAAATTGATACTTAATGTCAATGCTAGATGTATCTAATTATACGTTGTAATTATCCTCAGCTTTTCGTGGTATATGCATTGTTTTGCTAAATATTCAATCAACCTAACTTTTGATAAATAACAATTGAATCGATCACTTTGTTTACCGCGTGGTTTTGCTAAATATTCAATCAGCCTCTCGCGGTATATACATTGTTTTGCATGGTGGTAAATATTCAGTCAGATCGTGGAAAAATTTGTCGTCTCTTAAAAAGTCAATCATTGTTATTTTTTTTCAAAACGGTTGTTGCCTTTTTAAACAATGTTAAAGCTCCTTTGTTCTACTTTTAGATAGTTGTGTTGATTAGAATAAACTATGGGAAAAATCATACCGATATGATATATTTACTGATATGATATATGTATCTTCTTGACTAATGAAGAAGACTAGGTTTAAAAAAAAAATTGAAACTAGGATTTGATCCTCACAAATAGTATATTAATATTATGTCCAAATGGGTAAGGTTGCCCGCTCTCCCTCTTAGTAAGAATAGATTACGATAGGTATTGCTAAAACCTTAAGGAATCTCATTGCTTTTTTTAAACCAGTATGATGAGAACAAGACTCCTTCATGCAAGATTTCATGTTAATGACTTTGTGGAAAAAGTCCTACCAAGCTCCGTCACATTGAAATCAAATTTTGGAGAGTGGATTAAAAAAGAAAACATAATAATAAGATTATTTATTGAAGTGCAAAATTTTTCACAAATGAGAATAATATTTGAGCTTAGTGATAAGGAGAGAGGAGAAAGAATTTTTTTTTAAAAGAAACAATCGGACTAATTACGACATGGAACCTAATCCCTCAAAAGAAGAAATCTAAGTGATAATGAACATTTGGAGCATATTCAACAGAATGAAGAGGGTAGTGAGTAGATTTAAAAGAATGAAGAAGAAGAAAAGAATCAAATGGATCCATTGAAGAATCAGGACAGCCAAAATCAATTCGATGAAGATGATTAAAGTATTACTAAGGAAGGTAAGATCAAAGAATAAGATTTTGATGTTCAAATACCTAATATAAAATATATTATTGAGGAAGCCACATATCGGAGATTAATTAGTGAAGAAATAGAAGGAGAGGTGTATGAAATAGGCAAGGATCATCTTCCTCCTGCTGAAATTTTTTCCTCCTTTTCGTCATCGATGATAAAGACTGATTTTTTAATTCTTAAACTCCTTTGTACTAGTTTGATTTACTATAGTAATGGTTTGGGGGCATGAATATGGAACACCATGTTGAGTGTGTAAATATTTTTCAAAAAACATTACAAGCTTATGAATATTTCTCTTCAGCTTACTCTTTCTTTTAATATTTTTGAATATTCATACATCATTTAAAAGAGTTGTTTATAAAAGATAAAATTAAATGGGATGGAAGCTTAAGCATATAGATGTGAAAAAGTACATTATTTAATGGTGATTTCAAAGAAGAAGTGTATATGACCCAACCATAAGGCTTCATTAACAAACAACATTCACAAAAGGTATCTCGTCTAATTAAGTCACTTTATGGACTTATGAAAGCACCAAAGGCATGGTATATTAAGATTGATGATAATATATTGTAACATATATTCATTTATATCCCATTAGATATTAATTTGTATATTAAGAAGGTAGGCAAAGAGATTATTATTCTAGTTTTGTGTGTGAACTATCTTGTGATCATAGGAGGTTAAGTTGAACTTGTTGAAGAAGTAAAGAATTACTTGAAGAAATCCTTTGACATGATAGATTTGGGTCTACATTATTATCTTGTGTTGGAGATATGGAAAAAGAAATATCATATTTTTGTCTCATAGATGAAATATGCAAAGATGCTCCTTAAGTAAGATGGGATGAAATATTGTAAACCAATGTAAACTCTGATGGAGAAGGGTTTCAACTATCTCAATTTTAGGAGTCACTTTAATTAGATAGAACTCACTATAGGTATCTATTTGGGAGCCTCATTTATTTGACTTACACAAGATCAGACATATGGTTTGGTATCAACTATTTTTAGAGATTCATGCAAGATCTAAACAAGTGTCATTGGGTTGCAACAAAGCATGTTTCGAGATATGTCCAAGGTATAATTGAATATGGTCTAGAATACAATAAGAACACAAATTTATTCTTATAGAGACACACAAAATCAAACTATGTTGGGTTTGTTGATGATAGGAATTAACCTTAGGGTATAATTTTCATCTAGGATCTGGACCAATTGTGTGGTTAAGTAATAAGCAATCTATAGTTGTTGTCTCATTCATAGAGGCAAAATATCATGCCATATGAGGAGCTATATGTGAGGTAATTTGTCTATGTTGCATTCTATCTGGCATAGACATTCCCAAAGATTAGCCACCAGTTATTTTCTAAGATAATCAGGGTGTGTTAAATCTTATCAAGAATCTAGTATTTCATGGGAGGACTAAACACATTGAGGTCTAGTGCCACTATATTCAAGAAAAAGTACTAAACCACCAAATTTAGCTCTATTACTACCAAATAATTTCACATGTATAAAATATAATGACCAAGTCACATGGCAAGGTGAAATTTAATTTGTTTTGGGGCTACATTTGTAAAAATATTATAATAAAGGGGGGAATGTTAGCATAGCTATTGTTTATTATATTGATTAATATTAAGTTATTTGTTAGCGCTACAGTTTTGTAGTTCAGTTAACTATTTTTGGTTCAAGATAGTTATGTCCTAACCACTTCCATTATGTATATATTCATTACACTCCCTACTGTATAAATATCAATCTTCATTCAATGTTTTCTCTACCATCAATAACATTGTAAAATTTCCTTATAAATCTTAAAATCTTGTACAAGTTTATAGGGTTAGGAATTTATTTCTTATAAATATATTCTTATAAATTACTTTTTAGTTTTCCTTAGGATTGATGTAAAAAATACTTTGTGGGTTATAAATTGTGTGTTTATCTGATAACCCAATGCACATAATATTAGATATTGGAAATTCAGTCATTTTGAGGTGATTTTTACTCAAATTAGTGTCTCTACATGATTTTCTCAATTTTATTGTTAAAAATTATGTCAATTATTATTTTTCAATCAATATGTTTCTTTGTGCCATAAATTTTTGTTCAAGTCTATATGGATAAGCTCAAAGTTTTATTCTTGTGGAAAATATCATCATTTTGAAAAGGTTACATCCTTAAATCTTGAAATTGTTTTTGGTTATGATTTTATGGTGACATAGTATTAACATTTCTCAAAGATAACAATTGATATTTAAAATTAGTTTTGGATCATTTTTGCCATACCATTCAGTAGTTTTGATAGGTCAACATATATAAACATGAGTTTGGGTATCTAGGTAGTTTTCTAATCCCAGATTGCGCTTGAAACATTGTGTAGTTTACTTTAAAATAAGTCATTGGTTTGAAATATTGTATTATTTTTATAAATAAAGGTGCATAAATAAGAGATTATGATTGTATCTATTGCCATGTAAGTTAAGTTCAAATTAGTGTCTATAAATAAATGGTGAGATAATCATTTTTTTTTCTTTTTCAAACAAAATTATGTACTCATGGGCATGTTTATGACTTCTTTGTGGTGGGTTAGAGGTAAGAAATGTATAAATTATGTCTTTATTTAACTTTAAACCAATGTAAATGTGTTGAGCATTCTTTTTGGTCTATTTTTATATTCTTATAGAATCATGGTACTAATTCTTTTGTGTTTTTTTCATTTTTTTAAAATATTTATATAATTTATTTTAATTTAATTTATTATTATTATAGTTGGTTGTCTATAGTCTCTTAGTGAAAAATTTTAGTTTGAAAATGATAAAATGAATTTACATTGCAAAGGTGAAAATGAGAAGAATGGGGTCTTAGGAAGGATCTTGTAAGGTTGTTATAGAAGAGGAAGAAGAATCTAATGTTTTGTGCCACATGGATGCATTTTATTTAGTTAACTCAAAAAATTGACATAGATAAATCTTTATTTATTTAGCACCACCATCATCCCACTATAAGCTACTAGATGTTAGAAATAAAATTATAAAAAAACAAGGGGCACGAAGTTCCAAATCCATTCAAGGTAGTTTTTAGTGTGTATGTTATCTATGGATTTGGTTTCAAAGGCCATGCACAAAGATTTAATAGCTCAAAAGTCTAAACCATGAAAGCTAAAACTTGAATATCATTTTCATGTATAAATCAAGAAAGGTTAGAGATAAATATTTGATAAATAAACTATCTAATGTTATTATAACCTAGACACTACAAACATGTCCACCACTACTTCCATAGGGTGAATTTGAATTGATGATAAAATGATTATCTATACAAAATCAAAGTTTATAGTTGGGTTTTATTTATACTTTATCTTGGGTACTACTAGAACTGACTGTAGAATATGTAAAAATAATTGATTAAAATTTTTATATTGATTGCTTACTATAATCACAAATATATACAATGAAAATATAGTTAAATTATAACTGAAATATGCCACATATACTTAACCAAAGCACCTAACTAACCTATGATATAGTTAAACAATTTATTATTAACTAATTATGCCAACATTCCCCCCTTTATTATAGTGTTTTTACAAATGTACCCCCAAAATAAATCAAAAGTCACCTTACCAAGAGAATTGGTGAGTATATCTACTATCTGTGAATCTATCATGTAGTACCAAAGCTGAATGTGGTGGTTCAGGACTTGTTCTCTAATGTAATGACATTGAACCTTAATGTGTTTTCTTCCTTCATTTAAAATTGGATTCTTCTCAAGATTTAACACACCTTGATTATCATAGAATAGAATTGGTGGCTAATATTTTGAAATATCCATATCAGACAAAATGTGGCGTATCTATATTACTTCACACACAACTCCTCATGCAACATGATATTCTACTTCTATGGATGAGAGAAATCCTACTGACTGCTTTTTGTTGATCCATGAAATGGGTCCAAATTTGAGATGAAAAATGTATCCTAAAGTAGATTTTTTATCATCGAATGATGGAGTATAGTCTGAGTCAGTTTACCCCTACAAGAAGAACTGACTATTATTCTTATATTCTAGACCATACTCAAGTGTGCCTCAGACATATCTCAAAACATGCTTTTTTGTAACCTAGTGACATTTCTTCAGCTCTTTCATAAATCTAGATAGATAGCTCATAGAAAAACATATATCTGGCCAAGTGTAGGTCAAGTAGATGATAATCCCAATGAGTTATCTATAGTGAGTTTCATCTAATTGAGGGGAATCCTATAATCAAGAGAGTAGTAAACCTTTGTCCATTGGTGTTAAAAGAGGTTTACAATCTGACGTTTTATACTTTTCTTGGAGTGTCTTGGCATATTTCATCTAGGATGTAAAGATGTGATTCTATTTATACCATATCTCTAAGCTAAGGCAATAATGTAGTAGCCCCAAATTATTCATATCAAAGTATTTATTCAGGTCATTCTTTATTTCATGAAAAAGATCATCTCAATTATCAGTGATCACAAGATCATCCACATACAAGATAAGAATGATAATATCTATACCAACCTTCTTGATATACAAATTCAAATCAGATGGGCTATAAATGACACCATGTTGTAATAGGTGATCATATATTTTTATGTACCATGCTCGAGGTGCTTGTTTAAGTCCATAAAGAGACTTAACTAGATGACATATCTTTTATGGATGTTTATCATCGATGAAACCTTATAGTTGGGTCATGTATACTTCTTCTTGTATATCACCATTCAGTAAAACACTCTTGACATCCATCTATTAAAGTTTCCATCCATACTATGTTGCTAGTGTGAAAATAATTATGATGGTCCTGATCTTCATAGTGGGTCCAAAGGTCTCCTTATAATAAATTCCATTTTATTAAGCATAACTCTTTGAAACATGTCATGCTTTATGTTTTTGGATGGATCCATCTACCTTGTACTTTGTTTTGAATATCCATTTTCATCCAATCGATTTCTTCCCTATAGGTTAATCAACAAGTTTCGACATCCAAATCTTGATGAGGGCATCATATTCTACATCCATAGCTTTCTTCCACTAGGGTTGACTTAAGGCCTCTCAAAATATCTCTAGTTTTGTACTATCAACCACTAAACTCATGAGTGTGAGATTGACTTCATCTCTCAACACTCTTATTGTTCAAACTCTTGATGATGTGTTTAGAGGAGAAACCAAGTGTGAGTTATTGATTGTGGAATATAGCCATTTAGTACATCATTATGGCTATTGATTGGATGAATAACTACCCTATAGATTACCAAGATGAGAAAAAAATTCTCATTCTTGTATTTCACCTTCTTCATGCTCGTCATCTAACTATGAGAATAGTCTATGAGAGGTGGTCTTGTTTGTCTCCTTCTGTGCCAATGAGTCAAATGATGACTCATCATAGACCACATAATGACTATCATAAATCTTATTCATCTCAATATCCATGAGATGGTATGATTTAGAGGTAGTACTATACCCTAATAAAATACATTGGAGGGTATTTGGTTCAATATTCTTCCTCGTCTTATCTAGAACATGCATATAAAAAGTATAACCAAATACTCAAAGCTAGGAAACTAATGGTTTATGACCACTCCATACCTCTTCTAGTGTTTTGTCTAGCAATATATTTGTTAATTTTTTATTGAGAAGATAGACAATTGTCTATACTACTTCTACCTAGAATTGTGTCATCAACTTTATACTGGAAAACATGCAATGAGCCATCTCTATGACTAAGTGATTACATCATTATACTATTCTATTTTGATGAGGCATGTAGGGAGCATTTAGGTATTTCTTGATTTCATGTTTCTTTAGAAATGTTGAGAACTCTTTTGATGTGAACTCCCCCCTTGATTTAAGTGGAGGAGTTGAAGTTTATTCCTTGACTATGTAACAACACACTGATAGAAGGTCTTGAAAATTACAAGAGCTTCACTCTTATTTTTGAGAAACAAAACCAAAGTCTTACAATAAAAGTCATCAAAAAACAATTGAAAGTACCTAAATCCTTAATGGAATGTTGCTATGGGTCGACACAAATTAGTATGCACCATAGTAAGTCATTTCTTATCATGTGAGGAACTTAGCTATAAAAAAAATTGATGTTATTTGCCTTTAAAACAACTAGAACATATTGGAAATTAATGGGAAAGCTAAGGAATTCCACATACCATTGCCATAGAACTGAGATAAAAGAGGGAACCAACAGATAGATGCCCATAGTGATAGTGCCAAATTGCATTGGATTCTACTATAGAGTCAATGAGTGTAACTTCACTACTTGAAACTATGCCTAAGGCAAATAATAAATCCTTCAAGAGGGATTTATCAATAAGTTGACCTTCTCAAGAAATGAGACATGATTCCATGCATTCTTGGACTAGAAACTACACTTTTATATTTTGATTCAATAATTGATTGATAGATAAGAGATTTGTTGTCAAATCAAGAACATAGAGTACATTTGTGACAACATAATGTATTGTCATGAGAGGAATGGTGACACACCCAATTCCTTTTGCAATGTACTCTTTATTGTTAGTAATTTGAACTCAATCTCCAGTTAGATGAGTTGTCAGTGAATTGAAGAGTTCCTTACATCTAGTCATGTGCTTGCTAGAACCAGAGTCTATTAACCAAACTTTGCTTTCTTATATCAAGGTTATGGAGACTAATACAATATAATCACGGGCTCCATATGTTGTTTCTTCTATTACTTAATCATCTAATACATTATCCTCTTAATTTTGTGTTACTACATGCCCTTTCTACTTCCATTGTCGAGGACATCATTTAGATTTATTTGGATCTTCTTTACTAGAAGATCCATCTTAACTGGATTCGCCTTGAATTAAGGAAATATATGAGAAATGATTAGTATCGTGTGTGTGGATTCTACAAATATAACACCACCATTTTAGCTTCTTAGTCTTCTATTGTTGTTGATGTTGTTGTGGCTACTTTTGAGGTCCCTTCTAGAATTTTGGACCCTTTTTCTTGGAGATGAGGGCTTTATCCTCAAATTCTTCATGCACAGACTGAATTGATTCCTCTTGTTGAAGAAAATTGACCAATTCTTCAAAAGTCACTACTTGCTTTGTAATGTTGAGTGTCCTAAAAAAATTACAAAACTTAGATGGGAGAGCTTTTAGCATGATCGAAACCAACATCTTGTCCTCAATATTTTCTCCATGTGTAAAAAGTTTTTTATCATAGTTATATAACCTGGTGTAAGAACTATTCAACCTTTTCACCTGATTTCATAATGAGTGCATGAAGAAGTGATTATAAATTCAGAGTTTTGGTATGGTTCTTTGCCTCATAAGTTATGGACAAAATGTCCCAAGCCTCTTTCAATTTCTATGCATTATGAACATGTGGTTGAACTTCATAAATAATACTAAGAGTTATCAGCATGAGTACTTTCACATCTAACTTATCAAACTTATTTTGCTCATCTAGTCTAGCAGGATGGGTCATTATTCCAGTGATGATGCCCCATAATTCTTTAAATTGAATAAAATTTGTCCCTTTCAAGAGATGGGCATCTGACAATAGCAACTTGGGTGTAGATATGTTTGTGCATTTCCTACTTTATTTTTGGAAGAAAATTACAAGCAAAATAGGATATATTGCTTCAAAGTTTCAAATTTTCTATATTTACAAAGATGTACCATGGAGGGTTTTGCTCTAGTCTTTCTTCCTCAACGCTTCATGCTATGAGTTTGTTGTCTAGGGAAGATTTCCTAAATGGAATGCTCCTCTTCATGAGTGAAGGAACTCTTCTTCAAGTTAGGCCTTAGATGATTATCCCAACGTATCTTGCATCTCTTTCCATAAAATTACAACTCTAAGTTCTTATGCGTAGCATATCAGTTCCCTTGTAATGTTACATTATTCTTTTGAGTTACAAGTTTGGATGGTTTAGGTAGATTTAAACTCTAGTAGTTTCTAAATTCACTTCATTTGGACAATGTCCTTATACTAGCTATTTGTATCAATTACAAATTTGTAAGATTTCACTTTTTTGTGGGCTTTCATACTTCTCTAGCATAAAGACTTTTACATTTTGATTTACTACCTCATTTGTAGGTCTACTCAGTTTAGTGTTTTCAATGATCCAGGATTCACACTTTCCCTTCTACGCTTTTCCTTCACATTATCTACCAATCAAACTTTCCCTTTAGGCATCGATCAAGCTTAAGAAACTATGATACTATAATGTATAAATAATTGATTGAAACTTTGATATTGATTACCTACCAAAATCACAAATATATACAATGAAAATACAATTAAATTATAACTGTAATATGCCACTTGTACCTAACCAAAAAACCTAACTAACCTATTTTATAGCTAAACAATGTAATATTAACTAATTACACCAATAAAATCTTTGTGATGGTGAATTGGGGATAAACCATTTAGTTCAATGCCATTTATAAAAGGTTTGGCTTTCCATAATTTATAATTCATATGATATTTTTTACTACTCATCAATCTATAAGACAGGATTGAAATGGATAGCCTATCAATTCAACTTCATCCTATGTATTCTTGACTATTCTACCTCCTTAAACAATAAACTCACCTCAAAGTATTCAATTATATTGATGGAGTTCTAACCTAAGAGTCATGCATATATCATTTTCCCTCTTATTTTCATTTATAATATCCACAATAGAACTAAATTAAACACCCATAACTTTAATAAAAATGTCAATAAAAACACCAATGAATAAAAATATTCATCGCTTTACCTCTAATGATTCAAATATATTAATGTGAAGTTGGTTGATGGCATAGACAAATTTTATTTCTGTATTTACAATATTAAGCACAATTCATATAACAATAACATCTACTCTAGTATCTAGTCCATGAGTTGGTTCATCTATGAAAATAGAAGATGGATTTACAACAACCTCAATAATAATTGTTAAGCATTGTAATTATTCAATTGACAAACTAGTTACATCAAGTATTCCAACCAATGCATCTCTTATGTTGTCCAACTCCACCAATTACATGATCTATTCAACAAAGGTATGTAATTTGATAATTCGCCATGTTAGTGAAATTCATTAAATCTTACCATAATGAGACACAAAAGGATTCAATTAAAGAAAAGGAAAAGGATTTTGGATGTATAATTTTTGTGGACATTTAGTTTTTTTAGATTGTTATTTATCACAGTATTATTTACCAACTCCAAGGTTGGGGTGAGGTGAGCTAGTACCTCCTTACGACTTAAATGATGAAGCTAAAGATTGAAGTGTATCTCAAACTATCAATTTGGTCATCATAATTATTACTTTTTTGCGTTAACCACAAACCACAAATTTCACAAAGGTCTTCAAACTATAAAGCTGCTTCACAAATTTAATAAATCGAAACATTTATTTCAAAAGGTTTATGCATAATTTGTAATTAAAAACTATTTCAAACCATCCACTTCCAGACATTTACATAGTTAAAATCAAAAAAATATGTACAGGAGTATAAGAACATTCTTTTCTACAAGTTAATAATCAAAATTATATGGGTTCATTTATGAAATTTCAAAAACATGAGAAATTATGTAAAAACCTCTATTAATTATAGGGCAAGTAATTTCTATAAAATTATCTTTCACCATCAGATAGATCTGCAAAATTAGAGAAACATTCAACATCTTGAAGCTATACTTATGATTGAAAACTATCACAGGCATGTTTCTAATAAATCCCTTTTAGAGGGCAATAAAATTGGCCTTCACATTAATGATGAAATTTAACAAATCGTGCACAATATTTCCAAAGTAAAACAATGATTTATCCTATATTTAAAAAACACTAGATGAAAAAACTTTCCACTACTAAAATGTAGGTCCAAATTTATGATTGTTTAATGAAATAAACCTTTTAATGGGAGTGAAGGCTCTCCAAGATTTTCTCCATAGAATGCATAACCTATGGATGTGTAGTTTAACAAAATTCCATCATGCCAAATATTACCATGAACTTTGATTTAAATTTACCATTTAAATGATGCACACAATAAAATTTAAAGAATTAATTTAATGATTTACTGTGAGGACCAAAATACTGACAACACTGCATTGAAAAATTAATAGAGCACATGAGTAGACACAAGAACATCTAAGATTAGAAATCCTTCTTTACTATCCATCTTACAAATGAATCCATAGTAGATAATAATATAAATGCAAAATCAAACCCTAGAAGTCCATTGCTACATAAATTGAGTGAAGAATAAATGAAAACCCTATTTCTAACCAAATTAATAAATGTGGTTTAAATAGAAAAAAAGAGGAAAAATCTATTATTTTTCAGGGAATACATACCTATTCAAAGGAGGCTTTTTCCTCTGCTCCCAGCTTGATGTGCTCTATCAAAGCCAATGGCATGATAAATGGTCACTGATAATGGAGTTGACTCTGACCACAGATTTTTACAAAGCTTCTCACCTTTAAAAAAAGTAAAGAACAATGCAACTTTATCCTTGGCTTATGTGTCCAATGTTGTCTCACATAAAACCCAAGTATCAATGCATGCACTATGACTGACATTTATAGGTGGTGATCAGAAGTGTAGGTAGGGTAAAAAAAAATGAAGACATTTAAAAGGAGTGATTATGGTCATCCCTATGATAAATCTACATGCACTGCCGTCACTACTATGTTGATTTCCATACAAAGTAGGGAGTTCTAACATGAATTTAAACCTCTAATTTTAGTAGTTTCCATTCCCTCAAATGATGTGAAATCATGCATTTTTTACCACTAGTTAGTGCACAGAAAAATCATTATTGTGTTGTAATCCTTAAAAACCTTGCATCTTAACTTTGTAAAAGCTTAGAAAGTAGATAACAGGTCGATGTGCACCCAAAATAGAATTAGTTGGTAAGCTAAAACATGAAATAGTAATAAGTAATTAAAGGAAAACCATGCCAATAGTCTCACTTGAGGACTAATAACATTCAAAAATAGGATAGTAATGAAGTAGGCTCACATCCATTATGTAATGATATAGTTGTCACTGGTATATTATTTCCATCTATTTGTTAAGTAATAAAATTTGTATATCATGCAATCCAAGAAAATTTATACATTTAATTTATGGAAGGATGTAAGAAGTGGTGTAGTGAGTTGTAAGGGAAGGAAATGAAGATGATGAGGATGATGGAGTGGGAATGTGACCTAGTTCAAAAGAATCTAGTTCTTCTTGGGTAGATGTTAGAAGAGAAACTGGTCAAAAAGTATGTCTTAAGGATCTTGTCTCCTCTACTCTTCGTAAGGAATCAGTCCTAGAAATATCGGATGAGGATGTTGTTCATGCCAAAGAAGAATATCATAATAGCCTCATTAGAAAATTCAGCACTTCCAGACCCAATATTGATGTTGTTCAATATTGGGCAAGTAAAACATGGTTTTCAAAAGGGAGTTTTAAGATTCCATCCATACCAAATTGCTTCTTTTTGTTTTCCTTTTCAAATCATGAGGAACGTGTTCATATTCTGTAGACAGGGATGTGGACTTTGGATAAGGTTTTTTTATTATTATAAAAATGGAAATATGATTTTAACCCTTTTAAAGAGATTTCTAGAACTATCCCCCTATGGATCAAACTTACATCTCTCCCACTAGAGTACTTCAAGGAAAATATCCTCATGGGAATAGCAAAATCTATTGGTTCCCCTATTGTAGTAGATTATGTTACTAAAGAAAGAACTAGGCTGATTTTTTCTATAATTTATGTTAATGCTGATCTTTGAATAGTTTGACCTTAATCTATTAAGGTAAATTCCAAACCTAAAGCTTGAAAGTAGAACATTGAGTATGAAAGCACTAAGAAATCTGCCCAAAGTGTTATATTTTTGGATAGTACTGACCATAATTAATTCAAAAGTCTCAAGTGGTTGTCCTCAATATAAGACCATTGATAACACATCGGCCATAAACTCTGATAAAGATTATATCATTATTGAGGTCGTTGTTCCTTTGGGTTCACTGGGAGAAGATCTGGATGTTTTTAATAAGCATGAAGCTAAAGGACCCTCCACAAATCATAACAAGGAAAATGGTTTAGCTGATGATTTTAGTGGGCATAAAATAAACTTGGATATTCTTATCCCTATTTTTACTAATTTTGATTCCCCTATTAGTACTCAGTGAGAATTTAGCTCTTGTTGCATCAAGCTAACACAAGACAATTTTTTGTCCATAAGGATAAGTGCAAGAATGATATCTCCCTTAAAGAGCTTAGAGCCATTTAGTAAATAAATCTAGCCTATCCAAAATTTCATGGGCCCTCTGATGTTTGTGTTTTCATTTTTCCTTGCTTGGACTTGAACCTGGACCTTCTGCCTAGAAGATGGATGATGTCAGTCACTTTGCTATTTGGAACATGTTTTCTTTCTTTATCATTTCTTTCGTTAGATGGTTTCGGTCTGCTGGGCATCACTCCTAATGCTTCATTGTAATTTTAAATTTTAGATTTTGCTAATCCCCTAGACAAGTAATTAATTCTCTTCAGTATGGCCATAATCTTTCTTTTATTTATCTTGATTTCTCTATTTAATTTAGCCATATAGGGAACATTGATCTAGCTCTTTTATTTCCTTAGTTGTGATTAGGTCCTCTTGGGCCTCTATATTACCACGCTTTTTTGTTGGTGTATACATAGATATTTTTTTGTTTGTGGATTTTTTTTGGAATTTTTTCTCCTTAATGTATTATGGATTTTTATGGGGGCTTTTCTTCATTTGGTATGTTTTACAAGGATTAAGTTTTCTTTGTGTTTAAGGCAAGTTTCAGGTTTTTATTTTGTTTATGTACTTTGTTTTTTGTGTTTTTTTATAATTTTTGTTTGAAACTCGAACCACCTGTTATGTATGGGACTGGATTCTACACCAATTTTTAAAGGTGGATTTATATTAATCTGAACATTAAAAAATGATGAAAGTAAAAAACCCTTATTCTCTATATGAATAAATTAACTAAATGAAAGGTTGTAATGTATACTAGTTTTACCTTGTGATGTACATAATAAATTAAAAAATGGTTATTACAAGCTTTTATATTGTTATTAATTTTTACAATATCTTGAAATTGGAACATGCTTTTAACCTAGTCCACATGCTTATGTGTTACCTTTTATTGTGCTATCAATAAAATTTTATGGAGAAGTTGCTTTGCCACTAACACTAATCTAACACCTATCATTGTCTCGTATACATGCTTTTTTTAATCATTCTTTTTTTATTAATTTTTGCATTATAAAAGAATGATAATTATTAATATAAATATTTTAAAAATGTGTATAGATATCAATTTAATTTAATTTTTTATTTAATTTTTTGATTGGTGGTAAATAGATTGAATCTGATTACTTAAAAAAAATAGAGATAAAAGATGTTGTAAACTCATATTATGTCTAATATATTATAATTTTGATTCAAGTAGATTCTTAATAATTAAATTAATATCACAATTAAAATTGTTAATTAATTTTATGTACTCATAAATATTACAATCTATCACCACCCTAATCTTATCATTCTAGAATATTTATCTATAAAATAAAAAGTGTACAATCTTTTACCATAAATAATATTAATAAATCAAATAAAATTTAAAAATTATTTAGATATTTATTATATAAATATATCAAATAAAAATTTGAAACATATTTAAAATACAAACAAATAATTATCAGTTATTTTTTCAACAATATTGAGATAATTATAATAATATGTACAAAACATCAAATATAATTAATTTGTATATATTTTAATAATTTTAAATAGACTATCAGCACTAATTATAAATAATTTTTATATGAAAAAATAATAAATTAAAATAATATTAATCAAAGATGAACTACCTTTACCAATTAACTTATATATATTTTGCAAGCTCTATTGGTATTTTCAGGTGGTATATGCAGTTTCCGGTAACAGATAAACTTATTTTTCATTCAAAATGACAACCTATCAAAGGATAATGTAAATATTGATGTTAGTATAGATATACTCAAAAAAAAATACATAATAATTATTGTCAGCCGTGCGTGGTATATGCATTGTTGTGTTAGACATTCTTGCAAGACCAGAAGTATCCAATAATATTTAATAGAAGATAATTTCAAATTTTCTAATACGCATATTTCCTTTATGGAAAAGTAATTTCATCTTATAAATATATTTCATGTTGTTCTCAGAATCGAATAGGAACTTAGTAGTTCTAAGATAACTTCACCTGTTAAATTGAAAATTTGAAAAAATATTAAATAAAATAAAAAAATAGAAGGGAGAAGGATTTTGAATTTGAGAACTAAGCATGAAAAGGAAGTGGGTAATGGTGATGATCATATGCAAGATAATGTCATCAATTTTGTAGGGTCATGTGTAAAAAATGTATTCTAAAAAATAGAACATGTCAGAATCTTAAAAGAATTCATAAAAAAATTTCATTGGAATAGTTGAAGGATGATAAAGGTTCTCATCTTGAATCCAAGGATATAATGGTGAACAAAGCTTTTTAAATAATAAACAATGCTTTGATAGGGAAATTCCTAGGGTCACGACCTAATATTGACATCTTTAAATGGGTAGACAAGAAATGGCATCCAAAAGAGCAGATTTCAAACATGATAAAATAATTCTTTCCCATTCACTTCATCAATGAAAAATATTCTGTTGGGATGCTAATGTGAAGACCCTATTATTTAGTAAAAATATAACTTTTCATAGAAATGGAAGTGAGGATTTAATCATAACATAAGATGATAATCTTTTGTCGATATGGATAAGGTTGTTTGGTCTCCCCTTGAGTATTTGGAAGAAGATATTATGATAAGAATCTCATTTATTTTGATGAATATACTAAGTTCAAAACATGATTCATTCATGCAATTTTTTATGTCAATGCTTTTGTTGAAAAAATCCATTCAAGCTCTATCACATTGATATCAACGTTGGAATAATGTATTAAAAAAATATAATATGATGGTTCTTTATTGATGTAAAATATTTTTAACAAATAGGGTCGTACAACTAAAGCCTTTTTATCAATAAAATTTGAGCAAGTAATAAGGAGACAATAAAAACCATATAAAAATAAGTAAACAAATGACTATAACTAGGACATAAAACCCAATCCTTGAAGTTTGGGGAAGGAAAAGAATGATGAGGGTTGGGAGCTTATTTAATGGAATCAATAATGTTGGGAGTAGATTCAAAGGAATTAATAATAAGATTAAAAAAAATTCTTATGGAACTAGATAATAACTTTATTGTATTGATTCCCAAAAAACTAGGATCTAGAGATTTTTAATATTTTGGCCCTATTAGTCTTTGTAATATAATATACAAATATTTCACTAAGATCACGTCTTTATAGATTCAACTCTTATTTGATAACCTTATTTCCAAATAATAAGTAGCCTTTGCCATGGGGATAGGATTGAATCATAATGGTTTATGAAAATTTTCACTCCATCCATAAATGGACAAAGCGACCCACAAAGGTATGGTTTTTAAGTTATTTATGAATAATGCCTATCATAGGGTGTTATGGGAGTGTATGGATAGTTTTTTTGGATAAATTTAAATTTCATCGTCATTTTATAAATTTAATCAGATCATGTGTTTATATGATTATATTCATCATCATCATTATTTTAAGGATTTCTTTGTTAAGAATTTCACTTATTTTATATAGGACATTTGGAATTATTACACGTTTCTTTTTATGTATGACATATTCATGTTTGTCTTGCATCTCGATTTACATTTCATTTTCATTCATTCATGTTTTTATTTATGTTTGATTAGACATACTTATCTTACATGGGGTTACTTTTAACTTTCTTACATGTCTTTGTTAGAGTTTTCTTGCATTGATTTATTATTTGTCATTCATATGCATTCTTCCTAACATGATTTAGTCTAAAATATCTAATATTTCCACATTCCATACAATAATAAATAATATTCTTGAAGAAACAATGTCAAAATTTGAATCTCAACACATTTTGGATCCACTTCTATGATCCTTCATCAAGTAGATGCATTTTGGGTCCACTTTTGTTATCCTTCATCAGGTAAATAACATGTGTAGGAACAATAGAACTGCATATTTTTAAAAATTAGAGCAATATAGCCATTGTAAAAAAGTTTCTAAAAAGAACCAGATAGCCATTATCTAAAACATCCAAAACTAAAAATAAAAAAAACTAATAAAATAAGAAATTTAGGTTGCTATAAAATTAAAATATATATCCTAATTTATAAATATTAAACAATTTAATCATTAAAAATTAATTATTATTTATTGTTTATTAATTTTTACAAAATTTAAAGCTATTTTAAAGTATGTTGGATCACTATAATTTCTTTTTTAATCTATTATAATTAAATTTAAAATTAAATAAATTTAATATTTAGAATTTATTATTTATTTCAAATTATTTATTTTTATTTTTATTTTTAATGTTAATTAGTTTAAATTTGTTAACCAAAATTTAAATAAAAATTTAAAGTTATTAACCTATATTTATAACCTATTTTGGAACAATTTAAGAGAGATTATTAAATAAAATTATTTAAAAAGGATAAAAAAATTAAAAAAAGAAATTTAACTAAGAACTTAATGAAGAGAACTCTGAAAACCAAGACTAGCAACTACATTCATACACTTGAGAAGAGCAAAAATACTAATATTTATAAACTATCGACTTCCCAACATGACTGATCCCTAGATCATCATCTATGTTTAAATTTTTAAGATGTTTCAATATTTAGATTGCTTCTCTTACTTTACGCTCATGGAAGTGATCTTCTGTTACCAAAATTTTTGCTTCCTCAATATTGATAACATGTTTTGACTTAAATGAATGTTTGATAAGGGTTGATTTTTATTTTGAATTAAATGAATGTTCTTTAATTATAGTTTTAACCGATCTTATCGTATCCCCTATGTAAGGTATGAAACATGAACAATCAACCTTATATACCCCCATTTTAAGGTTTGAGTCCAACTTGTCTTTAGTATACCCTAGCATTATGAGAAACTTATTTAGGGTAGGAAAGTGTAGTGAATATTCTAGTGATTAGGAATTGTAGCTAATTTATTAGAAATTCCTTCAACATAAGGAAGATAAGCTATGGTACCCTCTACCAAAGACTCTTTACTTTTAGTTATGTTTATATTTTATTTAACATGCTTGATAGCCTTAACTATTTGTTTACCTAATTATCCATTTAACTTTCAAACTTGGTTCAAGTGTATGATTTCATAATCGATCTTCTCCTCATCATAAATTTTAAAAGCTCTTATAATTAAAATCTTGATAACCCATACTTTTTGAGCAAGATGGTAATGGGAGGAGGCATGAAGTTAATGGTTTGTATGTCTACCTTTTGTATAAACCTTCTTAAATAAATAACCATCTTTATTCTTAAGCAAGAGGACATCTAAACAAGCTAGTTGGTGTTTTATCTTAATTTATTTTATGAAATTTATGATAGTAAATTGATTGTTGAGATGAGAATGGAACTTTTTTGACTTATGTAAGCCATGTTTCCAACATAAACTGGTGTCATCAACATATCTTTTCCACCATTTGGGTTTTAATGGAAAAGCATGAAGTGACAAATCTTCAAATCTTTCCATAAACAGGTTGGTAAATACTGGAGATAGAGGAGAGCACATTACCTAATGAAGTATCACAAAAGTGGATCAAAAATGCATTGAGATTAAAAATGTGACAAAGTTTCTTCTAGAATATTATTTATTATGATTTAGTATGCTATATATTCTTTTTTACCATTTATGTTTTACATGCTTCCCAACATGATTTAGTGTGTTATACATTTATTTTCCATCATTTTATCATTAATTTTACATTAATATTTTGGTTTTAATCTTGCCTTAACAATACTAACATTCAAATTTCTCTAAGTAACTCATTTCTACTTTAACTATCCTATGTATGCACATATTGATTCTATTATTAATCTTCTATACCTAGGGTTTCTCAAATGCTGGTACTGTACTCTCCACAATCAAGACTAGTATTTTTGCATACAATCATTTAGATGAATGGTAAGTTAATATTTGTATATTGTATATTTAGTTACTCTCATTTAATTTTTATCATTACTTTCCTTATGTCATTTTTAGTTATCTCAATTTCATGTGTTTCTATGTTCTTTATCGAAACTCCATCCCCTATTACACTTAACATGATAGATGATTATATTTGAGTGGGGAATATGTATACACACAATATTTTTATTAACTTTGCCACTTACTAACACTTTGTGTCCTACATGAATCTATCAAGTTTTAATCTCTCTAAGTGCATGCCTTAAAGGGTGGACTAGGAAAGGGGTGGGAATTGGTGCTTTGTAACATTATTATGTCTTTATATCATTCCTACCATTTTTCCAACCACTTGATATCAACACAATCTTCTTCTATGTACTTCCCTATCTTTGTCTCCTCTCTTTCACCCTCTTATAGTCATTTTCCACCTTCATTAGCCCTTCTTAAGCGTAAAACCCTTTTTGATAGTTTACACTACAAAGATGACTAAGCTAACTTAGTATTCTAATTGATACTTATTATTATCAATTAACAATACAGAGTCAACTAGGCCAACTTAGTATTCTAATTGATACATATTATTGTAAATTTATAATACATAGTAGATTGGGTTGAATCTATCGACTAAACTTTCATAAAAGTTTAGGATTAAATTCAACTATATATACATATCCATATCCATCATTTATAATAAATAGAATAAAATAATAAGTAATATATATTATACATTTGCTTATCCACCATTATACTTGAGGAACAAGCTTAGGGTTTCAAGCTTTCTAGGAGATATGGATCTTGTCTTATGGAGAAGTCTTTTAGATGCATTGATAGGTTGTGTAGCCTAAAGCTAACTCATCTTATTTATCCTCACATAACATAAAATCATATTACAAATAAACTTGGATAAGGGAGAGGTTGAGGTTCTATGGGTTCATCTTCAAAGGTAAGTATTTCTAACTTTGTTCCTTCTTTGTAAGAGTAGATATATATGTATTTACACTTATTTTTCATGCATTAATATTTTTTTATATATTGAAGTGAGTATATGTATTGCATATGTGTTTAATTCTCAAGTATATTACTCCTACATTATGCCATATAATTTTATGAGCAGTAGATTAGACTTTGATTTACTTGTTATTAGTTTAGTAAATATGAAATCATAGGACCTAATTAGGGTTACTACATAGTTTTGTTTAACTAGAGGCTTTGAAACAATCATTAGTTATATTATTTATGGTAAGATATCCATTGGCTAGGTATAGTACATCCATATTGGTCATAAACTCAATTATCTAATGTATCTCCAATTAGAATTGTAAGTATTATTTTTCTTCTATGAGCTAGGATTGATTTATAGAACTATTACATTTCCCATTGCATACATAGTTTAGGTCTGGTATGAAACTATGGATCAACCATTGAAAATAGATATATGAGAAAATATAATGACATACTAATGACAATATGAGTGTAATATGCTAATTTGTGCATAGATAATGGTATAATTTTCTATTCCATCTATTAAACCTTGTGAAATCCTATGAGGTCGAGGATATATGCCCTACATAATGCCCCCAAATGTAATATTTGAGTAATGTAGTTTTTAATGATATTCATAGAGTTATATTTATGTATAGGTATGGTTTACCAAGTACATATCCCCATAAAAATAATATGTGTTTGAAACTATCTAAAAGTCTTGTGTAGAATCTGAGAATTTGAACCAGTGGCATAGGACCTTAGAAATCTGAATCAAACTTGCAAATGGTTATATGAGTATCTAAGTGTATGAGTGAATAAAATTATGGATATGTATATCTAAATCACTGAATTAATCTATGTATTTTATTATCTAAGGTAATCCATGTATCTGAACATATGATGTAATATGTGTATATGAATCTCTGAACCAATATATGTATCTAAATATCTAATTCAATTTGTGTATCTAAACCAATCCATCTATTTGAATATCAAAGTCAATTTTTGTATATGATCTAATTTGTGTATATGAGCCAATTTGTGTATTTGAATATTTGAGTCATTGAATCAGGAAATCTGAGTCAACTATGTTAGTGTGAATAACGCATATATTCCCCTTTTTAATGATAGATCCAAAACTAGGGTAATGGTATTAAACCAAGATAGATACTAGTAGGAATTTTTTTATTAAGGATAAAAGGTGGGTTTGTATAAAACTAGGGACCCATACCATATAAATGGTACATAAAACTAGGACTAAATAATTTAATATTATAATACACTCAAAAACATAAGAAAAAGAAGAACATATATAAAAAACAAAAAAACATCCAAAAAACAATTGCCAAAGACCCACTTAGGGGTCAAAAGAAAAAATAAAAACACAAAATAAAAGTATTACTAAAACTACTTCCATAAGGATTACTTTGATCTTTCTATTTAATCCATGCCTCCACCTTCAACAAGGTTTATGTAGGGTCCTCATGAATGGAGTAACTTGTATGATGGTTAGATATCCACTTTTATATTTTTCTTCTTTTTTTGAACTTTGATTTATCCTCTATCATCCTTATAGGTTTTGTGAGAAATATCAGTCCATAAATGCTCAAAAAAGTCATACAAATTCTAGTCAAAACCCTCATTTTGAAAAAATAGGGGTAAAAACTTTATTGAAACTTAGAACAGCTAAATACAAAACAACCTAGGGCCAAATCCCCAGGAACCACCAGAGACAATAGAAAAAATAGGAAAAAGAACATCACTTCTCAGTACCTCTCCCATATTCTACAATAATCCTCTCAAGGTCCTGACATAACTCGTAGGGCATCTGCTTCCAACCATCAATCTTCTAGCCATTTATGTCTTCTGATGCCCATTTTGCCAGGCAATCAACTGCCCTATTCCATTCCCTTGGAATATGGGCATAAGACACTGAATCCATACATGAACTAACCTAAAGTATCCACTGTACTAGCATCGATAGCTGCCAGCTAACATTGGAGATCTTCCTCTCAAGAAGCAAATTGACCAGGACTTGAGAGTCAGCTTCACAAATCACCTTCCTCCACATTAGATCATAAGCTCGCTTCAAAGCATATAGGATCGCCAGGCCTTCCATCCTATTAATGGTCTACACCCCTTTGTTAGTCGAGAAAATAAAAACCACAGAACCAGAAGAATCCCTACCAATCCCACCAATCCCAGTCAACCATGGATTACCCCTGGAAGAACCATCTGTATTAATTTTCAAAAAACTAGTGGGAGGTGGCACCCATTTCCCCATCCTTTGAACTCTATGTTTGACACGTCTACCTCTCTTGATGCAAGCTAAGGTTAGAGATATTCCCTATGTGCCCAACCTGTCAACTATCTAAGCATCACTCTTCTCCAGTGGCAGAATAATCTCACTCTTAGCTTCAATAGTTTCTTGGATCATTCCCAAGATTCTAATCCAAACCTGTTGAGTCCCCAATTTTTCTCCTCAAAAAATCCTACAATTCCTTTCCAACCAAACATGCCATAGCAGAAAGACAAGACCAGTATACCAAACATCCTGTAAGAAGGGAGTCGAGGAAGGGGGCCTCCCCAATCTTGTCCAAAAATTTGTCAAAGAGAGTGCAAGAATACATTGACATTTCCACACATCCCACCAAAGATGCCATAATTTCACTGTGAAGGGGTAGTGGAAGAATAAGTGCAGAGAATATTCCTCCCCACCACTACAGATAACACACCTCAAAGGGCCAGCAAAGCCCCTCTTCCAGATATTTTCCCAAGTCAAGCATCTATTCCAGACCAAAGTCCAAATAATGCAATTACACTTTGGCTAAGAGAATATATTCCAAACTTTTTTCCACCAATGAACTTCCCTCCCTCCATCTAACTATTGAGAGAGCAACTCCTGATAACTAGAAGACATAGTGTATGTACCCTTGGGATTAGGGGCCCAATCCAACACATCACTACCCATAAGGGCGCTACAGCTACAACAAGAAAGAATGTAATGAAGTTTAGCACTCTCTACCTCTAGCCTGAAAATAGGCCACTCCCTGGGGGTCTTCCATCTTGCTTCCACCACTTGCCCATGAAGGGAAAGGGACTTAAAGTCACCCTCCCTCATCCAGCCAGCTTCGCAAAATCTCTGGGACAATATACTTAAATGAGGATATTGGGTAACTATGGGAGGGTATCCATCCCAAGAATCTTGCAAAAAGTGTGCCTCCATCCCACTCTTGTAGATCCAAAATACTCCACTCTTAATGAGCGCAGCCGCTTTCTTGAGCGTAGTCCAAATCACTAAGCCTTTCCATGTCAATCTATACCGAGGGATATCTTTCTAGGGGATCCCAAAAAAGTACTTATGGGATAAGACTCCAGCCCACACCCAGTCTTGTTCCATGCACCACCACTAATACATTTTAGCTTCCAGAGTAGTACCAAAAAGTAATGACTACCTTAATCCAAGACTGCCAAACCTTTTCGGGCTACAAACCACCTCCCACTTAATAAGGCTCCACTTAGTTGATGATAAATTACCAACCCATAAAAACCATATTACTACAAAATTAAGGCCTTTAACAAAGCTCACTGAAACCACCTGAATCATACACCTATAGAGAGGAAGCACTTGCACTACATATTGAAGCAACTGAATCTGACTAGCAAAGGATAGCCAATTATGGGTCCAATGGTTTGCTTTGACATGAAACATGTCCAAAATAATCTACCATGACTCCCTAGACTGCCTGCCAGTCAAGATAGGAATCCCAAGGTATAGCAAGGGAAGACTCCCAATTTGGAAGCTAAAAATATTAGCAACTCTTCATTGAATAGGAGGCAGAGTGTTGAAAAAAAAATTGAAGACTTTCCTTCATTAATTAACAGCCCTGAAGTAGCAAGATAATCATCAAAGCCTTTGCACATATTAGAATCCTCCCTAATAGTAGCCATTCCCATCAAAGCCATATCATCCACAAACTATAGGTGAGATTGTATAAGAAGGCCCCCTCCCCATTGCAAGCCCTGAATCAATCCCCCTTCAACATTACTTTTAATCAACCATCCCAGCCCTTCTACCAGAAGAAGAAATAGGTAAAGAGAGAGAGTTGCCTTGCCACAAACCCTGAGAGGCCCCAAAGAGATTAGAATGCTCTCCATTAGTCAAAATTGAGAAAGAAGTCAAATTCACACAACTCATAACCTAGTGAATCCATTCCTCCTGAAAGCCAAAGGCACCCAAAACCTTTTGGAGGAAGGACCAACGAACTCTGTCATAAGCCTTGGTCATGTCCATCTTGATGAACATAGCCTTTTCTTTGGACTTGGCCAAGGAATGGATAGTATCTATAGCCACAACCACTCCATCCAAGATTTGACGACCCTCTACAAAGCCACTTTGCTCTTCAGAAATAAGCATTGTAAGCCACTTTTTTAACCTTTCAATAATCAACTTAGATATGATTATATAAATTACATTGCAAAGAGAAATGGGGTGAAATTGACTTAATCGATCAACCCCCTCCCCCTTGGGGATGAGAGCTAGGAAGGTAGAATTCAGGGCCTGAAGCATTTGCTTATTCTTTTGGGATTCTTGAACAACTGCCAATAAATCTAATTTGATAATGTCCCAAAATTCTTGGAAGAACTCCATCGAGAATCCATCTGGACTAGGTGCCTTTCCTTTTTGCATCTGGAAAACAGTCTTCTCTAACTCCTCCAAAGATATGGCTCTCATAAGATGCTCTTTCATTTCCAAAGAGACCAAAGAAGGAATACAGGAGAGAACCTAATCCTCTGTAGTTGAGTCCCCCTATGCTTCCTCCCTAAATAAAGAAGTAAAATACTACTCAGCCTCATTGCAAATATCTTGGGTAGAATGGATAACGTCCCCCCTGTCCGTCACCAAAGATGATATAGAATTACCATGTTATTTGGCTTTCATTAAATTGAAGAAGAAGGTGGTATTCTTATCCCCCTCTTGGAGCCACACATTCCATGCTTTCTATTTCCAAATAATTTCCTCTCTTAGCTCCCATTCCTCCAATGTTTTTAGAGCTCTAGCTTCCTCCTGTAACAAATACTCAGACACCCCCTCTTCCCTAATCAACCTGGTAACATCATTCAACTCCATTTGAGCCTCATTTTTTCTTGGTAAATGTTCTTGAAGCATTGTCATTTCCAACATTTGAGCTGATGCTTAACATATTAGAGGAGCTTGGCAAAAATATACATAGCTGAACCAAAAGCAGGTCTACCTTCCTTCCTCCATTTAGCAACACATCCATACAGGTTCAGGTCCTTGAGCCACCTGAGCTGGAACTTGAAAGGTGGCTTCTAAGGCACATGGGCTAAGGAAATGATAAACTTTATGGGCCAATGATCTGAACCTCTCCAATCTAATATCTCAGAGCTGGAAGACCACAATCCACCCACCCAAAAACATGAAACCATGAAGCGGTCAAGTCGTTCAGCAATGCACCTGTCACCCACCCTTCTATTGTTCCACGTGAAGTGGCCATTGCTAGGCTCGATATCCATGAGATTTAGTGCCAAAATATTATCTCAAAGCAAGATCGAGGAGGGCTCTAGTCTTGCATTACCTCCCCATTTTTTAGTTAAATCCAGAATAACATTAAAGTCTCCAGAAATAATCCATGGCAAGTAAGGAAATAATTTACGAACCACATCAATATTATTCCATACCAGAAGTTTACCATGGAAATCAATAGGAGCATAGACATTATAAAAAAGGATAGATTCTCCAGACTCAATGCACAAAGAAACCATGGATAAGGAGGACTTGAAGGAGAACCAGGACATAGGTTGGATCTTTCATGGGTTTCATAGACATGCCACACCCCCCAAAGATCCTTGAGCTCCAATGCATTGACATTGACCTTGCCTCCACAACTTAGGTGCAATACTCATCATACATTCCACAAAAACCTTAGTCTCCTGAAGAAAGAGAACATTAGGAGAATGACTTTTAACTAAATCCTGAACAGCTTTTTGTATAGGGCCATTGTTCAAGCCCCTTGCATTCAAAGAAATAATTATCCTTTGGAAGGAGTCAAAAAGTGGGAATCTAAGATCTTAACAGATCATGACTCTACCAAAGTCTCTCCTATCATCTTAATCTTATTCAAATCCTTATTTCATCCCATTTTAACATTTTTCTCAAAATCCCCCTTCTTACCATCCTTTTGAAAAATGCCTAGATGAGGAGAAGATTTACCTAGCTTATCCGTGTCTGAAACCATAGTTTGTGCAAGAAGAGCCACTTCCTCTACTCCCTGTCCCATATCAGCATTTGGCTCTAAAATCATCTACACCCCTGACTGCCCATCTATGACCATATGCATGGCTGATTCCACATGAGAAGCAGAGGGAGGAATGGAAGAGCTAATCTCTAGTCCAAAATCCACCGTAAGTTGATCTACACTAGTTAATCTAGGATTAACTTCTTGCTAACCCAATTCATACAAGACCTCAAACCTGTTAAAGGTATCCTCCTTCTGTTGCTCCATTAGAGTTCTCTTTTTCCCTCTACTACAATTTTGAGCCTTAACCTAAACGAAACCCTGAGCATCCTTACCCTCACTAGCAACAAACTTCTTCCCTTTATCACTTCTAGGAGTGTTAATAGAAGGAGGTGTAGGTTGTTGCTCCACTGGCTTGGCCTTCGGGAATATTTGCACCAAGTGGCCATATTCATGACAAAGGTAGCATTGAAAAGGAAGGGTCTCATAATCCAATTGTTGCACCCAGGATTGTGAGCCTACACACATCTCCACTGCATCTGGCAGTGGTCTACTCAGATCTATTTCCATGCAAATTTGATCAAAAGTCATAACTTTCTTACCCAATGTTTGTGTTGAAGACCCCACTGGCCTTCTGAGGATTGATGCAAGCATATGAAATCCTCTCGACAACATTCTATTGGAAATTTGGGAAAGCAAACCCATACCGGAACCTGATTTGGGAGCTCCTCAGAAGGATTAAATCCTGCATGTCATGGTTTGATGAATAGTCCAACTTGATTATAAAAGTAGGGCCCACCCTCAAAAACCCTATTACGATCAGCTAGGCAAAGAAACGTAACCATGAAAAAGTTGTTTACAAGCATTGTGACCTCCATTTTTCCCTCTAATTCCCACACTCTTTGAGCCCAATTCTCCAAGAATTCAAGGGAAACTCTTCAACCCAAAAACTTGCAATATAGTGAATGCTTAGAGTAGTATTCAACATTTTCAGCGATCATTTCGAAAGGGATTACTAGTTTGGGTCTTTCTTTACACCACTCAAGGTAACCATTAATCTTCATGATCTGAGATCTTCCAAGCAAGCTCAAGTCTATAGCACCTGTAGTCTTAGAAAATAAGGCATTTTCAAACACCCTCACTTCTTGTCCCAGCATATTCAAGCCCACCGCTTCACTAAAACTTATACCAGGATTGGGCCTAGAAGGTGCACTCTTACCAATAACCATGCTTGGCCTTAGACACTCCACCACAATGGGAACTATCCAAGCTCTTCCACCAACCCGATCATAGAATTGTGTCCAAAGGCACTCTCAATACAAAATGTTAGCTAGAAGTAGAGGTTAAACAAGTAAATTTGACAACTAAATCCATAGCACCCCACCCCACACTATCAAACAACCACCTGCCTCCTACGCAAGCATAGACATAGTGAACACAAGCTAGGGCATGACTGCCCTAACTCAGTGACAGACTGTAGACACCTTCAACCAGCATTCGACTTTCTCCCATTAGCTCTCTTGTCAAAACCTTCATTAACCAATATGGTATTTTTTATATTTATTTCACATTAGGATATGATTATTGGATTTCTAATTTCTTAACCAACATCTAAAATCTTACCATCTTGAAGAGGTATTGGAATGGAATCATGTTCCTAATTTTCTCTTACTATGTCAATATGTTATCTTACATGCACTATATCTACTTCTTCTTCTCTTTTCAATGAACCATCATACTTTGCACTAGAGAATGTAATAGTTTATTAATAATAATGCTTTCACCAACTCAAATCTAATTTTCCTTTTTTAAAACAAGAATAATTATAAGATAGATGACTAGTAGTAAAATACCTTTAACACCTAAAATACAATCTCTCATAATCCAGAAGTTAACTTCATACTTCATCTTCTACTGATAGATCTATGGAGGTTGAAATATCAAGCATAGTGTTAATCAAAATTAAAATTATTGAAATTATAGTGTGAAAAATGAATTATCTATTGAATCTATCCATATGAGTTCAACAACGGAGTTACCAATAGAATTGAAGCAAGGTTTAGCCAAAAAATGAAGTGGAAGATGTATGAGTTAGACTCAAATGGAGTTGGAAGAAAAATTATCCATAAAGGTATTAAAATATGTTTCTTAAGGTTTCATAAACAACAGGTGTTGATTGTAGCTCCATTGATTCTGAAGAATAAGATATTTATCTGAAGATTAAAAAACTATTAGTAAAAAGCATTTTTTAAAAGGATAAATTTCCATTTCACCATTAAAATATGTCATTTAGGTCCTATAGATCGGTCCCAAAAAAAATTAAACTAGAAAACAACTCCTATTCTAAGATAATACTCTTTATTCACCATGACCGATATGAGGGCATCATTTTCTAGTTTGAGAGATAAATTATTAAGAATTGGATTCAAATTTTTTTGTTTGAAGGTTTTTAGAGGATTTTGATTAATCTCTAAAAATTATTTAGACTTAGTTGGAGAAAGGGTTGATTAGGGTCCCTCGACTCTAGTAAGGGGTCACTATCCAATATCTTTATTCTGCTATCTCCCCTTACTATTTCATCATAGTAATTCCCATCAAGAAGATTTACATCTTATTATATGATGGTCTCATATCACCCACATAGGTTACCTCAACACCCAATGAATCCTCTCCACCCTAATCTATCACTAATTCATTCTCTATCACTTGCAATCCATTCATCATTGTTGTAGTTGAAATGAAGTAGCACGAGTTTGAAACCCCAAAATTTACTATATCCATTAGGATCTAGCTAAAAAATATAAATAGTCATGTTATTGGTTATTAGTGTTGATATTATGGTTACAAAATCTATATTTTGTCAATCATAGATTAATAGTTTAAAATTTTGAAGTCAAATAGGCCTATGATGTATAGTGAATTTACTAAGGAAATATGATTTTTATCATTTGCAGAGTCAAATTGATTGGGATATAAATATGATTACTAAAATATGAGGGATATCATTATCAATGTATGCACAATATAAATAGATCAAAAATATGATCTATGATTGAAATATTTGGCTAATAGTTGGAGAAATTTACATGTAGGGGCAACCTTAGGTAGGTGGCATTTTTTAAAACATGGTTTAATTATGCTGATTGATTTCAAAAATCAATTGAATATTTTTATTTTGATATTTTTTTCTTTGATCCCATAAACATGTCAAGGAGATGAGGAGTGAATGATACCCATGATGAGGAGGTGGAGGTGATCATCTAGTCTAATGCGGAGATCACTCTACTAAGGATCCCTCATTTTCCATGCATTTTACTTTTTGATTAAGCTTTCTATCATTTTTAACATAATTTATTGATAATAGAGTGTCTTTTAGGAGGGTCATATTAGTGTCATAAGGACAAGGTTAGTGTCCTAGGCTATCATGATACCATCTAGGGACAATAGTAATGTCTAACACTAGTGTCCTATCTATAAAGATAATGCCTTGTGCACTAAACACTTTAATTTATATTATAAAT